>NW_004624878.1:382662-428356 GCF_000247695.1 Heterocephalus glaber | reverse complement strand
TACTTCTTTGATCTGAGAAATGTCTGTTCATTTCAGATGCCCATTTTTGGATTGGGTCTTTAAATTTGGGAGGTCTGATCTTTTTAAGTTCTTTAGAGATTTGAGATAGTAGACCTTTGTCTGAGGAAGAGCAGGTGAACAATTACTTTTCAAAGCTAACTGAAAAAGACATTCTGAGATTCTTGGGAAATTATCCACTTCCAATTCAATACAACATTTTTGCCACGGCTCATGTGTCCACAGGGAACAAAACTGGCAAGTGCAAACTACTCGCCACGTTCTCTGGTCAGGCAAAATCTTTTCTACTGATTGTGGCTACAGGGCAGGTTATCTAGAACATCAGCTGTTTTTCCCTGCCTAGCTTCTATTCCTCAGTTTTTGTAAGAGCTCCCATTCTCTTTGAGGGAACCACCTCTCCTACACCCCAAATTTGGCCAACTTTGGCATTATAGTCCCTACCTCAGAGAAGAATGACTATTTTTTTTTTAAATTATCCAAGTAAGACAAAGATGAGGTTTCCTACTGATATATTTTTCTAAATTTTGTGGTCTCTCCATAATAAAATCCTAAGGAGGCCCTCGGAGTTCATCTTTATTAGATGTGATGTCATAAATTCTCTGATATTACACAACCCACTTAGAGACAGCAGGGGTAGAGTAGTTGGTCTTTGGAAGAGGGAAAAATGAAAGATTCCACAGTGACTTTCATTTTTCACCTTATCCTCCTATCTTCTCTTGTCTCCACTTGAAGGATCTGTTCTTCTGGTAAATTCCCATGGGCCCAGCAAAGTTAATGACTTGTTTTTGTTTTCTCACTAAATTCTGGAAACACATGTCACAGTGACACTACTGCCCACCCTTCTTTATGTCTTTCTCATGACCACAACCAAATGATCTCCAGAAAGCAGGGATTCCATCTTTTTTCACTACTGGATTGTATCCAAGTCTAACACTGTTTTAGGGATTTAGAAGCCACACACTGTTCACCAGTTATAGAGAATAAGCTATTTATCTTTAAGAGGAAGTGAGGAGATGAGAGCCACATTTTACAACTTTTAAAATTCACTCCCCCAAATTTTGTATTGTTTCTTTTTAAGAAATGTCTAAGTAGTGGCGCATGCCTGTAGTCACAGCACTCGGAGAGTGAGGTAGGAAGATCTCGAGTTCGAGGCCAGCCTGAACTACATAGTGAGTTCAAAGCCAACCTGAGCTACACAGCAAGACTCCGTCTCCAAAAAAAAGTCTAAAGCAGCTGAGCATGGTGGCACACGCCTATAATTCCACCTATTTAGGAGGTTGAGATGAAAGATGGCAAATTTGAGGGCAGCCTGGGAAATTTAGTGAGACTGACTAAAAATAAAAAGGCTGAGGGTATAATTCAGGGCTCTCTGGGTTCAATCCTCAGTACTGCAAAAAAAATAAAAATAAAAAAAATGAAAGTTTACAGTAGATTATGCTGATGAAAATTCAAACAGCAGTGACAAGATGACTTGGTATTTAAGTGCAATAACAGTCGTGATTTTGTTTTTTTAAAAGTCCTGATATGGGGCCGGGGATTTAGCTCTGTGGTTTTGCTGCCTGCCGCGCAAGCACAAGGACCCAAGTTCAATCCCCGGTACCAAAAACAAAACAAAACAAAACGAAACAAAAAATCCTCATATGTATACATAAAACATACAAAATCATTATGCACACCTTTATGACATAAGCAACACAAGTTTTCCTTAAGACAAAGTTTTAACCCACTTTACTCTGGAAAAAGGCATAAATGACTCATATTTCATTATTTGTAAGGTTACTATGTGCATTTTCTCTGTCTCTCTTTTTGTTATACTGTGAAGAATTAACAGGAATGAGATAAGACTGAGATGGTTAGGTTTAATGTCTTAGGAAAATTTCACAAATTAACCAAGAACAAGTGTTTTAAGAATATATATACTACGTTGATATAAATAGAATAAAAGTCTTATGAATGGACCTTTTGACTATTCTCCGTAGCTTTGCATATAACTAAGTCTTTTGGTTCTGAAGCGTCAAGGAAATTTTACATTTTGGGAGAGTTAGTCCTTATTAACACTCTTGACGACTAATGGGATTTTTATTCAATTTAAACAATGAAAATCACAAACACTGTATTTCTAGTATTAGTACTATTACTCTGTTCCCACTCTGCTGAAAAAAAATCAGTTTTCTGGACTATAGCTATGTCTTATTTTGGGGGGCTTTCATGAAGTAGCTGATACCACATCATGTTTTCAAAACCCAGTGAAAAAACAAGAATAAGGCACTGTGCCAGATCCACAGTTATCTCTTATATTTTCTGCATATCCTCACCAGTTATGACTTTATAGTTCCTATCCTGTCCCCCACTCTCACATAGCAGCCATATATTACACACCCTCAAGCAAAGGCCACTTAGGATGAGGCAGCCCCTTCAGCCGTTCTCTAGTCAATGATTCTCATCTTTAATTACACACTGGAACATTTTAATGCTACCCTGGGTGCATTTTTATGCTACCCTTCCCTTGACTCACATTTCTTACTGATCTTAATTAGGGCCCAGGCTATATTTTTAATATTTCAGGTAATTCTAATATACTGCCAAATTTGAGAAACATTACTCTAAAACTTTCTCCAGTTGTAAATTTTACAATGCTAAAAATTAAAATGATAGATAACCTAACTACGAGGTGATAATTTCCAAGATTCAAAGAGCCGTTTATCCTGCATGAATCTGGGTCTTTACTAACTGGGTCACACAGAGGAGCTAATACAGCCTGATTCGGGTACTGTCAATGTTCCACAACACCTCCATCGTTCTCAAAGATGAGGAAGAATAATACAAGTAGGGTTCTCATCACTCTCTAACCCCCATTCTCCTAACTTTCTCCACCTCAACTCACAAGGCTTTCACACTTCAGATGTAGCTCTGTCCACTCTGCCCCTTTGGGCTACTGTGATCTCAGCTGTTCTCTTAGTTTTTCCCCCTCTAAAATGAGCCCTCAGAAAAGGAGTGGGCAAGTGTTATGGTTTGTGTCTAGATGTTCCCCCAAAGCCTCATGTGGTCACAGGCTATTTTGGAGGTGGCTGAATCTAGAGTATGTGATTGATTCATGGTAGGGTTAGGCCCGAGGGGATTAGGATTAAGGACATGAGTGCTACCTACTCTAATCCTAGTAGTCTGGATAAAAGTGGCAGAAAGATGCTATTGAGGTCCCTTGTTGCTTCTGCTGTCTTCAGTCGCCATGAACTGTTACCCCTCTCCCACCCTGCCTTGGAGCCAGCCAATTATGGAGTGAAACCTCTACAAACTATATATAAGCCAAATAAACCCTTTCTCCTTTAACTTCGTGTGTTGAGTATTTTGTCTCAGCAATGAGAGAAAAGTAACTAATACACCAGATGTCTGATTTCCACTTAGACAATAAAACATTTGAGCTCAAACTCAAAATACCCAGCCAGCCATCCCTTCCTCTCACCTGCAATACCCACTCCATCAGCACAACACTGCTTTTCATGTCCACCACCCCCACCTTGTCCATCAGCTATCTGGATTTAAAGGCCCCTAATTCCAGCCTTTACTTTCTGAAATGTTAATCAAATCATAGGATTATTGACTTTAAAGTCCTGCAGTGCTTCCTGTTGCATTACAATCACTCCAAACTCTCTGCAAGACTTGGGCCACTCCCTGTGTTCCCCCAGTAAAGCCTCACAACAACCTTTCCTGTCACTTTTATTACCCTTTTACATGTCAGCACACTGCACAGAAGCTCCTGGCCTGCCAAAGGAGCCACACAACATAAACAACCCAAGCATCTTCCAAGGAAGCCCACCAGCATTAACCCTCCTCAGCAGTAAGACTGCCTGACACAGCAGGCCCTGGACGGAGGCAAGGTCCACTCCCACTTTGAGTCACTCTGTCCGCTGCCTTCTCTATATCGCTCCCACCATCAGGACTGTGTCAGAAGAGAAAAATCCAAGCTGCTACAGAATCTAATTATGGCCACTCTTCCTTTACCACGTAAGCCCTGTTCTCCGTAAACTGTGAAGGTAAAGGCCTGGGTGCAGGTGATTTACTCTGACCATGACATACCGGACTATCTTGCAGCTAACGTTGGGGCAGCACTCCAAACTACAGATTTCCTCCTCCCAGATTACTGGTTTATCCTTTACTGTTTAAACAGAAGTGCACACCAGCTCCTGGGTGCTGGTACATGGTGGTGATTGAAGTCAGCATTGGCCCTGAAAGAGATGATTTCCCTTCTGGTCAAGAAGGCATTTGGAGATGGCATAATGCAAACAGAGGTAAACAGTAAGCCATAGGATCAGAAGCTTCCTATCTGAAGGAAAAAAGATACAGGCAACCAAAATGAAGCATCCAGTACCAATCGTGGCCTCATTGTATCTCACACAAAGTCTGTTCCTAAGAACCTTACACATCTTGGAAAAATTATTCTTCATAAATCTGTATGTACTGCTCAACAATAATAGATTAAGTCACCAGTATTAGTCTGAAAAGAAGTCCTAAGACTTGAGAGCAGGCCAGCTATCTGCAGAAAAGCAGCATTTATTGAAAAAAAGAAAGGACAACAGGGCCAGGGATTTAGCTCAGTGGTGCTGCCCCCTGCCTCGCAAGCGCAAGGTCCTGAGTTTGATCCCCAGTACCAAAAAAAAAAAAAAGAGGTTAGAAAGGACAATAAAAAAATAAGTATATTCAATCCAAGATGAGCCCCTTCTATCAAACTAGTATTCAGACCCCACCATTTGTGCGCAGACCCTTCACAGCATTATCCAAAGAGGAACCAATAGTTAGGTAGGTGACTTTTCTGCCCTAGGTTTACTTTTTGGGGGCCTAAATTGTATCTTGTACATCACCTACTGTTTTTCCTGATTTAAAAACAAAAGGATAAAAATGCCCTAAACTTTTCATTTTTCTCTTAGTTCTGTTGCAGCCTTGTCCTTAGATTCTGGGATTTTTGCACGCTTTCTCAATGTGTGTGCTTCCCTCCTGTTTATCTCTCCTAAGCCCCATTCATCACAACCTCTCTCTGCTCCCACTATCCCAAAACCACATTCATAATTTCCTGGGTTTTCTCAGAACTCATACAATAGGCCAGTCACTCAGCCCTATCTCTTTAATCCTTAAAATGACTAAATGTTTAAAATATTAAATGTCCTCTATTACAATTCATGCCACAATAAAATACAACACCAGTTCTTGGCCTGAATTGGAAGCATTTCAGGTGCAATTCCGGCTCCTAATTATAACTTAAGGGTACAGTGATGCTGCAGGAAAAAAAATAACAAGACAGTCACAACTGATCATTATACCTATGGTCCTGGGAGTGTACTGTGATTTTGAATCACTACAGAATTTTAATGCAAGAAAAGCTAATGTCCACACAAAGAACAAAAGACCCAGAAAAGTTAACTAAGTTGCCAGAATCTGTATTTCTGGTCTATGTTTTTGATATCTAAAATATAATTCTTATATCTTAAGTATTTTTTCTAATTTCCTATATGTAAGAACATAACTGAATGAAGCGTAGGCCCACCTCCATATGCCAGCCATAGTTACTTGCTTACATTCCCTGGATACAAGAGAATCACTCCTGCTTCAGAGGATTCATATCAACTATTCATTCTGCCTGGAATACTGTTCTCTCTGGTATTGGCACACCTGACTCTCTCCTGTCCTACAGGTCTAGCACAAATGATCCCACCTTTGACTTCTTTCCTGACCAATCAATTCTAGACAGAACTTATGTCATGATTTAGATCTAAAAGGTCCCCACAAATTGTGTTCAGAAATGGGGCTTTTGGAAGGTAATCAGACCACGGTGGTGGTACTACACTCAGCAGCAAATTAATCCTTGGTGAGTTAATAAATGAATATCCTGTTAGGAGGTGAGGCCTGATTGGGAGAGGTAGATCACTGGGGGTATGCCCTTGTAGAGTATATCTCTCCGTGTCTTCCTGCTGTGTTTCCTGGCTGCTACAAGTTGAGCAACTTTCCTCTGCTAGGCCCTCTACCATGCCATTCTTGCCTTGGAGCATACTACAGACCCTGTAAAACTGTAAGCCAAAATAAACCTCTCCTATTTAAAGTGTGACTGTGAGGGCTGGAATTAGGAGCCTGTTAAGTGAGTCCAGACAGCTGATAGACAAGGTGGGAGTAGTGGACATGAAAAGCAGTGTTGTGCTGATGGAGTGGGTATTGCAGGTGAAAGGAAGGGATGGCTGGATGGGTATTTTGAGTTTGAGCTCAAATTTTTTACTGTCCAAGTACAGTGACTAATATACCTTCTCTAGTCATTCTCTACCACATTACCCATTAACTATTTACTTTTTAAAACCATGATCCAATACCATCTTTAGTATTACTTCCTTATAGTCTCTCTCCACCTGGTTATAAACTTCATGAGAGTGGACATTCATCTTATTTACCAATAAATGCCTGTGCCTACAACAGCCACTAGCAGAGTCATCAGTCCAAATAAACATCCGTTAGCTGAGTAAGTGAACAAAATAATGTATGATTATCCCACTCTACACTCCTTCAGACAAAAATCTAATGGCATTAAACATTACTACCAATTTTCAAATACAATATCAAAAACATGAATTGTACATAACTGTCTCTGAGGAACTGTAGCAGTTGAGTCTGAACAAATTCTTCACAACATTTAGAGAAATTCTTTGCTACGTGAAATCTCTAGTTGAAAACCAGTATGAATACTTGTATCTATGTCTGTCTGTCTTGCTACTGAACACCATTTGCATCAAAAGCAGCCTGTCAGGACAACTGATTTCCATCTGAAAAGTAGCTTGCAATTTCACAGGAAGTTTTTATCTAATTATTTCTTTTATACATAAAACATTTTACCTAAAATAAATAGAAGTATAGGATATGGAATATATACCTGTTAAATTCCTTCCACTTCAAATGGAAGTGTTCAAATGGAATGCATTATTATCTGAGTAAGCTTTTCCCAAATGTCCACTGCGCTCCTTTACAGTACCCTGGGTTCATGCAAGGTCTCTCTGTTCAGAATTGCTGTGGTCTCTGCCATGTCTGTGAATAAAAACCAATCCTACTAGAGGAGTCCAAATGACTGGGCCAAGGACAGGTTACCAAACCAGAGGCAATCATGTATGGATGGGGCATACCTGATTAAGAGGCGAACTGCTTTGGAACTAACTTGGTACAAATTACGTCCCCACTCACCATTCTATTGCAGCCAAAAGCTTCAGGCTGGATGGTGGTAATCTAACCTTCTCAGACTTCTCTTTTTTGGGGAAGTGTCAATACTAAGTAATAAGGGACAAGGCTGTATCCTGAATGATACTGAACTGTTGCTCTGGCTACCAAGATCTGTTCTCACTTCTGGACTGTGTGACATTTCCTTATAACCTTGCCCCAAAACCTATTAAGAAAAAGAATCTGGACATATGCCTTCCTTGTACCATAAAGAATAAACTTATCCATCCATAGATCCTTAAAAATAAATCCTATTACTATATATATGGGGGAAATTATTTTCTCTATATGCTGAATGGGCATCAAACAAGTCTCTGTAGACAAGCATGTCAAAAAGTATGGTTGTCCTCAATAAAAAAGTTGAACTGCCACATACAATTCAGTACTTTGGAAGTAACCTCCATTCCAAAAAAAAAAAAAAACAGCTAGGTAGTTGCATGGACCAGTACCTATATGTAAAATATATATAGCAGTGGCTTGAGCAATTATAAAAGATATATTTGATTCCAAAATTCACTTCAACCAACTGAAATATTCATATTTTTGTACCTACTATATACCAGATGAGGTGTGATCAAAATACAGTGACATTTAAATTTTAAAAATTTATTACAGTTCATTACACATTTCCATTCATCTCCCTCAAAATACTCCCCCTTGCTTCCAACATACATATCTCACCATTCTTGCCACTTTCTGAAGCAGTTCTGGAAGTCTTTTGTATCCTTACAAGGTGTGATAAAAAAATATCAATTCTGCTACCTAGTGTCATCCAACAGAAAGGTAGACTCATAAACATCATAGTGTGTCCTTATCCACCAGATCTGGCACCATGTGATTTCTGGCTCATCCTCAAAGTCAAACTGACCATGAAAGGTAAATGTTTTCAATTGATTCAGGTCCTGAAGGCAACCAAAAAAGTGCAACTAAAGACACTTGTGAAACAGGATTTCCAGAACTGCTTTAGAAAGTACCAAGAATGATAGGATCAGTGTGTCTAAAGTGAAGGAGAATATTTTGAAGGGAATTAATGGCACTATAGCAATGAGTTTTCCTGAAATTTTTAGAGAAATTTAAACACTCACCTTATTGTTTTTATTATATAGTGTAGTATTAGGCATTAGGATAAGTTATAGATTCTACTCTCTCTGAATTTAGGAGACCAAAACAAAGAGAAAAAGATTAATTGAATCCAAAGTAGTACACTCTATAAGTGACAGATACCTAGTATTCTAGGTAGTATGAGCAGTCCTCACTTTTTCCAACATATATTTTTTTCCTGGAACACGGTCTTAACGGAATTTGCCAAATAATCTTCCTACTGGTAGTGGTTCCAAATAAACTGTACTAAATAGCACCAAATAAACTGGTAAATGGTATATCTAAAATATGTCAATAATTAGAAGGGTCTCTATTACTATAAAACAAAAAACTTAAGCTTCATGTCCAATAATACACAAAGTTATCATACTTCATATGAGTTTTCAAAAGAGATGTAAGAATGACATAATGGTTATGAGAAGTGTTGTTACACACTGACCAAAAGTCATTTTTAATAGTTGTATTAGCTTATCTCTTTCTGAAAAAAAATTGGTGCAATGCTTTTTTTCTCAACAAATTTTTCTTTTCTAGAAGGAACATTTGATATCATCCCATAGACTCTGGAGCTGCCCTCAAAGCACTGCCCTGATTTTTAATAATCATTCACAGTTGATGTCAACAGTGCTATTTGTTCAGAAAAAAGCATTTTTAAAAACAAGGGCACACCACAGTTTCAGCACGTGATGAAAGATCCCACATTTTAAAATCCATGACATGGGCTGGGGATTTAGCTCAGTGGCACCACACCTGCCTCTCAAGGGCAAGGTCCTGAGTTTGATCCCTGGTACCAAAAATAAATAAATAAATAAATAAATAAATAAATAAAATCCATGATGCTCAGTTTCAAATCCTGAATGTAGCGCTTACTGCCACGTGATCTTAACCATCCTGAGTTTGAATTTACTCAAGTGTAAAATGGTGATGATAGCCACTTCAGCACTATTTTAAAAATGTTTTGTAAACTGGAGCCATTTGATAAATGGTGGTTGTTGTTAATGTTATTATTGATAAAGTCATCTCTACTTTTTTTCTATCTTCTTGGTTTATCTAAAGTTAAAACTTCAGTAGTGAAGAATCAGATTCAATAAAGGCCAACAGGAAAAGACCTAACACTCTAATAAAGTATCTTTTAAAAAACCCTCTCATAAACATCCAACAATTACTATTCTATTTGAGATTAGTCCTTTTTCTCCCACACAAAATTTGTTCCATAGAATTACTAAAACTAGGGCCAGGGATTTAGCTCAGTGGTTCCGCTGCCTGCCTTGTAAGTTCCTGAGTTTGATCCCTAGTACCAACCCCCGCCCCCCAAAAAAAGACCTGTGTTTTCAGAATTTCTAAAACTAGAATAACAGCATATCCTGACTGTTCTACCAGATACCAGTATGAAAGGCAGACCAAAGAGGGAAACAGAACATGAGGTGCGTGGAACACTAGAATGCCCACAAGAAAGAAAATTCAACGAAGGCACACAATAATGTGAGTGAACTTAATGCCATTGAACTGCAGAACTAAAACTTAAAATCATAAAGTGTAAAGTAAAAAATTGTTAAAAACAATAAAATTTATGTTTTGTTTACTACAATTACAAAACAAAGAAAAACTCCAAAGAGTCATGGACTGGCCCGTTATGTATCCCTAGTGCTTGGAACATACCAGTGTGTTAGAGATACCCAATGAGTATTTGATGAAGTAGAGAAAATGGGTCTACTGAAAGGACATGTGTAACTTTTTCTGGTTTACAACTTAATCAACTATGAAAAATAAGGGTAACGAGAAAATATCCTAACCACTGCTTATGAGAAACATACTTTGTTGGTTTACTACTGACACTGATGTCTGCCTGGTTCCTGCATCTTTCCATACTACTGAACACAAGAGTCCCAAGGATTCCATTTGCCTCACACTGAAGGACAGAGAAAGGGTCTAAACAATTGTTTCAAAAGAGAAACAAGATGCCAGGTCGAAGTCTGTCGGTGGACATGTAAGCCACGTCCCTTGAGTCAGCCAAAGCATAGTGATGATGGCTGACCAGTTTAGAATGACTTGTTTCATTAGCAAGACCTGCAGACTTACATACTCATATTTCATATCCATAGGTAGAATATAAAATCTTCACATCTAAAATATGCTTCAAAACTCAGTATAAAATTCCAATATGCTTTTATTTATTATTTTTTATTTTTTTGGAACCAGGGATTGAACTCGGGTCCTTGTGCTTGCAAGACAGGCGGCAGAACCACTGAGCTAAATCCCCAGCCTAATATGCTTTTATTTTAAAAGTTACTCACAGCTTTGCTAGACAGAGACCACTAATCCAGCAAACTATCATTATTAATACCTGCAATGGACAGGTAGAGTATAGTGATTTGTAAATGAGTAACTCATGGTTAAAAGACAGGTCAGTACACTAGCTTACATGTCCTTCCCTGGCTGTTAACACTTCAGGTACTCTAAACAGAGGAAAATCCATTTCTTAGATCTTATAAAACTCACCTGATAGGTTACTACTGGAGCTGTGCAGAGGCACAGGAATCTCTGTATTTGGAGATTCTATTAAAAAAAAAAAAGAGAGAGATCCTGTTATGAAAGAACATTTAATATTAAACTAAGAACACTGGTAACATATTCCTTTCTGCCCTGCGGTGGTGTGGGGGGGGGTATATTATTCCACAGGAAGTTCTACTTTTATCATGGTTGCTATGAAACATACCTTGAAGCTATCAGCAAATTTGAAATTGTACTATTGGATCTTGAAAGACAGAGGACATCTAGCTATGCAACAAACACAAGACTACTTACAATGTGCCAGTCAAATAGCTTTGCCAGAGTTCATTCATACACATGAAGGCAAAGAGGTAATGAGATGCACTGATTTCTGTTACTGATACCCCCCCACCTTCTGCATGGAGTGACCCATCTCAGCAGGGCCATTTCTACTCTCGGTGCCTGTAGGTCTTCATAATACCCCAAGGCTATGGAGAAATGAAATGGGTAGCTTTTCATCTTTTATTGTAAGTCTTCTCAGTATGATTTTTTGATTTTTAAACTAATTTTAACCTTAACATTTAGAAAAATTTTAAATTTATTTCCCAGTTAAGCAACTTTTCAGAGTGGCTCATTCACTTTGAATCTTTGTGTAATGGAAGATTAAGTACATATACCACCAAGGGAAAAGAGCAAGTGTATTATTGTGTACTTTTTACACAGATGAACCCTTTCCCACTTAAAAACAAAACAACATCAGAGAAAGTATGCAAGAACAATGTGGAGAAGTCTTTACCTCTTGTTCAACTATCTTCCTCAGACAAATATCTTCCTCTCGATGGGATTAAAATTCATTTATCATAAAAGGATACAGTGTAAGATTAAACTTGAAAAAGGGCAAGATCCGTAGACTACGTAAATGTATTTAGTAGCAGGTTATCAAATAATCATCAATATTTAAAGTGTTGTGGGCCTTGTGGGGAGCATGTTGCCTGTATTAGCTCATCTAACCCTACCTAACATTCTAAGACAGGAGTACTACTTTGCAGTGACAGGAACACAGAAGGCCACCCACCTAGTTAAGTGGCAGAGTCCGAATTTGCAGAAGGGTGGCTGATTCCAAAGCCTGCACATGAGTGCCAAAACAGAACTGCTGATTTTCTTCTTAAATTTACTCTTCCCAGTAATTGCATTACCAGCTGCTGAACCTCTACACCAAGAGGTCATCCTTTGATTGTTCCCCTCTTCTTGCTCCATGTATAGTCCATTAGTAAGTGATTGGTCTCAGCACCTAAATTCGTATTTCCATTTACCACTGTCATGTTTTTGCCTGGCCTGCTGCATAAACCTCTTGTTTTTGTCCTCCTGCTATTTTTACTATTGCTGGTTTGATTTCATGACAACCTACTCCAACCCTTGAATACACCGGTTTCTAAGCCACCTCAAGCCTTAGACTTTTCAGTGGTAATAGTAAAAAAAATCCCTTCTCTCCCCAAGCTTGCTAAAGGTGAGTTCTGTCACTATTTGCCATGAAAATGACTTCCCTTCCCTTCTACTAATGCCCTTCACTGGATTATCATGATCTATCCTGTTTGGTGATTTGTTCACAGTCTCCCCTGCCTTCAGCTGAGGATATTTATAAAATTATGCAGTAGAATGAATAATATTTTAAAAGCAGAATTTCAATGATGTTTTTATCTTTTCCCATAATATTCTAGACAATGGCAGTATTGTGGAATTAAAAGCATCACCTATTTTAAGAGCCAACATCACCTCAAGTGGCTTAGTGGTGACATGGTTAAAGAGTTTGGTTTCTGATCTGAGCTCAAATATGTATTAGTTGTTTTACTTTAAATCTGCTTATCTCTAAGCCTCTGCTTACCTACCTATAAAATGGGGATAATACTGTAAGGATTCAAGGGGATGATTTATGGGCCTCCATTGACATAGGATGGGATGCACAGAAAATGTGTCCGGCAAACATTAAGCTATTAGTGTGTTAAAAATCAGTATACCTCATAAAGTTATAAAATCACTATATGTACCTTGTAAAATCACTTTATACCAATTATACATTTATAAAGACTAAAACGGTTACTCATTTTTTTGAGAAGTCTTTTTTGAACCTTCTTTTCATCTACTTTCAAGGTAACAGTCTGCAGAAATGAATTCCAGCTCACTTTGGATATATGAATTCATGAAATCAGGGTTCTCCTAGAGTAGAAAATCTCAACTTTTCCAAACAGCATCAACCTCAAAGGGTAAATTAATGAATAGCACAGTGAGTGTGAAAAATAGGGCACACAAAAAGTATGTTATGAGGGCAAAGAAATCAAGGGCACACCTACTTTCTTTAATCAGTAATTCAATAGAAAAACAACACAAAGGTTTACTTTAACACACAAAGCAAATGATTTTTAAAAATGAAGACCTTCTCCCACAATTAGAATAAAATTTGCACCAAAGTAGTAGACATTTTACTGATCCTTCTTTTCTTAAATTATCTCCAAAGTAGGTCTACAAAGTCAATCTGTTACACGTACAATTAATTCAGCAAACAAACCAACACAAAGTTCAGCAAAACAGTACACCTACATTATTCCAGCACAAGCCAGGTGTTGTGCCCAAATCGTCCTGACTATGCAAATCGATCTCATTATCAATTGCTGGGTAAAACTAATCTAAGGCTAAATATACAGAGGATAAGTAGAATTTAAAACCATGCAAACCTTCGTTCACTTAAAGCAATTTAGTTTATTTGATCATTACCAGATGCTTCGATTTCTCTAGTACTTGACAAAGGGAAATACCGTATCTAAGAATTTACACAGCAAAGCCCAACTTCCTGGACTCAGCCCAAAAGTTTTTTTCAAAGTCTCTAACGGGCCAAAGCCCTAAAGGGCAACAAAAATCCCCTAAACGGGAGCGAAATGTCAACGTCATTTTGTCAGGACCTTACTGACAAGCCTGGGGCTCCTGACGCCCGGGCAGCCGAGATGTTCAGGCTGACTCACCCTCAGCCTCGCCCCCGTGGGGCGAGCGGGCGCGCTCACCGAAGGCTCCCACCAACCTCCCGGGCCCCGAAGTCTAACTTGAGTCGTCTGAGGGCCCTTCTGACTGTTACCCTTTCGGACATTACCCAAGTAGACGATGCTTGAAAGATTCTCCAACTAACTGGTAGACATGATTCTGCTGGGAATCGGTAGACATATTTTTCAACCCAACTCGTCCTGTTTACCAATGGAAACCTTAGATAAACTCTAACCCGCAACAAACACGAACTTCAGGGCCACAAAACCGATTTTCGCCCTCCGGACGGCCAGTCCAGGGCTAATAACAGGTTACACCTACCCCTCCCGGCCTGCGACTGCCGCTTCCAGACACCCTGGGAAGAGCCCGGCTCGTCCGGGAGGGCCCGGGGTCAAGGGAAGGCCAGCCGGAGCCTCAGTTTCCCCAACCCGGTCCCGGCTCCTCCGCGTGGGCCGCGCAGGTCTTTCCACTCGAGAGCCCAACTTCGCCCGGGACCCGAGACTCACCCAGCAGCTGGGCGGCCCTCGCGAGCGCCAGCACCTGGAGCACCCCCAGGAGCAGGGCGGCCCGAGCGCCCGGCGCACCGAAGCCCATTGTTCGGGGCAGAAACGCGGCCTCGTGGGCCCCGAGCGTGGAGAAAGCGGCGGCGAGAGAGGCCCTGCGCGCACGCGACTCGGCCCGCGTCCTTCTCCGCCTGCACTTGCCGGCGCCGAAGCCCGGGTGACCGAACAGAGAGAGCTCCGGGCCGGGCCGGGCCGGGCCGGGCCGGGGCGGGGCGCGGGGCGTGGTGAGCTAGTCCGCGCGCCGCCTTTCTTTTCCGAGGGGCAGGGTGGCTGCGCTGGATCCCCGCGAGCGCCGCCGCCGCTCCGGATACTGAGCTCTCCGGGCTGCGCGGGCCCGGAAGGAAGTGTTGAGAGTAGTTTCGGGGTGGGGAGTGGGGTGCGTGCGGCGCGGTCTGAGGGGAGAGTTGCGGGACGGCAGGGAAGGGGATCAAAAGGAGAAACCTGACTGGCGGGATTCGCTCTGAGGAGTCCTGGCAACGGAGCTCCCCGATCAGGTGACCCTGACCTAAAGGGTCGGCGAAGTCGTTACTTAAAAGTGAAGCAGCCAAGGTCTTCGTACCCCAGTAGTATCTCACCGTCTCCGCAAAGACGTGAGTGCTGTGGACGGCGGGGCCGCCGAGGAGCTGGTTCCTCCTCTCTTCGCAAGGTGTACAGCCACGGAGGCCTGGGACAAGCGAGCAGACCTAGTCCCTCCTCTCCCTGGTGTCTGCTTTCCGGGTTCGAAGGGAATAGTAGCTGTACGGTTCTGGGCTAATTTCTTCTTAAGGCCTTGGGGCCAGTGCTACACACTTGTCTTGACTCGCCAGTGTGCCTGAAGTCTGCATTTTGGTTTTCTGCTCAGAACTTGAAGTGACTTGTGGATGCAGGAGAATGACAAAGATTGGGTCCTTGTTTGGGTAGGAACACTTAGCTGAGGTGGAGGACTGAAAGATCCAGGGCTTTAAAAGCAGGTAAATTCCCATTTTGCAGTGCTTAATGGTGCATATCTTTGGTCCCTGACCCAAATTTTATGACATAAAAACTTTTTTTTTTTTTGGTACCCGGGATCAAACTCAGGACCTTGCGCTTGTGAGGCAGGCAGGCGCGGCGCCACTGATCTAAATCCCAGGTCCAAGATAGTACTTTTTGACAGCATGCAAATCTTGTCAGTATAGATGTGATTGATCACAGAGATTTACAGGGCAGTTTAAATTTAAAAGACTTCATCTGTGGATTCACATCATTCAACCTACAGATACTTCCCAGCATCTCTACCATGGGCAAAAGCAAGCACTGCATATGTAGGTTTGAATTGCTCTGTTTCATTGAGGAATCTGGAGCTTCAGTGTATCTCCACCCTGGGAATCTGAGGTGGAATAAGAGCTGTTTCCAGAGGTGAAAAGTGCTATGCTCCCCCATATAAATGTTGAAACCGAATCCCCAGGAAGATGGTATAAGAGGTGGAAGCTTTTGGGGGGTAAATGAAATTAGTGCCTTTATAAAAAGGCCTGAGGGAATTCTCACACACCTGCCATGTGAAGAGACCGTAAGAAAATGCAGTCTATGAAGCAGAGAGCCTTAACCAGGTGTCGAGTCAGTTGATGTCTTGAAGTTGGACTTAACAGTCTCCAAAACTGTGACAAATTTCTGTTGCTTACAAATTACCCTAAGGTATTTTGTTATAGCAACAACAGTGGACCAAGATAAGTGTGAAGACAAGATGTCATTCGACAATTTTTCCTGGGACTGAGTTTAATGGAAACATCCTCAGATCTTTTTTTGCTGTCTGATTGACACACCATAGTGTGAATGACTGCTCAGCTTTATCCAGACAACTCTAACCACCAAACCACTCAGAGGTCTCCAAACATATTAGGGCTTTCTATGCTTTAGTGTCTGCTCCTGTCGCTGTCAAAGAAATATGAAAGTTGTCAGAACTAAAATTGAGTCACTGGTGTTTACCATTAAAAAAAAAAAAAAGTAAAGCTAGGAGACTACAAAGGAAGGGTTTTTACCAATGATTGCCTGGTAGTGACTATCACAAAAGATTGCCAGAACCATAAGTGCAAAGGCCACTACAATCTTATACAAAAAGTACTTCTGCCTACCAACTGTTCAACCTTGGATTGATGCCACTCTTGTTATTAATGATTGTGGCTAAGGATTACTGTTTCAAAATATCTGATGTAATCTTTATTTTTTGTCTTTAAAAACTTTTGCTTGCCTCAACCTTCTTTGAATACACCCTTAGTTTACTATTGCATGTGTATTCCCATTGCAGTGCTCTGCTGTTATTGCAATGCTGTTCCAAAATAAGTATTATTTACTGGAGAATCTCTCTGATTTTTAAAACTTTAGTTTGACACTCCTTTTGCCCAAGATGCTTTCTGATAGCCCCCCACACACACACACACCTGGGTAGTTTTCATAGTTCACAAGATTTCCTTCACATCTTACCTTCTCCCCAGTCACCCGGGAAGGGCTTAGTGCTCTGATCCTTTTGTTCATACTTCCATCAGCTTACTCTCCCCACGTCTATCCTCATTACCTGTAATTTGCTTTCTACACAGTGTGATCATTTTAAATAGAAGTCAGATCATGCCATTCCCTGCCACCTGACTGAATCCAAAACTATGTCTGCATGGCCTTATGTAACATGGTCCTTGACTGCCCGTCCCACCTAATTTTCTACTCCCCCATTCACTTCTCAGCTCCAGCCTCCTTGCTGGAAATACCAAGAAATACCAAGTCATTTCCCATCTCAGAAGCTTTTTGCGTGCTGATCCTTCATCAGGTCTCTACTTGTCTCAGAAAAGCCTTTCTTCCATACTGTAGTTCACAGCATTATCTTTGCAGCATCTAGCACTATTTATCATTATTCTCAATTATATATTTATTCTTTGTCTTTCCTAGAAGGACTTAAATTCCATGAGAACAAAAGACTTTGAATGCATATATTCAATCTAGCTCCTGTCACATATTGCTACAGTGCAGCGGATACTTGTCATATTTATGGTTGCCTATCATCTTTTGAATAACTCCCCTTTATTTAGAACTCAGAATTCCCAGCCTTTTTCTCATTTGGGTTCAAGAATGTTACTTTGGCCTTGTAAGTCAGGTTCATCCATGTGAAACTTAAGTTCAGGTATGAATAACCGGAAAAAGCTGCTACAAAGAGAAACAGAGGCAGCTGGCTTTGTTGGTTTCTCCTTAGTTGCAAGATTCAGTGTCTGATTCAGACAAAAATGGCACTGGAGAGATGTTTCTCATGGAGCCAGTTTTTTACTGGGTTTGTTTATTATTCTTGGAAGCTTAGTCACAGTTCTGAATCTCTGTATTTTCCAGCAATCCAAGAGGTAACCAATATCAACACTATCTTTCTTCCTGCGACATCAGTGACTCAACAGCTTTTCTTTTTCACAACTAAGCATCCTGACTATACAGGATTGTGAATCTTTTTCCTCTAGCAAGCTACAATCTCCATAACATGATTTGCCAGCTGTTTGTTGGATGCTTAGTGCACAATGGACCATGTCCTCACAAAGCTTATAGTCTAGTAGCAAAATTGATACATACATAGTTATAGCAGACCTAAATGCTATGTCACGTGTCCCAGTGGACTGGATGTACCATTGAAAGCTCTAAAAGGTTTGCCATCACTCTGCTGTGTGGTGGTAATGAGAAAGTACACACTGGAAGAAATATTTGTCTTTATCTTTGTACCGAGAGCCTCACATGCTCCATCATATAGAAGGTGTTTAATTTATATTACGGAATAAATTTTGGGTGGAGATAAATAGAAAAAAATCTTGTGCCTTTCCCCTTCAGAGATGTTCTTTTTCATCCATCTTGTATTGCCTGTATGTCTGTGTCTTTGACTTAGGGCCATCTGAAGGTGGTTCAGGGGTTGGAAAACTTCAATCATTCAATATTTGCAAATTTATTGAATAAATGACATGTACTAGGTGCTGGGAAACAATGAATAACAGCTCCAGCAGCCTCATAAAGAGGCAAAAAACCCTCAGCGATGAGTTTAAAAGTGAGTTGATTTCTATTCACAAAGACAAAAAGTAGAATGGTGGTTACCAGGGAATGGAGGGTGGGGTGGAGAATGAGAAAGGAAATTGTTTAATGTGGAGAGAGTTTTAATATTGCAAGATGAAAAGAGTTATGGAGATGTATGGTGATTATTACACAACAGTGTGAATGTACTTGATGAGGAAGGATAGAAGAAATTAAGATAGGTAGAAAGGAAACAGTAAACTTGTAATTTTAAAATTGTACTTTTAAGAAGACTCCGGGAATGGATATGAGCAAAAATGCATTATACACATTGAACACCCCCAAAAATGTGAAACTAGAGGGCAGGGTGGCTGAAGGCAAGTAAGAAGAGGGTAAAAAGATCAAATTATGTTATACACATGTACAGATGTGCCAAAATGAAACACACTAATCTGTGTACCAGTAAAAGAGTGGAAGGGGAACTGTGGCTTTAGGACACCAGAACACAAAGTTACCCTAAGTTACAATACTTTTTTTTTTTTTTTTTTGGAATTCTAGGCCTGATTTTTCCCTTCCAGGCTTTCTTCTAAATTTCCAAGAGTCTTAAAAGATAGAATAAATCTGTATATTGGGCCATCTGAAACTATATATTCACAAATAAACAGCACTATTAATTGTGTACCATTATCTTTAAACTTGAAACACATGCAATAGTTTGCATTCTAACCTAGCCCACTAATGGATAACTTAACAGATACTACGAATACACATACTAGATCAGTGCTGGCAGACCTTTTAGAGCTTTCAGTGATGCAAACAGCCCTAGATCATTATCTTGAGGAATTCCCAGTAACCATATTAATACTCCCATCTCCAGACCATAAAGTACCTCACCTCTCAAATGCCCACACTCCTTTCTGAGTATGTACTTCTTTATAAATCTGTCTATGGCCCAGACTAGTGCATCCTGAAGTGATTTTCTGTGATGATAGTTTATAAACCCACTTGATGGGTAAGGCAGTTGAGGTCTCTATCTTTTCTCTGTGGGACTGCACTTACCCACAAGAACAATAAAATTTAAAAATATTGATTGGAGGAACAAAGTCAATTACTTTCCACATAGAAATGGCAGAACTTGCTTTTGTTATGATTTACAAAACATACAGAAATTTCATGTTTTCCCAGTGAAATTTGCTTATCCACAGTACATTTTTATTCTTTTTATTCAGGTGATCGTAGAAAGCTCATCTCATTTGCTGTCCCCAGATAGTTACTTCTAGCTATGTATAAATCAGACTTTTAGATAAATCGATATTTCCATGAAGAAAGAATTGGAAGCTGCCTGGCTTTGAGAGGGAGATAGCTGCAAATTAGGCAAAGCTGTGGAAAGATTTAACAAAAGAGTGTAAATTGGCCTGTGTCCATTTCCCTTTTTCTGCCAATTTTCTGTCAACTTAGATTTTAGCAGATCGACAACACAGTATAAACTGTGATGAAATCTTCATGATGAATTTCAGTGATTTAGATGGATTTCAGTGGCTTTACTTTCTTTTCTCTGAGTTCTAGAACCTTCTCCCCTTTTTTGTACATTCTCCTTCTCTTTTTACTTTTCCCATCTTGCTCTTTCATCAGAGTACAAATGTAACTGGCATTGCAAAATGGAACTTTAAAAGTTAGATTTTTTTCCCCTTTGGAGGCAAGTGGCTTTCAAACTTCCAGAGGCCTAAGGCATAAATGGCTCCCCTACCTGTCCACTACCAAGAGGAATGGGCAGAATATTCAGATCCTGGAACCTGGAGGTCAAGCCCAATTTCATTCTCTTAGGCAAGGGAGGGAGAGGTCTGGATCCAGGAAGGGATGAAACTAGTTTTGAAAGGTCTATGCCATTGTATTCTCTCTCACACTGTTCCTTGTTATAAGAGAGCCCAACACACCTGTACATGGGGAGGTGGTAGTTTGAGCAAATAGGCTCTTCTCCTCGGAGCTGGCTTTGAATAAATCTGTTTTTCTTTTACCCATATATGGCCCCTTTGATTTGGTCAGGGAAAGCAGATGAACCTGAGGGTATGAGCCCAACTGGCCAATAACATAAACTGCAGCCGGAGTGTGAATTTAGTTAATTAATCCAAAAGAATCAATTGAATATCCATTTTGTGTTCAATACTGTATAGGATCCTTGATTGAGTAAAGAGCAAAAGTAAAAATAAAACAAAAAATAAATAGAAAACAATGAAGTCCTACACAGTTGGATTTTCCTCTTGAAACAAGAAGGTCAGAAAAGAAAAAGTTCTGGGTGGACTGAAGTTTTAAAGCAATGATTTCTCAAAAAGGAAGAGAAGAGTAGTGCTTGAATCCAAAGGATGAACTGGGTGGGAGGTGGTGATGGGGTGAGTTTTCAGTGTTAATTCTAGGCAGGCTTAGGCCTTGCTACCAGGACAACAGGAAGGTGAGCAGGCTGAATTCACAGTTTTCAACCCCTGTGGGCATAAGGAAGTCCCAGGGCCTTTCTGTTGTTAAGTGTTAGATTTCTTTTCAGCCCCTACTTTGACTCTTATTTCTTCTCTATGCATTACAGGGACTCAGCCTATTTTTCTTTCCTGTTTAAAGCCACTGTCACCTGTCCTGTCCTTTGGGGTTCTTGTTTCTTCAGGACTATATATGGAGCTGATTTAAGTCCTCAGCATTCCTGCTTGCTGCTGCCCCTGAACATGAGCACTTTTCAGAACAAGGATTTCATTATTACTCATAATAGAGAAATTGAAAAAAGATAAACAAGTTATTGTGGGGGAAGTTTGAAAAAGAAAAAGAAAAGAGGAAATAACATTTTTAGTCCCTTCTCAGTATTTCCTGTCTTTCATCTTTCATCTGGGAATGGAGGAGTAGGCTTACCATTCATTCAATGAAGAGAAGTTTGAGCAGCTGACAACACACAGACACATCCTGATAACTAGCAATGTGTTGTGCCAAGAAAACAGCAATAAGCTGGAGAGCAATTGGGTGGCACTTTAGAATGCATAGTTATGAACTCCTTTATAGCAGGCAGCAGTTAAAATGAGCCCTTAAAAGGAGCCATGTGAAACCTAGGGGAAAGTACATGTCAACCAGCTGGGTGTGTTGGGGGAACAGGAAGTCTGTGAGCCTGAACCTTGGTGAACAAGCTCAGCAATGTGTAAAATGAGGTCTGGGGCTTTTCAGATGGGGATTTTAAGGCTTTAAAAAAATAGATGGTGGGTGGGTGGACTGGGAATGTAGCTCAGTGGTAGCACTCCTGCATAGAATGCATGAAGATGAAGATGACACCAGCTGACATAGAGTGGAAAAAAAATAGAAAGAGGATGAGTGCTTAGGAGGCCATTATTCAAGGCTTGGACTAGTGTAGAGGTAGTGAAAGTGGAAGAAATGTATGTATTTTCAGTGTGGATTGAGAGTAAGTCAGTTGAATACTGTGGTTGAAGGATAGACAAATTAAGGTTAAATTTTTGTTTTGTTTTTTTTGGTACCGGGGATTGAACTCGGGTCCTTGCGCTTGCACAGCAGGCAGCGAAACCACTGAGCTAATTCCCTGGCCCAAGGTTAAATTTTTGTGGCATGCCTAAGTGGCTCCAAATCCCATATCACACTTTAAAAATTTTATCTTTCTGTCCTTCTTTTATAACTGAGTATCTCATAGCAGCCTCCATCAAGAATGCATACAGAGGGCTGGGGATGTAGTTCAGTGGTGGCAAACCTGCCTAGCAAGAGCAAGGTCCTGAGTTCAATCCCTGGTATAGGGGAGCAGGGGGGATGCATACAGATATAGGCAACATTAAAGAGTTTCAGTGGTCCTCTATTGATATCTACAGAGTCAAGGGGTACTAAGCAGTAGTGAAGTAGATTAGGGCTGGGGCAAACCAGGTAACTAACTTGGCAGATGCCAATGGTTGTTGTGTCAATGGTCATAAAAACCCATGACTGACAAGTTGAGCAAGATATTTTCTAAAAATAGAGGACCTGTGCAGAACGTGGGACCCAAAATGACATCAGGCTTACAGCTGAGCATGGTGCACCAGTTAGAAAAGTGCTATTTTCAGCTGGGTGTGGCAGCACACACCTATAATCCCAGCACTCAGCAGGTTGAGGCAGGAGAATCATTGTGAGTTGGAGGCCAGCCTGAACTACATAGCAAGAGCCTGTCTTTAAAAAAAAAAGTGCTATTTTCAATCCCTCATTTGAATCAGGCACTGTTTGTCGAACCAGTCAGAAGATTGCTCTTTTCAATCCTTATTTTCATGTGGGTGCAACCAATCAAGACACTGTTCCTGACCCTTCACTTGTATCTCATGGGAAACCAAGTGTATTTTTCAACAGGACAGTTTATTCCTGGTGTGACACCAAGTAAGTTTTTTTTAGGACAAATGTCCCAATGTCTTATTTGCATGACAGGGAAGCCAACTTGGGACATAAAAGACTCTTTTCCCTTTATCCTCAGAGCCACTGTGGGCCTTTTTGCCAGCCCACTCTCGTCCTGTAGAGCACATCTCTTTTTCCCTTCAGTAAATGTACATCTTCACTTCCTTTTCTGTGTGTCTTGTTCAATTTTTTGTTCAGGACACCAAGGACCTGGAAAGAAGCTCCATGGGACCCATCGTCTGGTAATAGTAGAGGTTATCGCTGAGTGCTGTGACCTAAGTCTATCTCATATAAAAGTGCACTTCAAGTGTTATTTGGGAAAGAGCAAAATGAGAAATAATTAAACAGAGTCATCGTAGTGCTAGGCAAATAAATTCTTTCTACAAGTCTTCTCTATAAAACAGAACATGATTTTAATGTGGGTAAGGATTGATAAAGATAATATGTATGGAAAACAACACAAAATGGTAGGAAAGTCAGATTTTTCACGCAAATTTATACAGAAAAGTGGAGAGAGCAATTAAATCTTCTCTTAATGACAAAAAGATGTAACTTGTGATAGAGAGCTCTGAGCAAATTCCAGAGGTCAATGTATATAGTTTCAAGGGTCAGACAGCCCATGACTTCACATTGTAAAATTGAAAGGTCAGACCATTTTTATTAGGCCTATTAACGTGGTCAAGATGACACCCTAAAAAAGGGAAAGTGGGTAGCCCTTGACCTCTCCAAAGAAAATGTCATCATTTTACCCTTATAGTTGCCATATATTTCCCCAAAGACCTTTCATGTAACCTACTCTAAATAAAATGATTTCATTATTAAGTGTAAAGAAAATAAGAGAAAGAACATCACAGTGCTACTGGCCACTTGGGTTTATACCCTTAGGTTCATTTGCCACTGACCAAATCAAAGGAAGCATAATGCAGTATTTTGGTAAAAAGGAAAAAGGATTTATTTAAAGCTAGCTCTAAGGAGATGGAGGAGCCTATTTGGCTCAAATCACAATTTCATTGTGTACGGGCAGGTAAGGGTCTTTTATAGTAAGGAACAGAGGGAAGGGGGAACACAGAGATAATGCAGATCTCACACTGCTTTATCACTCCCAGCCATCTTCAGCTTCTTGACTCCTTTCTTGTGGAAGGGAAAGTAGGTTTCTGTCTTCTGGGGCAGGTGTCTGTTTATTCTGTCACTGCTTTTGGGCTGAGGAGAGGAGGGGGTGTTGGTTATGTGCTCAGCAGGGGGAAGCTTAGAGCAGTTGCTTATCTCTAAAAGAAATAAATCTAACTTTTAAAGTTCAATTTTGCAGTGTTGGTTACAATAGCGTAAACGTTTGTGATCTCCTACCTCCTCTCTTTAGCCCCAACACCTATCACCTTCCAAGAAAGGGGCTAAATCTACTAATTCCCTTCATGGGAATTTGTGATACAGAATTAGGGGAGAAATGAAGTGAGCTCAAGTAAGAAGAACAAATGCTAAGATGTTGCAAAGGACTGTGATTTACTAGCAGAAAGGAAGAAAAAATAGAAGTTGAAGGAAAGAGGAAGCAAAGCAAAGATAAGAATCACAAGGGATCAAGTTCAGACAGAATTTTGATTGGAGATTTTGAGAAGCAATGAAAATAATCAAATTACTGGGCTGGGGATTTAGCTCAGTGGTTCCGCAGCCTGCCTTGAAAGTTCAAGGTCCTGAGTTTGGTCCCAGGTGCGAAAAAAAAAAGAATCAAATTACTTTTAAATGCTTATTTTTTGTGTGTGCTGAGGATCAGACCCAGGGCCTACACATCCCAGACAAATGTTCCACTACTGAGCCACATCCCCAGCCCAAAATGTTTTTGATTACTAGGTTTCTTGAAAGGTGAAGCTCTACCAAAACTGGGTCCACTGGGTCAGGTTGAATTATCGCTTACAGAGATCCTGAGGCCTACTAACCTTGAAGATGGTATGAAATCAATAGAGATAGTCCAGAATTTCTTTACTGAGTACCTACTGTATTTGCAGCATTCTATGATACATGGAAGAAGAAACAATATGTGGTCATGGCTCTGAAGCTCTGATATTTAGATAAATTATACTTTCCCATGCGGAAGGGTAGTAATAACATACCATCAAAAGGGATGTCACAAGATGATGAAGGCTGTCAAGTTGGCAGGGAGTAATAATTAAATGTATTTGGGTGCTTTCTAGAACTTAATATCCATTTTTCTTATTCTATTTTTAAACTTACTCTCAAAATTGTAATAATTTTCTTAAGCTTTAAGATTCTAGAATTCTAACCATATGTACCAAACAAAACCACCATCTCTCAAAAAAGAAAAGACCAGAAAAAGGTGATCGGAGGTTAGTAGTCATTTTTCAGGTTGATTGGTCTATAGGTGATTTTTTTTTTCTTTTCACTTTTCTGAATTTTCTAATTTTTCTAAAACAGTGTGTATTCCATCTCAAGAAATTTATTTTAAAAAGTGTTCATTTGGAATTGAACATCTAATAATGACTTAAACCCAAGTTTCCATGACTACTCTATAATTAGATATCAGGCTAAAGACAGGTATGATTTAATTTTCTCTTAGAGCTTCAGCCTGAGGAAACAAGAACAAAGGAAAACAAGATTCTCTCCGTGATGGACAGAAAAATCCAAACTTAGCCAAATTCTGTCTCCTAAATATATCATGTAATCTATTTTCCAATGGCCTAGTCTTTGTTGCTGCCATTTGCTTGATTATTTGAATTAAACCTTAATGGAGTTAATCTTGGAAAGAAGTCTGTATTGGGAGTTGAGGTACCTGGTTTCTGACATCTGCTATATAACTGACTTTCTGTGTATATAGCTAAGCTATCTAACTGGTTTTGTCCTTGGTTTCTGTATCTTAAATCTAGGAATTGACATGCATTGCTAATGGGGATGTAAAATGATGCAGCTACTGGGGAAATCAGTTTGGTGGTCCTTCAAAAATTAAATATAGAATTAAAATATGTATTAGTCAGCTTTCCCATTGCTGGGACATAATATCTGACACCACAATTTGTAAGAGGAGAGGTTTAATTTGGCTTGGGGTTTAGAGTTTCAGTCCATGATCACCTGGCTCCAAGGCAGAAATGGCCCTGTGGGAGGGCAAGGTGGAGGAAAGCTGCTCACCTCATGGCAGCCAGGAAGCAGAGAGGAAGCAGGAAGGATTTGGGGTGGGAGATATATCCTCCAAGGTTGTGCCCCCAATGACACCCCTCTTCTAACCAGGCCCCACCTTCTAATAGCACATTTAGCTGTGAACTTATTAATAGATTAATCCTCTGATAAATATAGTGCTTTCATGATCCAATTACCTTTTAAAAGCCTACCTCAAGAAAAGCCTCAGCTCTGAACACGTGAGACTTTTGGGGAACATTCTAGATCTAAACTATAACATCACATTTACTGGCAATTCTACTCCTACCAAAAGAATAGAAACCAGGGATCTGACACTCAAACCAATACTTGTACACAAAAGCTCAATATCCAAAAAGTAGAAACAACCCAAGTGTCCATCAACAAATAAATGGATAATCAAAATGTGTTCATGTACAATAGAATATTATTCAGCTATAAAAAAGAATGAAGCACTATACATGCTACAACATGGATAAACCTTCAAAAAATCATGCTAAGTGAAATAAGCAAGACACAAAAGGAAGAAATTAAATCATTCCATTTATGTGAGATACATACAATAGGCAAAGTAATAGGGACAAAAAATAGATTGGAGATTACCAGGAACTGGGGAGATAGGAGAGAGACATTATAGCTTAATGGTCACAAAGCTTCTGTGGGAAGGTGAAAACTTTGGGAAATAGCTAGTAGTGATGGCACACAACGCTGTGAGTGTAATTAATATCACAGAATTGTACACTTGAAATTGGTTAAAATGGCAAATTATGTATTGTATATGTAACCACAATAAAATTAAATTTAATTAGATATTTCTACACTGTATTTGAACTCAAATATTCTATAATACCATAGTCAAAGGGCTAAGGGAAGAAGGAACTAATCTGGGTCTTAAAGGATATGCTAGAATTTGTGTACTAGACTGTGAAGATGTTAAAACCCGAAAATGACAAATGGGGAGGCTGCAGGCCAAATGCAGCTGTGATATGTGTTTTTGTTTGACTTTTGCAGAGTTTACCAACACAGCATTTGGGATTTAAAAAAATTAGTTGATAAAACTCTAAGACCTGGGGGTGGTGATATAAGAGTTCTGATTTCTATATCTCTTGAAACAATGAAAAGTCTGGTCATACCAAACCTAGCCTCCTAGTTGGACTCATGCAACAGCTGGTCCCTTTAGGCAGAATTTGAATGCTCCATAAAATCCCTCTGGTACTTTATTGTCTTATTTGCAGGTGGCCTCATTACTTTCTGGAATTTGCACGTGATTTTGTGGTCCCTGGCATATGATCAGGTGAATTGTTTGAGAGCCCTATTCCTGGGTTGTCAATTTCTTTAACGTGTTAAAGATTTTTTTCTTTTAGTTCCTTTCTTGCCTTATCTCAAATAGGAAAATGACTATTCTGTGCTACACATAAGGTTTCAGATTTCTCAAACCTACGCAAATACATGTGAGTAATTTTGTTAGCAGAGTTCTAAGGAATAGAGATTTTTTTGTGCATGCAGCTTCTGAAGTTGGATCACTGTTTCCTACAACATTTAAACATTTTATAACTACTTTTAAGACCTTTAATTTTATTGGTTTTATTTTTCATTTCAAAAAGAGTCAAAAGTACCACATTGTTGCAGAATTTAAGAGACTGGAGAGACCAATGGGTGAAACAGGAGGATTTATTTAGGTGCAAATGGCCCAGTGGGCTTGTATCCAAAGGCTGAGACTGGACAAAGAAGAGGCTCTAGTTTCATAAGTGTGGCTAAAAGGGTTGGTCTTCCTGGTAGCACGAAACTTTCCGTGGGCAAGCGAGTGTACAGAAGCAGGACAGAGGTAGTTAATCAAGTGAGGGTTTTGCAACTTAGCATATCTTGGTGGAAAAAAACCAGGATTTTATAGAAGCAAGGAGTAATAAAACCTTACATATAGAAACAAAGTTAACAACAGCCATAGGGAAGGAGGAAGTCTGGGGAGTAACTGCTTAAGGTTGGGGAGACTTATTTTCTTTTTTTAAAAAAAGTTCTCCTTCAACATTAGTGTTGAAAAAATTTAAACAACACACAGATGTACATAATGTAAAAAAGAAAAAAGTTCTTCCTGTTTTACCTGTCAGAGATAACCATAGTTAGCAGGTGGGTATTTTCTTTGCAGACCCTTGTTTTTTATGTATGTATGTATGTATTTATTTTTTGGGACTGGGGATCGAACTCGGGTCCTTGCGCTTGCGAGGCAGGTGGCGGAAACAATGAACTAAATCCTTGGCCCCACCCTTGTTTTTTAAAGTTTGTTTTAGTTTATGTTTTTTGGACATGCAGTTATTTATAAATTTGGGAGCTGAGGGTGTAACCTAGTGATAGAGTATGTGCTGCATGCACAGTGTTCTGGGTTCCATGCCCTGCACACTCCCTCAAAAGATTATGTATTTATATGAATATAGAAACATACAACATATAACCTGTTTCCCCGATAAAAAATTATAGTGTATTTACTGTGTTGCAAACTTTTTATTTGACAATATATAGTACATATTTTTCCATGTATATAAATACGTATGCTTCATTGTGATGACTACATATCATTCATAGTGAATATGGATGCAATTTATTTAAACATCTCATTCTTCACAGATATTTAAGTTATCTCTGATTCTTAGTAACAAATTTAATAGCACTATGGACATCTTTGGGTTAATATGGCAATGGGTAAAAATCTACTTCTGAGGAGTAGATTCTTAGAAATGGGATTATTTACTCAAGGAGCATGTGTTTTAAAATTTTAATCTATATTGGAAAGTGTCCGTTAAAGTTTACATCCCTACTTTTGCTGTCACTGAATATACATGCATCTTCTGCTTTTGTCAGTATGCTAGGCAAATGACAGTGTCTCTTGTGACATTTCCCTTCTTATTAAATGAGGGGGAACATCTTTATTTACATTTATTAGCCATTTATATTTCCTCTTCTGGGAATTATCTGTTTATATTCTCAGTTGCTTAACTCTTACATTGAACTATGGACATGCAAATATTTAATCAGAAATTATCTCTGTGTGTACATACTAAGGGATGTTTCAAAACCTTCCTCCTGGGTTGAGGTGTATGTTTCTTTCCTGCCTAGTGTGTAAGTTTCTTCTTCATGTGGTTTGTAGCTATCTGAGTCAAGCAAGCATCAGACCGGAAACATTGGTTCTTTACCTAGAACACTGGCTAGGTCCAGTTCATAATTTAAAAAGAGATACAGAGGTTACTTAGGGCCCTTTAGAAGTTCACAATCTAATGATGCAGAGAGGAGCACCAGATATGAAATACTCATGAGAGTGTATATAACAAAACAATAGAAATCACTTGCCTTTGGGGAGTGCTTTCAGTTTCAATTCTTTTTAAAAATTTTTATTTTTACATGTTTAATTGAATAGCATAAAACAAAATGAAAAAAAAAAACGTCAGGACAAACTGTCACTGTCATTTTTTTTTGCAGGGAGAAATCAGTAACAAATTAACAAGAAAACATTCTAAGGCCATCCCAAAGTAGCTGGCCTACAGGTTAAGATTCAAATCCCAAAATTAAGTATTATCCTACTTAATCTACAAATGAAAAATAGTGCAAAGTTTATCCTATCTAGTATGAGAATTTTCACATGGAATATATCGTAATTTGTGAGAAACAAGATACATATATAAATAATATATTAGGTTAAAAAATGTAAGTACCATAACACTGTAACAAGTTCAAGAGGAAACAAATAAAATGAAAATGTGGGGACTGGACTGTGAAACTGGAAAGAGCTCCAAGAAAGACAACAGAAAGATGAAGAAGGGAATGAAAAGGCTTTTTGTGGGTGGGAGACTATAATGTGAAGAGATAGGACAAATGAGTGAGACTCTCTCTTGGAAAAAAAGCCAGTTCCAGTTACATTGTGCAAGTATTTGGAATACTCAGAAAGTAAGAGTGAATAATCCCCTATAAATCTCCTTTCTTCTGAGCACCATACTTATTAGCTTTTTTGGTGTGTGTAGTACTGGGGATTGAATCCAGAGCCTTTGCAATGAGCTACATCCTCAGCCTTTTTATACATTTTGAAACAGGGTCTTGGTAGGTCACTAGGTTGCCCAGGCTGGACTCAAATTTGTGATCTACTTGTCTCAGCCTCCCAAATGCTGGGATTACAAAAATGTGCCACCACACCTGATTTATGCTCTCATTTTTTATCAGCAATATCTTACTACTGGTTCATATTAAGTTTGAGACAAACCTACATTTTCTGGTGCTTTCATATAGATTGCAAAAACAATACGTTAGATCTGAACCACTCTGCTCCAGTTTTAGTCACAATGATGTCCATTGACTCATTGGTTTATTTTCTGCTATAACATTCCAGAGACAAGTGCTCATGATGTATTAGAGCTGTGGTAGGTGATGAGAAGACAAAGATGGATATCTGAAAAAAATCTAGTGAAATACTTACTTAGCAAGAATATATGAGTACCCCATACTCAGGAGTAGCATATCCAGATTTCAATTTTTTTTTTTTTTTTTTGGTACTGGGGATCGAACTTGGGTTCAGATTTCAATCTTTTTAGAGCCTCTCAATCATCACCCTTGTTAATAATGAAAGTCAGCTTGCAAAGGTTCTCTACAAATTTCATGAGTCTGCTGGGACACAACTGGTGTATGTGCTACATTAGGCAAATGTTACTCCTGGATCAGTGGCAAGTATTAGGTGAAGCCTAAGGCATGTGGCTAGCTGGTCTCCCATGGCTCAGGAATGCTCTAAATGGTGGGTGAAATCTCATGTGCACACACCTTACAACACACCACAGCTAAGGAGTCTTGGTACATACGCCCTGGCTTCTACTGTGCTTGCTGAACTCAAGTGTTAGAGAATATGATATTATAGGAGGTGCAGGACATAGCACTGATTGTCCTGTTTGTCTCAGGATGTCACATTCTTTGTGGCCGAGGCCAGCTGGCTTCCTGGCCCCTTGCATAGTCTCCTTGCTGGAGGGCCCCCAAAGTAGCCTGCTGGTGCCTGAGACCCCAGGGACTTGTGAGCTGAGCTGAGTCTAAGAGATGGTGATTCCATTTTCAGTCACAACAGCCTCAGTTTTTATCTGTATCATATTTTGTTTTACTTGTTCACACAAGCAATGCATGCTTCAGCAGAAGAAAGGAGTTTTACTGAGCAAGATATTTTTTTTCTTGCTAAACCAGTCAGTTCACATGACCCTCTGGCATACTAGAAAAGTGGTGTGGCTCTGATGATGGTGGCATTACAGCCTAATCTAGCTGAACACCTGTTACTTCTTTGGATGTTCATATTGTTTAAATTGTTTTATTTTGTATCATGGTGTTTTATTTTTCCTATAAATTATAAATGTAACAGTAATAAAGTGACTTAGGTGAGAATAATTTTCAGTTTGCCAAATTTCTATATTAATAAAAAATTTGTATTTCCACCATGTCAGTGAACTAGTTTGTTAGGTTGACTTTGGAGTTAAAGAAACTGGGTAGTATGATGGATGAACACTGTTGGTATGTGTTAGAAGGTGAAGCTTTTGATCTAATTTCTGCTTCTTCTAAATGTGGAGCAAAAACCATGAATTTGTGTGCTCCAATTAGGAACAGAGGGAGATTTCATTTAGCAAGAGAGTCTTTAATGTCTTATGCAACAGCTAAAACAACCATAGCAACCCTGGAACCAAACCTGTGAATTCAAAGGACACACTGAGTGCAAAGCTCAGACATGCTCAGCTACACACCTACCTTTCTATTTGCACAAACTCATTGTGTCACCCGACAGACAGCCTGACTGAATCTGTCCTTTTCTGTATCAACAAACCTAAATCACCTATTGGAACCTCATTTCTTCACCTGTAATATGAAGATAATTATAGCTCCTGTGTCATAAGAATGTTAGAAAGAAGAAATGAGACGATTCATAGAAAATCTTATCTGTTGTGTCTGGCATAATAACTCTTCAGTGAATGTTAGTAGTCGCTAACTTTTGTGTGCTTTTTTTGGGGGGGGGGGATCCTGGGGATTGATCCTTCAATAAAATAATGAGGTAGCTAGGATTTTTTTAGAGGCTAAAATTCTCTCCCAAGTGCTCTACTACTGAGCTACACCCCAGCCCCTAGTTCTCTCTTTAAAGTAGTTTCTCTCAGAGTTACTTGGGCTTGGTTTTCATATGATCTCTCCTGCCACTGAAAAACAAGCATGGGATCATGTTGAAAAGAATTGCTAATTTATAACTACTGTCATTATTAGGTGTCAAATAATATTAATAATTTAAATAACAATTATAATTTTATAATATGAACATTATATAGCACTTATTGTATGAAAGTCCATGTTCTTAAGAGCATTACAGATATTCATTAATTCAGCCCCTAACAAGGAGTATTCCGTTGTTATCACTCCCATTTTATGGATGAAGAGGGTCAGGGCATGTGACACACAGCTAGTAAACGGCAACCAGGTTTTAACCCAGGTAGTTTGGACCTAAATTCATGCTCTTAAATATTTTCTACTAATTTATAAGAATTGCATATACTTCTGAGTACTTATTCACTTTAACCAAAGATTTGAATATTTAAAAAATTCTGGGAAGAGCCTGCTACAGTGGCACATGCCTGTAATCCCTGCGGCTCAGGAGGCTGAGGTAGGAGGATCACAAGTTCAAGGACGGGCTGGGCAAATTAGCAAGACTCTGTCTCAAAATAAAAATTAAAAACCTTGGGGAAGTGTTTCAATGATAGAATGCTTGTGGGTTGAATCCATATTTCTAAAAGAAATAAAAGTAAGAAGAAAAAAAAAGCTGGGGAGGTAGTTCACTGGTAGTGTACTCGCCTAGCATGTTTCAATCCCCAATACCTGAAAACAAAGGAACAGCAATGAACAAAAACTGAGTAACTCTGAGTAACTTTAGAAAAATAAATTTAAAAAATGCAAGAAGAAAAGTTAAAAAGACTGCAATAAGTGGAGAGAAAGTACTAAATAAAGGAAGCATTTTAAAAACTGAAAATTGCAAAAATCCATAAGAATATTAAATAGAATCCCAGACACAGATTTGTGCTCTGGACAGTGTATGACTCTTGATATCCCAGCTGACTCACAGGGATATGCAGTAAGCAAGACTTCAGTAAAATTGACAAGCATGTTAGGATTTTTCAGAGGGTAACTAGAAACACAAACAGTTCAAGGAAGTTGGCTTTCACTACTGTGTACACTGGCCAAACCAACTGCTGGTTTCCAAGTGCTTGAGAAGCCCTGGTGACCTGACAGCTCACCTGAGATAAGGATTTGAACAGCAGACTCCTGTGAAGTCTGGAAGACCTAACAGCTGGAAATTCTGGTGCCCTCTTGTGTCTTTTCCTCACTCTTTTCTTCTGGAAGCCAATCATTACCAAATCCTATCCATGCTACATCCCAAGAATTCATCGCTCCTGGTCTTCAACCCTTCAGCCATTGACTTTGTCATTAGTAACCAATAGTCACCTGAGATTTCTCTCTGCCTAAGTTCTACCTCCCTCTAGTCAATGATCCTCAGTTTTTTCCAAATTCACCCTCTGTGCTGTGCATCTTTCTCTTTTATCTTCCTCTGTCATCCAAGTACCCTCTACTCTGCCATCTTGGCCGGGCTCTTCCATATCCTGTTGGGTTACTTCCTTCTGTGTCTGTCCCCTGACTGTGATGATGGCACTATTATTGTAATACCTCTTCTTAATTTACTCATCCTTCGTTTATTAAGCATCTTCATTCTAGACACTCTGCTAGTAGGAAAAAAAAAGGTTAAATAAAGCAGTTTCTAGTAGAGATAATTGATAAACCCTGGGTAGGACTATGTTATGATTTATATCTAGAATGTTCCCCCAAATCTTCCTTTGTTCAGAGGTGGGGCTTTTGGAAGGTGTTTGGATTTTGACAATGGTATAGCTAACTTGCTGTTAGGAGGTTGGACCCAGTTGGATATGAATCACTTGGGGCAAGACCTGGAAGGATTTATCTCCCTCTCTCACTCCTCCCTTTGCCCTCTGCTTCCTGGCTGCCACAGGATGAGCAGCTTTCCTACACTAGACCCTTCCACCATTCCCTTTCTGCCTTGGAGACAGCTGACCATAGACTAAAAACCATCAACCAAAATTGACTCTTCTCCTTTAAGCTTTGGGTGTTCAGTATTTTGTCCCAGGAGTGAGAAAGTAACTAAAATAGGTTTAGTAATTCTTTTCTTACTTCCTGTGAAAGAGAAAGGCAGGTGAGCAGTGTGCTGACTTTGGGTTTCTGACCAGGGCAATTGGGTAATGACTCTAATTACTGAGATAGAAACATTGAAGGGCAGCATGACACAAGTTAATTGATTCTGTCTGTAGCATCTGGAACTTGAGTTATATGTAGCAAGACAGGGAAAAATCAGGCAGGAATTTGAAGTAGCAGTCTGAGAGAGAATGAGCAGGCAGCTACAACTTCTGGCTATTAGAAGGGGAAAGTAAATCAGGCTGTATCATTTGAGATAAGGAAGCAGGATGCATGAGTAATCTGGATGAGACCAGTACAAGTAAAGATGGCCACAGATCTGGCTGAAAGTTGACCCTTAACTGCATTATACCCCTCATCACAGTGCATTTACATAGTAAGATCTCCACACATTTTAAAGCACATTTTGAGCTGTGCGCAAATTGGTAAAAGACTTCCCCTTTTTGCTAAAGGCTCCCACCCTTTCCTGAAATAGAATCCCATGAAGGATTAATTACATTTCTTTGACACCCTACAAAAATGAAAGCATCCTTTGTTAGGGGCTCTCTGTGGAGTAGTCAGCTTTGCTACCCTTAACTATGCTACTCTGCCTATGGTGTTGCCTGCTGTACTTCTCTTCTGTAATAAATTTGCACTTTAGAACTGTTGTTCATCTTACCTGTGGCTAAATGCCCATCCTAACTAATGACCGTAGGACACTCAAAAGGATGTGCAGTAGACTGTCACATACGCAAGTTGCTGTTCTGTAGTGAGGGAGGGCTGGAGAGTCACAGCAGGACAGATAGCTACCCCAGAGCATTTGGAAAGTGAAATGTGTCTTTTCCAGAGATTAACCACAACAAGACAGGGCAGGAGGAATAATACTACAGCTCAGCCTTGGCAAGCTGGCCCAGCTTCTGAGGCCAACAGCAGAAATGGAAGCTGGTGAGCAGTGTGGTGTTAGAAATTTGGGCATGGTTGGTATGTGGCAGTAGAAAGTCTGGAACAGTGATCAAAGAATGATCAACAGAGAGGTCTTCCCACTAGGGGTGGTCCCTCAGCTACTGAATCTAAACCTGGAGTCAGGAATTTACTATGTTGCTACAAATTTGAGTTGAAGCCCAGAAATTCAAGTATGTAAGAAACATCACATTTCTTTATGACCCAAGGATAAGCCTAAATGTTGACTTCAAGTTACCAGGGCTGGGAGGAATGTGAATGTAAATTATCCCACCAGCTTTGCAGCCCCACCCTAGTCACATTACCTCCTGTGCCAAGGTTCCAGAGGCCTTGCCCAGTCCTTAGTCATCTCTCTACCCAGCTACTGCTCACTTGCCCATTGTCTGTGTCTGCCCAATCCTGTCAGGTCTGGCAGCTCCTGGCAATTTCCCTGACACATTTAGGACACTAGAATATTTGGCAAAGCTCTGAAACCCAGTGCCCAGGGTTCTATTTCCCTAGATGAACCAAGAACCTCCTGGCTGAAGTCTTTATGTTTCCTGGTGAGGACCAGGAGTAGAGGATAGATCCTACTTCTAGACCCATAGACTTCTTTTCCCCTTTATGCCAAAGACCTCAATCTGTTGTCTGGGTAGGTGTTTCTCTCTTGTTCTTTCACCACACATTTTCATGGTTAATCAGCTCCATAACTTGAAAAATGTGTTCCTCTTTGCTCCGGGAAAAAGAGGGCATAGTTCATCAAAGACAAGGGAAGATTCTTGCATTTCCTTTTCTAGAACATCAAAGAAAGGGAAGAAAAACAAAAACAGTTAAGATTTTGCACTGAAACAGTGTCTGTATTTACATCCTGCTACATGTTAGTGGAGGGGAGGAGTGGGCAAGTGCTAGGAAGATCACAGGTCTCTGAGAGATGGAATGAACAAGATGATTAGTGGTACAGGTGATCTGGAGGAGAAGTGCTGAAGGCGATGTCTTTGATCTTGGGCTTATCTGACTTTTTTTTTTGTACCGGGGATCGAACTCTGGACCTTGTGCTTCCGAGGAAGACAACGGAACCACTGAGATAAATCCCCGGCCCCATACCTGACTTTTAGTGTATGATATTGCAAGGAGGCTGTGCTAATGGCCCTAGATCAAACCTGAAATACACCCATTTGCCTAGTAGTTAGGGCCACAGGTAGTCGGGGGGTCTGAGGGGGACGGGGGCAGACGCTCACTGTGTCGCCTCATATATACTTTCTCACTTCTAGTTGAGACAGCGTTGGAATTCTTTTGCAGTTGAATCTGGGTGCCTGGCTCTTTGCTATAATCTGTGGATTACTGGGGATGGTTGGTGCTACATTCAACTGACTTTATTTTTTAAAGAATTGAACAGCTTACTGGGTTTATTTCACTGGGTCTTCAAATTCCTCCAGGTAAATGTTACTATTTCCATTCTGCCAATGGAAATCTTGAATCTCAGAGAGACCAAGTGAATTTACCATAGTAATACATTTAATATGTGGGGTCAAACCCATGTGAATTATGCAGGTTCATCTGAGTGGATAATTTATTGCCTAGTAGTGACATTTAAAGGATGACAGAGGCTGCAATTAATAATTATGCCAAGACTATCAGAGTAAACTGGAGTTCTTCTGTATGATCAACCTGTTTTTTCTCTACTTCTGTTAACTCATTTTTAAATTTTTATTTTTATGTGGAGGTTAGGCAACTATGCCAATTTTTACTTTTATTTTTTACCTTTTTGGTGCTAGGGATTGAACCCAGGTCCTCATACATGCTATGCAATTGCTCTACCACTGATCTACACTCCCAACCCTTATGTTTTTATTAACTTTTAAAAGAATAAATTGTACTTTTTGTAATCATTTCTACTTTAAAAAATTTCATTTCACTCATTTGAAAATTTAGTTTTATTATTTCCTTCCTTTCTCAAAGAGCAGACCACTACTTCCCTTTATGAAGCCAATGTAATCCTAGCATCAAGACTTGATAAGAGTAGTGCAATAAAGCAGATACAGACCAGTCTCATTGAATATGGATGAAAGTATCAATATGCACTAGCTTTTAATGATGAAAGGAATATAATATATAATGACTACAAAAATATAAAAATGAGAACAACAATAAATAGAGCAGGTATGGTGGAGCATGCCTGCAATCCTAGATTCTAGAGAGGTTAAGGCAGGTCACAAGTTTGAGCCAGCCTGCATATCTTAGCAAGACCCGGTCTCAAAATAAAATAAATAGAAAAAGGGATGGGCATGTAGCTCAGTGTTAGAGCTCAGCCTGAATTGAGAATGGGTGATTTTTATACTGACCACACCTGATGGGAAAATCTAAAAGGGCAGAATTTATAGAAAAAAAGCAATGCAAGGCTTTTAGCCAATGTGACTTTCAGGGACAAACATGAAGCAAGTCATGAGTTAGTATCCAGAAATTTTTGTTTGTTTTGTTTTGTGTATATCTTTCATATTATCTCATGGGAAAGGCAATAAAAAAGACTTTGGGAACATATAAACAAGGCTTTACATCCAAGCACCATCACATACTCTCTATAAGAATTTCCTCATTTATGAAATGAAGAAAATAATATCTGCCTTTCAGAGTAGCTATAACAATCAAGAACATAAATATCTAGGCTGGATTGTAGATGGTTGTACATTCTTTGTCATGTACTCCATTAAGAGATGTATTTATTTTAATTAATTCCTTCCTGTGACAAATATTTAATGGGTGCCTACTATATGTCACATGTTTTGGGTATTGAATAAAACTGATAAACTCCCTGCCTGGAAGCAATTAAACTGTGACCTTTCAATCATTGTTAGTGATTTAGTGGCTATTAAGATAACTAGAATATTAGAGTCTAGCTAAAAAAGGACGAATTCTGTCATACAAACAAGTAAAAATGAGATTCAAAGGAAATCCACCATAAGTAAGTTATAACTAGTATTTTCTAAATATTAATCCTTAAACAAGCTGAATAGTGGGGCTGGGGATTTAGCTCAGTGGTTCCGCCGCCTGCCTCGCAAATGCAAGGTCCCAAATTTGATCCCCAGTACCACAAAACAAAGCAAAACAAAAAACCCCCCCAAAACCAAGCTGAATAGAAATCATTTAGCTATTTCAAATTTAAATTAGCCTCTAATTTATCTATCATTTTTATTTCTATCACCATCTTCTGGAAGATGTGTAAAATGAAAAATTAAATTGAGTGAGTTAAGTCAAATAAATATTCATTAATTCTATGGACACTTTAACAAATATTTGTTGGACAATTTTTATGTGGTAGTAATTATGCTAAACTTTAAATTTCTAACTGTGAACAGTTTAGATAGTCTCTACTTTTTCTGCCAAGAATTCAGCTTTTCAAATCAGTTTTATAGGGAAAGAGGTGAAACTTGGAAAAAAGAATGTACTGAATTATAGTAATCACATTTTCTACAAAGGATGATTCCTTATATTAACAGATTATAAACTATCTACTTTGATGTAGATTATTTCCCGAATCATATAATCTAGTTATTGATAACTGAAAAAGTTGTACTTAGGTATTGTTAAGTTCTAATAGAATTTCAATCCATTATTTAAATCTCCCAACCTTTTCTATATAGTTACTTATTTTTATTCAGGGCTAGATAAACTTGTAATATGAGAGGTAAGAGGAAGAAATCTGTCAAATGTCTTTGTATGATACCCAGGTACTTCTCAAGGTCTCTTTCAAGTTAATGTTTAGTACACACACATACACAGAAAACAGATCTGACATTCACTACCAACAACGGGCAGGATAATGAATACACTTTTTATTTGTAACCAAGGAGACTGTTTTTTGGTCCTAAAGTACTTAATCCCCATGAAGATGCCTCAGCAGATGACAACAGGTACAAAATACTGTGCTATTCCTCTAACATTTAACTCATTGTCCTTTGGTAATCATGATTCCATGTCTGTTCTTCATGAGTTAAAGTTGCAAAAGGCAGTAGTAGGTCACAGCTCTACCCCAACTGGGTCAGGCAAGTGCAATTCTCTATCCCCTATGCTTGCTTGTAACGGAAGGAGTAGCTGTTTCACACACTTAGAATGATCTATGAATCAGGGCCAGGATCATATCTTATGATAGCCTGCTACAGTTGTAAAAAACTTTATAATTATTATTATTTGAGGCAGGATCTTGCTATGTAGTTCAGGGTGAACTTGAATTCATTATGTAGCCTAAACTGGCCTCAGACTCATGGTGATCCTCTTGCCTCAGCCTCCCAAGTGCTGAGATTACAGGTGTGTGCCACTACATCTGGCAGGAAACACGAATTTTACCCCAAAGAAACTGTTGTTTCTTTGTTCCTTAGGGTCATGGTCTAAAGCAGTGATGGTGAATCTTTTAGAGACCGAGTGTCAAACTGCAACCCCAAACCCACCTATTTATTGCACAGTGCCAACACTGCAATTAAATCTGAATACTGAGGTTTTAGTTTAGAAAAAACCCCTCCATATTAACATCTTTTATCTAAAAACACAATAACATGTGTGCCATAGCTTCCCCATCATGGGTCTGTAGATTCAAGTCATCTGGATGTAACACTAGCTCTGAATTCTCTGATGCTGGGGAATTGACTCCTGGGATGACTCCTGTGATGACCAAAGGAGGGTACAAATTAGAATTTATCTTTGCTGATTCATACAGCATTTTTGTTGTAACAAGTATACCTTCTGGTTAGAATTAATAATTGTCTTCCGGTGTGACAGATGTTTTCGTCAGAGGTAGGGCGACCCCATGTGGCAATTTAGAGACATAACTAAATTCTTTGTCCTGTCTGGCTTCAAGGTAGGAGTGTGTAACACCTCATTTTAACTCTTGGAGCGTTTGTGATTACTTTTATGAGTAGAATGTGGCAGAAGTGATGCTATATGACTTCTAAGGCTACAGCCAAAAAGACGTACAACTTAGGATCTGCGTGCTGGAGATGTGTGTACACAATATGATTGAGAGTCCCAACTGAGCTACATTTCCAGCCATCTGCCCTAAAGCAACAGACATGTGAGCGAAGCCACTTTGGGTCCTCCAAACATGAATGTGATACTTGATCTTGATTGTCAATTTGATTGGCTTGTGAAACACGTAGGGGATTAATAAAGCACACTTTTGGATGTATCTGGATGGGTCATGGACATTTCCTCTCTGGTGTTCTTCCCTTGCCCTCTGCTTCCTGGATACTATGAGTTGAACAGCTTTCTGCTTCCATACCCTTCTGCCATGATGTTTCTGTCTGTCTCAGAGCCAGCCAACCAGGGGCTGACACTTCTCAAACTGTGAGCTAAAATAGACCTCTCCTTTAAGTTGTGGGTGTCAAGTATTTTGTTCCAGCAATGGGAAAGGATCACCCAGGGGAGTCTTGCATGACTTCCTAACTTGCAGAATCATGAAATATAAGAAAATTATTGTTGTTTTTGAGCCACTATTTAGTGTAGCCTCTCCCCCAGGTTGGGGCAAGTACTTTACCACTTAGCCCCAGTTCCAGTCTATATTTAAAGTAGTTTTTATGCAACAATAATTGGTCATTTCTGGTCTTAATTCAGGCCTTCCAAAAGCAGATCCCATGGCAGGATTGGAAATGTAAAAGATGAGATTTGGGGGGAAATACCTATGAAAGATACAGGTGGAAGGAGTGAAGTAAGGAGAGAAAAACTTAGACCATAATGCAGGTCTAGAATCTCAAATAGAAGAATTAGTTAGGCAGAATCCATTGTTACAACACAATTTTAAGAAAGGTGTGATCAAGCTGGTGGAGAATCCTGTTAGAAAAATTATGTTTATCCAGGATATTTGATGGTCATCTAATTTGGACTTGAGTGTTATCTGTGGCATGATAAAATTGGTAGAATGTAGATCAGAAACTAATTTAAATAACTAAAAGATCCAGGGTTGGTGGCTCAAGCCTAGAATCTCAACTTCTCTGGCGGCTATGTCAGGAGGATCTCAAGTTCAAGGCTAGCGAGCAATTTAGAGAGCTCCTGTCTCAAAAACAAAAATTAAAAAAGTGTTCAGGATGCAGCTCAGGGTTCTCTGGGTTCAATGCTCAGTGCCACAAATTAAAACATCAAATCAAAAATTAAAAAAACAATAAAACTCTTACAGAACCTCAATAGTAAGACTGTCTCCCTCTCACATTATATATTCCTCTATTATAACTCCTAAAACATTATATTATTTTTTACACAGCTCTGTTATTCATCAGAGTTTGAGATTCTTGGAATTAGGGTCTATGTATTTTTGCCTTTGTGTCCCTCATCACTCCCTGAGTTCCTGCCCAAGAAATGCTTGAATGGCTGACAGAATCATGTGTCCTGTGTTGTTTTCAGAATAAATTGCAGTTCTCTCAATTTATTTATAAGGAATTCATTGTTGATGATGGAAATAGTATCCTTCTAAATTTACTTTGTGGCCTTCCATGTGGCTACACTCACTTTCTTCTCACCAGTACAGTGTAATCTCTACTGAGTAATCACCCCAAGTCCTGTTTGGGGACTGGATTCATCTCAAAGTCCAAGACCCTGGTGATGGGCTCTCCTCTCCATTAGGTGTCAGGGTGGCTCCTTCAAGTTCTGTACAGCGTGCACTGGGAAGAGGTGCACAGGTGCCTGCTCTGACTACAAAGGGAGAAAGGAAAATCTGCTGTGAGGCTAAGAGCCGAAACTGACTTCAATTTATCATATAAATCTTCCTTTAAGTCTTCAGTGGGCTCCAGAGTTCTGAACTAGTTGCATCAAGATTCTGTCTAGTTTAGGAGACAGATTTCTGGGGATTCCTACACTTCCATCTCTCCATTCTCTGTGAGTCTTTCTAAAGTTCTTATTTTTCTTCATTTATAGGACATCAATTATACAGTAATAGATAACTTGCTCTTAAGTATTTTATATGTTTATCCCCTTATGGGTGAGGTATATATTCCAAGATCTCCAGTGAATGCCTGAATCCATGGATAGTCCTGAACCTTATGCTATGTTGTATATAACTATGATAAAATTAATTTATTAATTAGATACAGTAAGACATTAACAACAACGAATACTTAATTAGAATAATTAAATAATATATTGTAATAAAACTTACATGAATGTATAAAATTTCTTATTGTAGTGTACTTACCCTTCTCAGGATGTTGCGAGGTGATACAATGCCTACAAGTGACATGAATGACATAGGCATTGTGATGCAGCAACACAAGATTGTGATGCTTTATCAGTTAATCTGATAACCAAGATGGCCAACTTTTTATTAGTGTCTTCTCTAAGTTCACTGATGGTTTTGTTTATTGAGTTCTCTATCTGTTTACTTATATCATCTTTGAGCTTGCTGAACATCTTATTGACACATTTTTGGTCTCTTTAATCATCTTACATAATTCAGCTGTTTGTCTTTTTAATTTCTTCCTCATCAATGCCCCATGGGGAGCAACAACCCCTCCTTTGTGGGGGTTAGGAGTTTTTGAAGGCATTTTCTTGCCTTTTCTCATGTTTCTATTTTTTCTTTTATTTTTTGAGTGTGCCTCTGAGGGTGGCAGGTTGGTCACAGTGGAAAGACTGTGTTGCTAGTATGGAGAGCTTTTTATTTAGTGCCTGCTTTTCAGGGATGTACTCTGGCTGTGGCTAACTATAGGCCTTTTCCTCCGTTCCAAGATCCAACCACCTCTGTTAATTTGGGAGGGGAGTGTGCACTGTCATTTGCCTAGCAGCCATGGAAATGAACCATATTAGTTTTAATGACACATAGACAAGACAGTTATTGGCATACAGTAAAAACTAATTAATAGCAACAACTATGCCAACCTGGCAATAGCAAAAAAAAATCAGCAACAATAAGAGTCAAAGACAAACTAGACATTGAAATACCATAAGAACCAATAAAAGCTACTACTGTACCATCCTTAACCATAGAAAATATATCTAAAATTATGATACAGATTCCAAAACAAAGCGAACATTCCCATACTGTAAATATCTACTAAATGCAACAACTATATCACCATTAACAATAGAATAGAATTAAACAATAATAGCATGGAGTTAACTAAATAAATATCAATAATTCTTAATGGTAATACTAGTAAAGATGGAACAGGTGGGGAATGGGACAGCAAAAGACATAAAATTTCAAACATCAAGAAAAGGAAGATGAGAAAGAAAACTAAGATAAAGGATATTATTAAGGATTAAATGGAAATTAAGAGAATTGGATAAAAGAAGAGAACAAGAAGAAAAATACAGAGCAAAATGAAGAAAAAGAAAGAGGAAAAAAGAAAAAAATCCATAAACTCACAAAAAATGTAGAGGAAGAAGAAGAAAAGAAAAAGAAGAAAAGAAATGAATAAAAATTATTCCTGCATGTTTTTGGTACTGGGGATCAAACTCGGGACCTTGTGCTTGCAAGGCAGGCGCTGGAACCACTGAGCTAAATCCCCAGCCCCACCTGCATGTTTTTGAATGAGTCACTTCTTTCCAGAGTCTGCAGTGTTGGAATCCACCAGATGTGGGGGAGGTCTAGAGAGCCACTGCTTTGCCTTGTTTTGTGTTCATTCTCACGTATATGTGTGTGAATGTAGATCCTGGTCCATCTCTCCAGCTGGACATGGCCTGGCAATGGCATCTGCCCTAGGGCTCTAGTTACTCTGGCTGCTCTCATTTCTGTGTTCTTCTGTGAGCCCCAAGTCATGTCTTTTTTCACCTAGTTCTATGGCCGGTGAGGTTGTGTGGTTTCCCCCACCCAGAGTCCCCTCTGTCCTTACACCTCACGTTGTGACCACCATCCAAGCCAAGGTGCACCCCTTATCACTTTGGTAGACAGAGAAAGCAAACAGACCACTGAGTTATGTGCTGGATACAGGAAGCAGGGCAGGGGTTGAGGGGATATTAAATAGTCTGCTAAACTAATGCCAACGCTTTCAGAACCAGTTCCCCCACCAAAAATCCTGTATGATAACCTCTTAACTTGGAGGACAAGGCCCCCATGTACTTCCCAGGGTGAGCTTAAACTTTTCAGCTATGTCTAGCTGGCACTCTCAGCTGTCTTTTGGCTGTCTCCCATCCAGTAACTGGGTTGCAGTAAAATCCTGCAGTGACACTAGAAACCCTGAAGTATAGTTGTTTTGTAGCTCAGTCTTAAGCAAATAACCCCTCCCCAAAATGGCTCCTGATTAAATGCTCTCAAATATAGGGGTGTTGCACTGGATTTCTTCTCCAACTCTAGCCTGCCATGTGGAAGGGGTCAATTCCAGAGTAAAACCACATGCTGTTTTTGCAGTTTATAACTGAGGGCCTTTCTTGGGGCTAGCGCTGATGGCCTGGTCTATTGCTTCTCCCTGGAGCTGCTGACCCTCTTCAGGCTTAGGCTTACCTTGTATTAGTAGAGACAGGTACCCCTCCCCAGAGCCAAGGTTCTTTCCTGATGGCTTCATTCTCTCTCTCTCTGTGTGTGTGTGTGTGTGTGTGTGTGTGTGTGTGTTGTGCTCCATTTCTCTACCTTCTCTGTAGTTGCAATTTTTTCTATCAGCTCCCTCTTTATTCTTAGAAATCTACATTTTTTCCTTCACCAAGCTGTTGTTTTCCAGTTGCCGTGATTCCAAGGCTATGTTTTGCTGTTGGTGTCTACACTGTCATTCTTAATTCTCTATTCTTGGCACTTTCTCAAGCAGTTTTGGAGGTCATGTATTGTGAGTATTTTAGCTGCACTGTGGTGGCTATCTCAATGTCCTGAATTGATTCAAATTTACCCTTCATGGTTATTTTGACTTTAGGAGAAAAGCTGAAAGTCACATGGTGCCAGATCTGGTGAACAAGGTGGATGAGGACACATCATAGTATGTTTACAAGCCCGACTTTCTGTTGGATGGCACTCAGCAGCAACACTCACCAAATTTTTTATTGTGTCTTGTAAAGACACATATGAAAGAGGACTTTCAGAACTGCTTCAGAAAGTGGAAAGAATGATGGCATAAGTGTGTTTGAAGCAAGGGGGAGTATTTTGAGGGGGATTAATGGCAATGTCTCTTTTTTTTTTTTGGCTTTGAGACAGGGTTTCACTATGTAGTTTAGGCTGGACTTGAACTCACTATGCAGCACAGTCTGGCCTTGAACTCATAGCAATCTTCCTGCCTCAGCCTCCCAAGTGCTGGTATTACAAGCATGCACCACTACACCTGACTCTAATGGTAATATATCTTTTTTTATTTTTTTGGTACCGGGGATTGAACCTGGGTCCTTCCACTTGTGAGGCAGGCCGCGGAACCACTGAGCTAGATCCCCGGCCCGGTAATATGTCTTTTACTCTAATAAACTTAAAAAAAAAATTAAACATTCACTGTATATTTTGATCACCCTTTATATTTTTACATTGCTGTCATTGATAAAATTTATATTTCTTTTTATAGCCATAATTAAATTGTGTGAATTTTATATGTTTGCTGATACTGAATTTTTTTTTGTATTAAATTCTTTTATTGGTACATTGTAGGTATACAACACAATTACATTTCTCATTGGGAATTGTACCTTTATATAATGCA
>NW_004624878.1:305946-350971 GCF_000247695.1 Heterocephalus glaber | reverse complement strand
TACTACAAAGCTACTGTGATAAAACAGCATGGTACTGGCAAAGAAACAGACCTGAGGACCAGTGGAACAGATTAAAAGATACAGAAACAACTCCAGACACATTCAGCCATCTCATCTTCAATAAAGGAACCAAACACCCTCACTGGAGAAAAGATAGCCTCTTTAAGAAATGCTGCTGGAAAAATTGGGTTTCAACTTGCCAAAGATTAAAACTAGACCTGTATCTTTTACCATGCACTAAACTAAAATTGAAATGGATTAAAGATCTAAATATTAAAACAGTAACTCTGAACCAGCTGGAACAGAGGTTAGGTAGAACTCTTGAAGACATTGGTTTAGGAAAAGATTTTATGAACAAAACCTCAGTTGCCTGTGAACTAGCACAAAAAATCAACAAGTGGTATCACTTCTTATTAAAAAGCTTCTGCACATGAAGAGAAACCACTAGCAGTGTGAAGAGACACAATGTGGGAAAAAATCTTCAGCTGCTGTTCCTCAGACAAAGGTCTACTATCTTGAATCTATAAAGAACTTCAAAATATCAGCCCTCCCAAATTTAAAGACCTAGTCCAAAATGGGTATCTGAAATGAACAGACATTTCTCAGACAAAGAAGTAGAAATAGCAAATAAACATATGAAAAAATGGTCAACATCACTGGTCATTTGAGAGCTGCAAATGAAAACAACACTGAGATTCCACCTCACTCTGGAAAGAATGGCTGCTATCATGACATCAACCAATAACAAATGCTGGCGGGGCTTTGGGGAAAGAGGAACCCTGCTCCACTACTGGTGGGAGTGTAGACTAGTGCAACCACTGTGGAAATCTGTATGGAGGTACCTCAAAGAACTAGGACTAGAAGTCTCTTTTGACCCAGCTATTCCCCTGCAGGGTCTCTTCCCCAAAGAATTAAAAGAATCATACCACAGTGATATATGTGAACCTATGTTCACAGCAGCACAGTTTGTAATAGCTAAAACTTAGAAGCATCCCAATTGCCCATCAACTGGAGACTGGATAAAGAAAATGTGGTTTTTAAATAAAATGGAGTACTACTCAGCCATAAAAAATGAGAAATTAATGAAATTTGAATGGATGCACATTGAGGCGATACTCTTAAGTGAAATAAATAGGAAATACATGTGTAAATATCAAATAGTTTCTCTAGTGTGAAAAACTGAAAGTGTAAATAAGGACTAAAAATTATAATTTATAATGTGAAATAGGAAGAAAAGGGGCAAAGGGGAAGGGGAAGTTGGAGGGGTAAAGGAAAGGAAAGAAGGGAATGGAATTAATATGAGAAAATGTAAAAATGGAAACAAAATCTTTGTAAATAGGGAGGGACGGAGGGGTTGAAGAGAGCGCAGGGAAAGGGGGAAAAATAAGAACTAAGAGAGATTATGTAAAGGTGCAAATTTCCAACGATGAATGTCATTATTTTGTATACCTAAAATGTACCATTAAAATAAAGTTTAAAAAAATTAGCTTATTTCTTGTGAGCATAGTAGATGTCTCTTAGAGAACCATGCTCAAAGTCTTTTAAAGTGTATTTTCATAGTCCTTTTATTTGCAGTGCAGATCTATTTATCCTCAATGTGTACCAGGTTGCATTCAGTTTATCTAATTCTTGGAAGTCTTGTAGCTGCTATTCATGCTTTCCATAGTATTTTCTTTAGTGTCACTAATATCATGGGGTCAAATTCAAGTTTTGGCTAAATTCATAGTACCCAGGCAGTTCAATATTAGAATAGAACACAATGGAAAACATCTCCCCCCTAAATGTGTACCATAAAATCCTAACAATTAAGAGCAGCTTGTGTATATGTTTTATATAGCTTCAAGGGTATTTAATATGAAAGTCTCCATTTTCTATTTTCTTGCTACATGAAAGACATTAGCAACAGGCCATACAAGCTATCCTACCTCTTGGGAGTCACTTGAAGTTTCTGAAAGCTATAACCCCTTCTCTTAGTTTAATGATGATATTAGCTAAATTTAAACATATATATATATATATATATACACACACACACACACAGACACATAATATATATGTATATATATATAATTATGTATGTAATGACTTATGCTACAAAATTAGCGCTGGCAAATTTTTTCTATAAAGTGTCAGGTAATAATAATTAGTTCAAGCTTTGTGGACTTGAGGTAGTCTATCACAACTGTAGCTCATCTGAAAATGGCTGTAAGACAATGGGTAAGTGAAGGAATGTGGCTGTGTTCCATAAAACTTTATTTACAAAAACTCATGGTGAGCTGGTTTTGGGTCATGAGTCATAATTTACCAATTGCTGCAATAAAAAGTGTCTCTAATTTAACAAGTTAGAAAAATTATAAAAATATTACTATGTATATTATTTCTATTTCTGTATATTTCATTAAAGGAGCTTTTCTTTTGTGGTGCTGGGACTGAAATCAGGGCTCTGCACATGATAAGCACATGTTTTAATACTGAGGTGTGCCTGCAATCCCTATGAAAGGTGGTAAGCCTTCAAAAGAGTACAGCACTTGCATAAAGAACAAACAGATAAAAGAGCACACAGGCTTAGTCTACAGGAATTATCCTTACCTCCTCTTGCAAATCCAATCTCGATATCAGCTGTTCCAAACCTAATTCTCCTGAAACTCAGTGGGATCTCCTTGCTCCACAGGCTTAAAGCCTTTGCCACTATTTCATCCACTTTGATACGTGGTAAGTCGGAAGTATACGATATAATCCTAATAGTGAACAATAAAACAATAATTATTCTCCTACTAAAAGGACTTTATAGTTTTGCTAAATTAGCCAAAGCAAAACTAACCTGTATGTGATTACATTGGAAGTCCATTTTGGCTTATTTGTGAATAGTGAATATGCTGCAACATCTGGCACTCCGCATCTGGGCTTCTGCATTATTTCTATGATATAAGAACTTAACTTTCCAGTTAAAGGTAGGTGAAAGAACTTTTGCATCACCTTGAGTTTGTCTTTGAAACTGTTGGCATCCTTTGTTTTTGAATCAAGAAAATAAAATCTCTGGAGATAGTCCTATTAAAAAGAAGGTGAAGTCAATAATCTGTAGTTCTTGTTTATTGTCTTCTTTTATTTCAGAAGTCTATACATCTTTTGCCTGTGGCTCTTGTGGATTCAAATACTGATTTGAAGACAGGGTAATTGTATAGTCACTTAATAAAATAAGTATGTACTAGTGAAGAGAAATATGAAGCACTAACATGCCATTTCATAAGCTAAAGAGAAAATCTTTCAGTTTCTCTTTTTTATCCATTAAATTTTTTGAGGAGAAACCTATTACACATTTTACAGAGCCTGGATTTGTTCTTAGAACAATCAGGAAGAATGTCCCACTGTATCTTCAAGAGCCACCCCAAGACCCCTTTGGTGTTATAGACTCTGTGGGGAGATCTGAAGTCCACCAGCCCATCTAAAATCCTGCTGAGCTCTGGTCCAGCTAAAGGTTAAAGGGTCATAACGCTTCAGTCTGGGAAAGGACATGAGCATATTGTTAGTTTAATAAGTTTGAATTGTCTAGGGCAAGAAATCAGAACTCATAGCATCCAAATGATTAGCTCGGGTTCATACATGAAGTTAGGAGAACTCGTTCTGACTTTCCTGACTTCAAGTTTTTCTTTCCTTCTCTCTGCCTTTTCCAATCCCAGTCCCTCTCTTCACTCTTAAATCCCTTCTAAAACCCCTCCTGGAGGTGGCAGAAGAAAGCAGGGCTTCCCAGATCTATTCCATGCACAGGTGAATCCTTGGGAATTTCTTAGAGTTTCCTAGTATCTAGAGATAAGAATGGGAACTCATCAGTTAGAATGTATAAAAATAAGTTAAAAGAGAATGAACTAATAACTGCTGCAAAAAAATAAGAACATTTTAAAAGCATATATTAGTGTTAGGTAATTACATATTTATTTCAACCACCCCGTGAAGCAGCTATGGCACTGCTACCTCTGTTTTACATATAAAGAAATATGACTCAAAGAAATGAAATAGCTTGCATAAGGTCAGTCCGAAGACACTTGTATTCTAATTCTAAAGCCATTTTATTAGAAAAATGTATAGGCTTATATAAGGGATGAGCATATTGTTGTTGGAATGATTTAAACATTGGCCCACTAATTTGCAGTCAGTATTGGAGTGGATGATAATGATTATTTGTATTTTACATAAATAACCTTATTAATATTATGTCTTCTTTATTGCTACCAATGAATGTGTTTCATTCAATACAATAAATACTTATTGTTAATCTGTGACAATTACAAATTAATTCCTTATTTAAAAACAAATAACTGATTTTACCCCTTCTAGAGCTATAGACTTACAAATAAAAGAAATGTCTCTGCATTCTTGAGATTAACTTTTCTGTTTTTCCATAAGCCTGCTAACCACTTTCTTGAGGAAATCTGCATGCTAAATAAGGGGGCTTGATACTCTTGTCAATGCAGTCCTACTGGAGAATCCATTAATTATATAAAGATTATTGTTTTGGATGTAAAAAACAGTTAAATGTTAGTAATTTCATATAGTTTAATCTAATCTAATATTGAACCTTTTAAAAATCCAAGTTAATGTGAAATAAAATTTGATTTTTCTTTGCTTAAAGCTTAAATTTATACATAATCCTTAAGAGTAATTACCCTGGGCTGGGGATTTAGCTCCCTGGTTTCACCTCCTGCTGCGCAAGCGCAAGGACCCGGGTTCGATCCCCGGTACCAAAAAAAACCAAAACATATATATATACATATATATACGTATATATATACACACACACACATATATATATGTGTATATATATATACGTATATATATATACATATATATGTATATACATATATATACACATATATATGTATATACATATATATATACACATATATATATACATGTGTGTGTGTATATATATATATATATGTATATATGTTGGAAAAAAACCCCATTATTTTTGGGCTAGAAAAACCTGTCCTTGATTCTTCTCTCTACCACTTGAATAAAAGGAATCAACAGCTTCCATTTCTTCTTTTTTCCTTCAGGATAGAGCTAAAAGGTAAATGACATGGTATATATAGAAGTACTTTATAATCAGTAATTGTTAATATACATGCTAATTGGTATTATCATGTTGTTCACTAGAATAATCCTGTGTGGTGTAGAACACATATTATTATTATGTCCATTGAATACATGAGAAAACAAATTCAGAAATTTATTTTTTGCCTAGCATCATTGGCTTGTGGCAAAGCTATAACTTTTTTTTGGTGCCAGGGATTGAATTTGGGACCTTGCACTTGTGAGGCAGGCAGTGGCAGGCACCACTGAGCCAAATCCCCGGCTTGCAAAGCTATAAATTCTACCCATAGTTTCTGACTTCCAATTTCTCTGGTACAAATAATTATTATCTTAAGAGGCCACATTCTAAGTACTTTAAGAAAAGAATTTCAAGTTATAATAAATAAGAATAAAACTTCAATTTATTATGTGTGAACCATGTTCAGGTAGTGTGTTAAAAGCATTTAACACACCCATTTGGTGACATAATTGTCTCCAAAGTCCAAATTGGAAAATTGAAGATAAGAGATGTTTAAAAAAATTCTTAAATTTTTCTGGGGAGGTCTTAAAGCCTGCTCTGAATGGCTACTTGATGAAAATAATTGCCTTTACAAGCAGAAACATTATGACAAGAAAATTCATTGCAAGAGTAACATGGGAGGAGAAAATAGTTGAAAAACACAATTCTAATGCTGATGGTGAGGCCACTAAGCCCCAGGTGAGTGACGTACCTGTGCCTGTTCCCACTTCAGTTTATTCATGTCCCCCGCCTCCTGGGGCAGTGGCAGGGCGAAATGGCTGGGCAGCAGATACATAACCCACAGCAGGGTGAGCGGCATCGCTGCCATCAAGCCACAGCTGTTCCCAGACCTGTGAAAGGTTTGAAGTTTTCTGCTAGTGGCTGGAGAAATTTATAGCGTCTCAGTCCTGAGTGTGGAAATAGGTGACTCATGAGTGTTTTCTTTCTTTTTAGAAAGTATGTATTATTTTTCATTAACAACGAGGAAGTATTGTGTCTCTTATTGGCAGGAAGCACACAATGTATTTATCTTTCAAAGGATTTTTTTTTTCCTGTCTGATGTTTAATTGAATCCATGAGAAATGTACTTATTTGTAACAGTCAAATTACTATTGTATAAGTATTCTCATTTAAAAAGTTTTGGGGCACATCACTCAGGTTATTATTGTGTTAGATATCGATAAGGCATTTTTCTAAAAAAATCAAATATCTGAAAAAGTAAAATTACAAATAATATTGTTAAGCAAATACTGTAACAATCAACAAAGTCAAGAAACAGAACAATGCTTACATCCTGTGGTTCTTTATGGAGAAGGAAGATGGTAGGAGCGGTGATGGGAAAACAGAGCTGCACATACTTTATCACTTCTCCTTCCAGGTACCTCAGCCAAACAGTGAAAATCCCTTTTGTTAAGTGCACTTTTAAGCAAGCTGTTTCTTTCTTTTCTTTCTTTTTTTGGTTTTGGTACCAGAGATCGAACTCAGGACCTTGGACTTGGGAGGCAGGCGGCAGAACTACTGAGCTAAATCCCCGGCCCTGTTTCTTTTCTTAGTAGTCAAGACTGCTTTTAAATTTTCTTGAATTGCATAAAAAAAATTGAACAAACGAAACTCTTCAAGCATGGGCTTGACTTGATCATTTGCTGTTTCTATAGTAACAGATTTCTCCAAAGCTAGACGTTTATCTTGGAAGTCACTTTATCCAATCTTTTTCTTTCAATTACTTTGATTCCAAGTGTTACCCAGCTACAGTTAAGGCTGTGGTGGTCCTCAATACACACAAAAGGTTACTGTACATGTATCAATTAAAAACTCACTATCTAGAGGTTCTGGTTCAACTAGTTTATTGAGCCAAGATTGAGGGCAGATTAATTTATTTCCCTAAGGTCACAGCTAGTTAATATTGGCCATGACTCAATTCTGTACTTTTTCTGTCCTATCATACAATCATTTTGTAATGGGTCTATCTTCTTCACTGTATTATATATTTCTTGTGAGAACAGTAGTGCTTATAAGTACAATGCATGATGGGAGACACCTCAAATATACTGGAGCTTAAAAACTTAATTATTTAGATATCTTTTATATTACCTGAGGTAGAGCACTGTGTATAAACATAGGTAAAGTATTGAGTTCAGTTAGTTATACTTTCTCTCTTTACAGAGATGCTTTGATTCTGGCAGTCACTGTTCAACTAGAGTATTTGTTATGTTTACTGTCTATAACAGGTAGTCAATAAAGCAGAATAAATTAATATTTTTAGACTTGGATCAGCTAATAATGAAGTTACATGAGATATTTAGAGATCTTTACATTAAATTAAAACCAAGCACATTCCCTCAGAGAATCAGACAAGCCACAGACAGGGAGAAAATATTTGAAAAAGATACATCTGATAAAGGACTATTATCCAAAATATATAAAGAACTTTTAAAATTCAACAATAAGAAAACAACCTAATTTAAAATTGCACCAAATACACCTCACCAAAGAAGATACACAAATGTCAAATAAGCATAAAAGATGTTCCATGTAATATGTCATTTAAAAACATAAATTAAAATACAGTGAGATACCACTACTCTTCATCCCCTTTGGAAAAGCTAAAATCCAAAATACTGACAATACTGCTGGATGTGCTGGCTGTTGGGAATGCAAGATGGCACAGTCACTTTGAAAGAGATTTGGCCATTTCTAGCAAAATTAAACATCCTCATATCATATAATTCTTCAATTACCCTCCTTGGTATCTACTCAAAGGAGACAAAAACTTAAGCTTACACAAAAAACCTACGCACAATGTGTTTATACCAGCTTTATTCATAATTGCCAAAACTTGGAAGCACCCAAGATATCCTTCAGTAGGTGAACTGATAAATAAACCTTTGGTGCTTCCAGACAATGGAATATTATTCAGCAGTTACAAATAAATAAGCTATTAAGCCATGTAAAGAAATGGGAGAATCTTAAATGTATGCAACTAAGTGAACCAAGGCAATATGAAAAGGCTAAATATTGTATGATTCCAACTATATGACAGTCTAGAAAAATTGAGGAGACAATATAATGATCAGTGATTCCAAGGATAGGGTGGGGTAAAGGGAGGTAAAGGATGAATAGGTAAATATAAAAGATGTTCAGGACAGTATAAATACTTTGCCATGTTACTGTGATGGGGAGATGTCATTATACATTTGTATAAACCCATATGATGTACAACACCAAGAGTGAGTCCTAATGCAAACTGTGGATGTGGGAAGGGAAGAGGAGCATGGTTGGAGTAGAGAGCATTTAATATGGCTAGAGTTGGGGGCAGGGAGTGGATGCAAAACTATTTGGGATCTAGCTGTTGAGAGCTAGTCTTGTATGGCAGAGAGGTTGCATTTTATTCCAAGGGTAATGAAGACATATTTTAAAGGAAGAAAGATGATCAGATCTGTAATGTGAAAAAATATTAAAGGCTGTTCTGAATTTAATTCTTTTTTTTTTTTTTTTGTACTGGGGATCAAACTTGGGACCTTGCGCTTGCAAGGCAGGTGGCAGAACTACTGAGCTAAATCCTCAGCCCCGGCTGTTCTGAATTTAAACAGATTGAAGAAAGACAGATGACTTCCTGCAGAGGCTTATTAAAGGCTGACAGACCAAGCAGAAAGTTAATAGAATAATCCTGGTGAGTGAGGGAGAATGAGGCCTTAAACAAAGACTGTGACCATAAGAATGGAAAAGAGGAAGTAAATTGAAGACATATCTAGAAAGTAGGATGGAGGAAAAATAAATTTAAACAAAACAAAACTTGAGAGGTGGTTGGTTGTAGGAGTGAGGAAGAAAGAATGAGAGATGATTTGAGCTTAATGGGTAATGCTGCTATTCTGGAGACAAGACTTACAGGAGAAGGAACAAGGAGTGGACTTTTCTAGTGCAACAGGAGCTTAGTTGTAGTTGAAGAATGACATCAACAGGGCCAGGGATTTAGCTCAGTGGCACCATGCCTTCCTTGCAAGCACAAGGTTCTGAGTTTGATTCCCGGTGCAAAAAAAAAAAGAATGACATCAACATCGGACTTGAATTTGAGGTTTTAGCATTGGCAACGCATGTCTGGATCTCACAAGAGTGATCTGGTCTGAAGATACCGGTTGTGAATGACTTTCTTTAAAATAAAGAGAACAATATTATTTTAATGGGGAATATAAAATATACATAATTAAAATTTACCATTTTAACCATTTTTTATGTTTATTGTCCATTGTTCATTTTGTGTATCTTTGGAGAAATGTCTCTTCAGGTCCTTTGCTCATATTTTTGGTTAGGTTGGTTTTTTGTTGTTGCATTGTGGGAATTCTAGAGTTCCTTGTATAGTATATTCTAGACATTAAATCAAATACATGATTTACAAATATTTTATCTCATTCTATAGGCTATCTTCACTTTCTAGATAATGTCCTTTGATGCACAAAAGTTTATAATTCTTTATAATTTTGATGATTTATTTATCTATCTTTTGATTGTTTGTATTTTTGATGACCTAAGAACTAACTGCTAAATTCAAGGTAGTAAAGATTTGCCCCTAAGTTTTCTTCTAAGAGATTTGTGGTATTAGCTCTTTTATTTAGATCATTGATTTACATGCTTTGTTTTTGATAACTTTTTTTTGTACCTTTGATTTTTCCTTGCTATGTATGATTTCTGCTTTTAGTCTGGTGATCTGACCAGATTATCTTAATTTGCTGTCATGTTAAAGGAAAATCAGTCCTATCAATTTCCTCCTGTGTGACAGTGACAAAATATTTCACTTTTCTAAAATTTGTCTTTCTTACCTTAAAAATGGAACTAGTCCTTTTCTCTTAGGGTTATGGAGAAGATTGACTGACAAGATTAATTGTACGAAAGACTTAGCAGTGTTTTTGGAGCACAGAAAGAGGTTAGTAAATGATAACTAGTATCAATGTCATTGTCATTATTATGATGTGAATTTTTATATACTGCAACTTTCTTTCTTTCCCCTTTATGAGCATGGCATGGGGATTAGACAAATATAGACTAAAAACAGAAGGTTTAAATGATTTTGTTCTGATAATTTTACTGAAACTCTTAATGGCAATATTTTCTGTGAGATACAAGGAAGCAGGTGTCTTAAATATTACACTGTAATGTGTAATAATGAACCAAAGGAATCTCCTTATGATAGGATCTATTACCTTTTTAAATAAGGAAAAGACAGAGTGTTATCAGTATAACCTTTGGGTATACAGTATAAACAACAGAAGATACCCATGGGAAAATGTCACAAGGATTGAAACAGGATAAATCAGGTGTTAGGTCAAGTGCAGCAACTTTAATTTTTAAATCTGTGGAACTATTAAGTGATACAACTTTAATTTTAAATGTGGTGAAACATTTTATATTCAGGAGGAGGATTTATAAAGAGGAAGAAAGGCAGTAGGGTACTTTAGTGGATATAGCTGATGATATAAATGACCCTCTCACTGCGTTTCGGCCTGAAGTGACTGGACAAGGTGATGTCTAACACTGTTGCAAAGTAAGTGTAAGCTACTGCAGGATCATTGCCTCTTAGTGCAAATAAAATAATATTTTATTTTGTGATCTAAAGATAGAGAGAAGCAAACAATTTATTTCAGATTGTGTCTGAAATTGTGATGACAAGAGTCACTCTGAGTAATTACTGAGTATCTGAGAATAATTTGTTTCAATCAATTACTTTGAGAGTATTTGACTCCTTTTCCATTTTCTGATTGACATTGAAAATTAATTAGACTGATGGCTTAGAGCCAAAACAGTTACTGGGAATTTTTATTGTGTTATATACATCCACAGTTTGAGCAGCTTGCAGAGCTAAAATCAGCTATTATTTTCATAGAAATCCAAACATCTTAGGGCTTGAGCTGACTCCAGTGAAGCCATTTGCTTATAGCCACTCTGTCCATAAGGCAGTTCTTAGGCATTAGCTAGACCATATCCTCTGATTCTTTTCAGGTCAAATTTGTGGTTCACCAGGGTAATGGCTTTACTCAGTTTTTTAAAAATGTAGTTATTAAATAGGGAACTTGCTAATTTAAGCCTGGACTGGAGCCAGTTCTGGAATCAATCTGGGGTTATGCCTTCTTTTGGCCCTTTGCCTTGTTTCCCATCACAGCTACATCCTCCTCAGTTTCCCAGCTCACTAGTGCTTGTTCTTCCTTCATCCTCTCTTAGGATCTACATAGGTTGATCGCTTCTCAGCCTTTTGGCTAAGATCAAGTGTAGGATCTACATAGGTTGTCTCTACTTCAGTGTGACCTTTGGCCTCCATGAGCATTCCCGCAAGGTAATTACATCTTAATCCTGCATCTGTAATTGGGAATGGTTAATGGTTATCTCTTTGTCAAGAAATGTCAGGCATCAGTGAATAAGTAAGGATAATTTAGGGGAAAGAGAGTCTTCCTGACTGCTGCTATCTCCATTACAGTTCTGCCTACTTTGTCAATGCCTGGAGATGGTGTTTTTCTATCACCTAAAGACAGTCTTATCACCAATTTCTTATTGCCTATAACTGGGCTTCTCAAAGCTTTCCACTCAGGTGCTTTGGAGTATGGTACAAAGTATCTCACTGCATTAGTCACTTTCCCATCACTGGGACAAAATACCTGACACTTGCAACTGAAAGGAGGAGAGGCTTATTTTGTCTCACAGTTTCAGAAGGTTCAGTCCATTGTTGTCTGGCTCTAAGGCAGAAAGAGCAAGGAGGAAGGGAATGGCAGAGGAAAGCTGCTCACTTCATGACAAACATGAAGCAGAGATACAGAAGAGAGGACCCAGAGACAAGAATCCACCTGTCCAGGTCATGCTTCCTATGACTCACCTCCAACCAAGTCCCAACGCCTAATAGCATGCGAACTCATCAATGGATTAATCCTCTGATGAGTAAAGTACCCCATGATTCAATCATCTTTCAAATGCTTGCTTCTGAACATGTGAGATGTTTTAGATCTAAACCATAATATTCGCCATGGGGGGATTTCTTTGATATGTTTAATTTGCAATGAGACCTGTAAAATTTGTATTTAACTCACAATATGTATTTAATAAAAATGTTTTTTTGTCAATTTTTAAGCAGAAAGACAATAAAGGAATTAGCAAACCATTTTTCAGGCAAAATGAATTTTGAGGTACTATTTTAATGCTGTTTGTATATAATCTTCACAATCATATGAGGTAGAAATTGTTTATCCCATTTTATAGATGAAGAATCTGAGGCACAGAGAGCTTTAGTCTTTTGCAAGGTTGTACAAGCTACTGAATGTTGGAATTAGAATTTAAACCCAGACAAAACCTGACTCCTGTATTTAGGAATCCAGATTTAACCACTTCTGAGTTTTTACTACTTTATTGCTCCTATTTTGTCTTTCCACTACCCTCCACCCTCCCATCTCTCATTTACTTGTAAGGTGTGAGTGTCTTATATTTGTTAAACTGTAATGTGAGCATAAAGACAAAGTTACTTAACATGGGATTAAAGGATTTTTAGGCTCTCATGCTTACCTTTCCAGTATCATTTCCCCCCTCTTCCTCTTTTTGCTTAATTCTCTAGTTATTCCAAGCTGGCTAGGCTTCCTGTACCTATTCTGCTGAATCTTTCCCACCTCATTTCTCATCCTCTCTTCACTGCATTCTGTCCAGACAACTTAGCTGCTTGGTGAAGTCTTATCTGTCCTTTACAGTGTCCTAGATGTTGTGTTTTCTCAATGCTGCAAAGAAATATTCATGCTTTCCACTACAAAACTTAAACTTTAGCACATATGTCTAGACTCTAAAACCTCCAAGGACAGAAATTGTCCCACCTCACTCATCTCTGACCCCACACACTAAAGGACACAGTGTTTATTTCTGCAGTTGATGTAGATAATGGGTATGAGCAGGTCTTGTTCTCATTTTGGAATATGAGTTATGAGGGTCATACAAGCTTGGATCAGTCTACTGCCATCTTGTTTTCCCCTGGAGGAAAACTTATTGGAGAATAAAACTGAACAGAGGTCTTCAGGTTTCCAATCACATCATTTGAATCTCTTTAACCAAATTGAAAGTGAGCTGTATGGCTTGGATGTCCTAGTTATACAAGTTGGTAAATTCCTCATATCTTTTGGCTGTTTGTTATTGGTGGAGTTAGTACATATGTGTTGATTTTCTGAAACATTCAGCCAGATAAGTCCTTGATAATACGGGAAGTTATTATTTATTATACCTATTTTATTCCCAAAGTTCATAGCTAGTAAGTGGCAGTGGTGGGATGTGAAGCCAGGCCTGCTGGTCTAAGCTCATTTTCTCTCCAATATTTCAGCTACCTCTTTTTCACCAATTCAGTGACTTAGTTATTCATTCTCCAAACATATGCTTAGTGTTTGTGTCATGCCAGATACACACTAGGTGCTAGGTGTTAGGAGTACAGAGCCACATGACAGATTTCCAACTAGGTTTTTGTGTCACTGTGATCATCAACATTCATAATGAATAGGCAATAATATAGCTTGAGCAACTGAATTACTATCTGGTCCAATTCTCCCCGTATATACCCTTGTAACAAGGCTCTTTTGAAACTGTTCTTTGCTCTCTGCCCCTTCTTTTTTGCTTTCTGCCTTTTCTTAATCCTTTTGACTGAAAAGAACTCTTCTTTAAGATTTTAGTTAACTAGCTGCTAGAGGCTGAAGTCCATTGTGCTGTTGCTAGTGGAGAATAGGAAAGGAGATGTATCCCTAGATGTCAAAGATGTGCGTACAAAGCCTTCTTGTTCATTATAACTTTTTTTTCTCCTATAAAAGTACTCTGATACATGTTTGAGGTGAAAAGAAGCCCCTTAGGGCTGGCTTTGAATAAACCTGATTCTTTCCAACTCTCATCTTCTGAATTTTTGGTTCCTTGAAGAGGCAGACATCACAGACATTTGAACACTCTGAGCCCAGCATGCTTATAAAAGACTGCCTACTCCTGGTGACTGTGACAGGGACACACTCTGGGAGACAAGGACAGCAAATTCTCCAAACCCACTGCCACTGTCCAACTTATGGTCTTTAATATCTCTTCTTTGAGTCTTTGTATGAGATTTAATTAATTCATTTTCTTACCATTCATAAAAGTTATGCTATGTAGCCTGATTTTGTAGTAGGACTGGGTGATTAATGAATAATAAGGCCTAGAATCTTCCCTCAAGAAACTGGCAGTTTGGTTGAAACAGACTTACAAAATTTAAATGGTCTGTGTAAGGATAAAGGTGCTTGCTGAGGTAAAGAAATACAGAAGAGAAGATTTAAGATTTAGCACGTTCTTAGTAGCTGATGGCTCGAGGGCAATGAAGGCAAATCCATATTTATACCCCATCATCAGCCCTAAAAAGCATGAGTTGCTGCGCTCACAGGGCAGAAGGGGTCTGACTGAATTATCTTATCATCAAGAGACTGGTTGGTTCTCTCTTAGGATGGTACCAAACTAAGGGCTGAGTTTCAGTTTTTAATGCTGGCAAGTCAGAGCTTCAGCAGCAGCAGCAGGTAGATCAGCCGTAGTCAGGCTGAGGAAGAGCCTCCATACCTGTTATCATGGCTGTGTTCAGGGGCCCATTGTGTCTATGGGTAGCTGAGGACAGAGGCTGGCCCACCGCTCATGTCTCACTGAGACATGATGATTTGCATATTTTTGCTTACTTAAGTGCATTCAAGTGCTACTTTCCCAGAAATCGTTTTCTTTTTTCTTATAATCTTATTATCTTTCATCTTTTAGATCATGACAAACCAGTCAAGTGACTTATAATTACTCAAGAATCCACCTGTATTCTTATCTATGATGACTTCACTTTCCCTGCAGACTCAGGTGGCCACTGTTTATCATCATCAACATCAACACAAAATGCTCTCCATGCTCTGTCTACTGAAGGCATTACTTCTCCCTATTATTTCTCAGAGTTAACCGTGTGTGAGGCTAACGTGTTGCAGTAGTCCATTCTTTTCAGTCAGATGGGCGTGAATTTTTTTTGTTCTACTTAGTGAAGTTACTTGATGAAGGGTAGCAGAGTCATAACCACCGTCAACATGATTTGACAGACAGGGAGAGTGAGTCATAACAAGTTTTCAGTAACTTGTTAGTAAGTGGTAGAGCCAAGTTTTAAACCCAGTCTGATACAAAATCCCATACTCTATATGGTCAAACGGCTTTCTCAATTCTCCTGCATTATTAAACTTTTTGGTAAGTATGCACATGAATATAATATCGTTCTGGACATGCCGCCCCAAAATATGACTGTAGGAGACCAGAAGATTCCACTCCAAGTATATTTCATTAGCATAGGGATTATTTTTGAGCTGATAATTTGGGAAACAGCAGACACAGGTGACACTTTGAAAACAGAGTAAAGATTACCCTTTTTGTAAGAATTACAAAATGTTTATTTGTAAATGAATGTCTCTGTACCAAGAGGAGAAGGATAACTTTAAATTAATAGAAATTCTTATCAAGGGAGAAGGCGCCAACAAATCTTAACAAATCTTATCTTTGGTTACCTGCTTTTCCAGGGCATCTTCCCATTACTGCCCCCACCTCTTTTATGTTTGTTTCATTTGAATAAGGTACTTAAGCCTGAGTTCAACACTAACCCTTTAAGATTTATCCATTTTTCCAGGCATCTGCCATATGCATATGAGGTATATTGTTAGATTATTTTTTTCTTGTTATTCTGCCTTTTGTCACAGGGGTCTATCCCAATCAAGAATTATGAAAGGCAGAGAGAAAATTATTTTTCCTCCCCAGTAAATATGTGTTGCTTATGTATTTTTAATAAATTTTAAAAAATGACTAAGAAATAGAAATAAGAAAGAAATAATTTTCAAGAAAGCCTAGTATTCTTTCATAAAACAGCTTTATTGAAATATAATTTACATACCATAAAATTTACCCACAATGGTTGTTGGTTTTTAAACAAATTAATTTTATTGGTACATTTTAGGTATACAATATAATGACATTCATCATTGGAGATTTGTACCTTTACATAATATATCTTGGTTCTTATTCTTTCCTCATTCTCCTGCCCTTCTTTCAACCCCTCAGTTGTTGGTTTTTAAAAGAAAGCAACAAGTTTAGCGTTTTGCTTTAGCTCATAGAATTTTCAAATTTACTCTGAAATTTACTTTAGTATCAAATGATTTGTTTTGACTAAAGTCACTAATAATTATTAAACACCTATGGAGGAGAAGGCTTTGGGGGAATAAAGATATGCATCTTAAAAGTTCCTTACCCACCCTTAAACTTAATGCCTGATTTTAAAAATTATTTGAATTTGATTATATTTAGTCTTTTTTCTCTTGATTTAAATCATGATTGAATTGGATATCATATCACTGAATGTTCTTTTTATTTTTGAGTGTCATTTAATGACAGATTAACTACTTTTGCTATCAGGATTTTTTTCTTATTTTGTTTTGAAGAAATTGTATTCACTTGTGGTAAAGAAAATACTTCTGTAATGTTTAATGCACTCTGTGGAAGTAATTACAGCATCGTGTCTTAACTAGTCATTTCTGTCTGAGGATTTCCCAAGGTCTTCATTGCAGTCAGAAGGGTTCCCCTTGTCAACATGAAACTTGACCAGTTCTCTTTTCCAGGAACCACTCTACTGACTGAACTTGCCCCATCCCCGTGTCTCGCCCTCATCACACACTGGCCTGAAATGACACCATGTCTCCAAACATTACTAGCAGAGTTATTTTGTACAGGGAACAGTTCTTTTTCCTTAGGGACTAAATTTGACATTTGATTACAAGTAAGACAGAGAATTGGGAAAACAGAGAGGAGTTCCTGGTAGGTTGTAAGAAGTGCAGGTGGCAGCGTGAGGGTTGGTGTAGCACCTGTGATAGATTTGACCACATGTGTAAGTCTCTTGAGGCAATGACCATGTCTGACCCTGCTTTGTGTTCACAGAACATACAGGAGGCAGTAGAAAGAATATGGACTTTGAAATCAGGTACAGATTTATCACTTGGGCAGGTGATTTCACTTCTCTCAGCCTAAGTTTGCACCTTCAAAATGGGTCTATCTACAAATTTTGAAACAATTCTTATCTCTGGTCCCCTGAGTCTTAGTGATTATTTTTCATGGTGCCTCCAGGACAAAATAAATATCCCATAGTACTTTTTATTAAGTATTTAGGTCTAAATCAACATATTATTTATATTCCAATAACTTGGTAGCTATTTAAAAAATAATACACTACCTAAATTAAAAGGAAAAATAATATTGTATTTTGTATTTTATTATTAACCAATCACAATGCCTTACCCGTGGGATGTGTGTACCTTTTGGATATTGAACAATATCTGTATTTTTGGAATAAGATCCACATTGATTTTGACATAGTGCTTACTTTTTTAAAAAAATCAAATTAACTGCAGAAAATCCAGCTTTATGAATTTTGATGTTATCTAAAAAAATGTAGCATGATCTCTTATTAAAATTGTGAACTACCTTGACAAGTAGTTTTTTCAATGTCCAAAAAATGTTGAGTGTCATTGTATTTCCTTTGAAAATTTAGAATATTGTGTAAACTCACTTCTGGAGTGTGATTTGCCTCAGTATACAGTATGGGAACAATACAGTTGAGAAAATTTAAGTGCAAGGATGTATGTAGTAGTGATCAAGCAGTAAGTGATATATTGTAGGTGCTCAATAAATAAAGCTATAGGTACATGCTTGTTGGAGGAAGGGGAAAGAGACAGAGCAAGAGGGGGATTCACGAGAATATAGTCCAGAAGTTGATTCAGTAATTATTCCCTTCAAAAATAAAGCCCCTTCAATCTGATAAGACCAGCTCCTCTATGTATACCTCTTGTCTTTGCACTTACACCTTCCATACGATATCCTTTCACACACACACACACACACACACACACCCAAACACACACACACCCACACCCTGGGGTGCTCATATAGGCAAAACGGCACTGTTAAAACCTCGAAATTCTACTCAGAAGATGTAGGGTGGTATTTCAGTTTTGCTGTTGAGTAACTTCAGGGAATTATGTAGCTTCTCTGAGCCTCAAATGAAGATGAAGTAGATTGAGGACATTTTCAGTTTATAGTTTATTGCAAACCAAGTGCTGGTCTGAAACCAAAACTTAGCCTGAGAGTCTGGGTGGAGAAGAGGAAGAGGTGGTGCTCACAGTAACTGGACAGCCCCAACCAGGATAAACAGGGCAATTATTTCTCAGCTTCACCTGATGGTTACTAGATTTTCCAAAGATGTCAATTATTTCTAATACTTTATGAGAATCCTAATTTTTAAGCATCAGCTAATTAAATAAATAAAACACAATAGTATAAGGTCCAATGCCACGAAGTTGAAATACGACATATCTTTTTTTTTTTGGTGCCAGAGATCGAACTTGGGACCTTGAGCTTGTGAGTCAAACACCGGAATCACTGAGCTAAATCCCTGGCAGAAATACAACTTATCTTTAGGACCACCTTTCCAACACTAGAGCCAGTCCAATTGCTTTATCTCGGTTGACAGAGGCAAGAACAAACCTCATATACATGGTCCATAAAATGAATCATTTTTTAACATCAGCTTCCTCTGTATGAAAATTATTTCCAGTAATAATAATCAGGAATAAAATGATATCCTAAAGTATGATGCTGTGACCTGCTGAGCATTTTGGACAAAAGGAAAATGGAAAGTCTTAAAGGCTCCCTTGAAATCAAGGTCTTCATAACTTTGCCTTGATTAGCTTCTGATTTTCTCCACAAGCCCAGGGAGGGGTTATCTCTGAAGTTTTCTTATCTGACTTAAGGAACTTCTTCCAAAAGATAGAAAATTACTTTAAACTCCCTTGGGTTAGCTTTTCATCATGAAAATAAAATGCCTGAGATAATCAACTTATAAAAAGAAAAGGTTTGTTTTTACTCAGAGTTCTTACATTTCTGTCCATGAGGGATTGGACCTGTTGCTTTGGGCCTGTGATAAGGCAGCGGATCATGGCGGGAGCATATGGCAAAGCAAACGCACCTAAATCATGAGCCAGGAAGCAAAGAGAGTATGTCCACAGAGTCCTATAAGCCCTCCAACAGCATATCCCTAGTGACCTGAGAGCTGCCTGTTTTGCAAGTTGATAATTTTCCTTTAAAATAATTAATTTTTCTCTACAATTGCCTGTAGCACCTCTTCCTTTCTCCCCTATGAAGAGGTCATTTAAGCTTCGCCTATCTTGACCCATCTTTGGGTTTCATATTTTGTGTATCTCCTGTGTACACATGCGCATTAATAAATTAGTTTGGATTTCTTCTGTTATTCTATTTTCAGTATGTTTCAGCAGACTTAATTATTGAATTTTCACAGGGATCAACTGAATTTCCTTACCAAATGAAAACAAGAATATCAATTATCAAAGAAGTACAGAAAGTAAAAACTCAGTTACTGATCATTTTATAACCATGCCAAGAAAACAAATAATAAATAAATATTTCAGTACGCACTAATATTGAAAAAAGGAAAAAAATTATACCTCATAATAATCTACCATGGTAATGAATGTTAGTTTTTGTTTTTGAGCCTAACTTCATCATAGTGTATCTTTGCATACTCATTTAAAAAAATATGTCAATCTATCTTTATTCAAGGTTAATTGAAGATCCTTTTTATTAATTTTAATTTTGAAAAATTTTTTTCACATGGATCAACAAATAGACAAGGAAAGTCTCAAACATAACTATAAGTTTATCAAAATCAGAGATTCTTATTGCATATTAATTCTAGAAATCATAATTCCCATTTCTTTGGGATCAATTGTAGCAACTTTCATGTGTCTCCATAGTTGAAAAATTTTAAATGCCAGTATTAACTGTGTGTCCCAGCCTGATGCATTGGCATATGCCTGTAATCCAAGCTACTTGGGAGGCTGAGGCAGGAGGATCACAAGTACAAGGTCAGCCTGGGAAACTTCACATGACCCTGTATCAGAATAAAAAGTTGAAAAGGTTTGGAACGTAGCTCAGTAGTAGAGCATGTGCCTAACATGCATGAGGTCCTGGGTTCAATCCTCAGTACTGCAATACCAAAATCCAAAAACACAAAACCTCAAAATCTATGTGTTACAGATAGTGACAGAATTTTGATGGAATTCAAATTCTGCTTCATCATCTATAGTCCTGTGTTCCTATGGATTATTTGGAAATTGCTATTTAAACTCAGGAGTGTGTAAGTACTACAGGAATTGGAGAAATAAATTGTGCCAGAGTGAGCATGAGCCTTTATGAATTTACTTTTGAAATGTATGTGTGTAGCTATATCTTCATTTGTTCAAGCTTAACTACATAGCTAATTTTTGAAATTAGCTCCCATGTGGGATGCAATATCTATGCAAGATAAAAAATAAAACGTACTAATTTGAAGTGTACATATACCATCTGTTTAGCATAGACCCATACAAGATCTCTGGGTGAGGAAGATTTTGTCAATGATATCTAGAATTGCTGGCACATGGTGATAATAAAAAGCAGATGGAGTTTCAATATGAAAAGAGGCTGCAAGTGTAGAGACAAGACGAAATTTTCTTTCTGCCCTCTGAAGGTTTGCTGGAATAAACTGACAAAGATAAATAGGAGAAAAAGCATAGGAATTCATTAATGTACAAAAGGAGAAAGAGACAGGAGTACTGATGCACCCCTCTTTTGTTTTATAGGAGAGGGGGAAAGAGGAGAATGTTGTCAATTTTGAGAAGTAGTAAGTAATTTTTAGGGGAATTCAGTGGGCTTGGAGAATGTGTCCATTGTTGACCGGCCTGGGACAAAGGCTTTTTGCCCTGCAGAAGAGATAATGGTTTGTAAAGGACTTTCTTTGGAATGGAGAAATGGAAGACAAAGCTGTGTGACAGAAGTCTCTCTAAGTGTGTTGACAGACTTCTGTCTCTCTTCCTGGGATATGAGTTTAGATAATGGAAACTCAGGGAAGAAACCAGAAGGAATTATTTCTTCCATGAGGTCCAGACTTTGAGCAGACAAGGAAATTTGCAGAAAGCCTCTCTCTGAGGTGGGAGGGAGAGAAATAGGGATGATCAGAGGGAGCTGATTCTGAGACAGGACCTAAGGTTTATCAGCATGTCAAGGTACCAGTCTTTGGGATATCATTTTTTTTTGAGACAGGGTTTCACCATATAGTTAGGCTGGCCTTGAACTTACTATGTAGCCCAAGGTGGCTTCTGAACTCATGGTAATCCTCCTGCCTGAGCCTCCCAAGTGCTGGCACTATACGTGTGCACCACCATACCCGCCTAGGATATCATTTTCTAACCCCAACACAAGTCATTGAAGAGCACAGAACTTATCAGCAGAAGTCCTGGAGAACAACCTAGGCTTCTTATTCTCTGGTACTGAGCAGCAGATTAGGCATCATTAGACCATGAGGCACGCCCTCCAGGGCTTTAAAAGTGAAATAGAAATAACAGCTATTTATTAATATTATGCCAATGGCTAACTGATTACTTATGAGGAACTAGGCATTGTGTTAAACTAATTATCTAGATTTCCTCAATTTCCACAACAATAATTATATGATTCCAATTTTGCAGATGAGAAAATTGAGGCCTAGAGAAAGAAATAATCTGCCCCATGTCACACAGCTCTTACTGGTTTGATGACAGACCTCACAGACTGGTGAGCTGTTAATAAGATGATTGTCACTGGAAAGGTAAAGGTGGGACAAAGCACACTGAACAGTTCTGACTTAGGAGCTGTGGGCACCTGCTGCAATCACTGCCATCTTCCTTCTTACCCCACCTACCTCACAAGTCACCATTTCACTTTAGGGTTCTGAGCTTTAAGAAAGGTGAATTCTAAATCTGTACTGTGACAATCTATGGGATTTGCAGGCATGTTATTTAACCTTCATTGCTTATGAATAACATCATCAAAGGCTCTTCCAGGAGTGAAGCATGAAAACCTTATAATGATAGCATGTTGATTCTAGCAACTCCCCGAATTCCAGAGAAGACGTGGGTATCTTTCTCAGACTGCAAAATCCTGCGTGTCTCTAGATCTTTCACAGGTTGTCTGGGAGATTTTTGAAGATACCTTTTCTCAAGCATCTGGTCCTTGGTCATGAAGTGCTCACCAGCAAACATGACCACTTTGTACTGATATTTTCTTCTCATCTATCAGTTGTTATTCTCTTCACTCATGGCTATGATAGTTGGCTGGAAACTTTGCTCTTCTTTCACAGTATTCTTGAAGTTATTCACTTTCAGTATTTTGCTTTCTAGTATTCTTATTTTTTATTTCTGTTCTCCCTACTTTGGAGGGTAGAGCAGAATGGATTTCTGTAAAGACTAATTATTAACATGATACTTTCATAAATTAATAGGCCACAAATATATTTAATAAACACAGGATGACATATTAAATGAGACATTTGTTTCTCATCTTCTTCTCTCCTTTCTTGGAAACCTATCTCCAGATCTCATTATCTTCTTACCTCTTATGTCTCCTATAGACAAAAGAAAACTTTCTTTCTGATTTCTGAAGGTTCCGTAATTAAGTTTATGAAACAAACTTACAATAGAGAAATGAACAAGAGAAAAATCCATTTTAATTATATGCATATGCATAGAGTCCCACAAAATATGAAACTTTTGGATGGGCCAAAAGTTTTGAATGATTGAAGTTTTTAACAACATCTGAGTTACAGAAAGAAATAGTGGTTTGGGGTTTCTTGTGGAAGATGGCTATAAGTTAAGGGAAGAGGAGTAGGGAAATGCTTGGTGAACAAAGGTTTTCTTTTTAATGTAGGTAAAATTCTTTCATGTAATAAATTTTTTTTGGTTCTGGGGATCGAACTCAGAATCTTGCACTTGCCAGGCAGGCATGGTACCATTGAGCTATATCCCCAGCCAAAAAAAATTGTTTTGAAGTAGTCCTCAGGGGAATAGGGGGTAGTCTGTGAGAAACCCCCTGGGTGTGACATTTCCTCTCTGAGTTAACTTTTCTTGGTTAATGCGATTCCTAGAGAGGGGGCTTGTGAGAGTTGAATTCCTTTCTGGAGGATAAAGGAACTTGAGAGAAAATCCCTCCCTATACTTGGGAGGAATAAGAGGGAATGGAGATAGAATGGCAGAAGGTGAGAAAGACTGCGGTTCTAATTTAGTGCCAAAGCTCCATACTTTGGGGTATCATTTTCTGATCCCCAACATCCTTCTTCTGATACACTTTTGGAGGACTTGTGATAAGGCATAAATATTAAGAGCTAGACTGCCATTGGGGTATCTTATTTGGCACCTGCATTTTTGGGGAAACTACAACTCTGTAGGGACTTGGAATTTTTGTTTTTGGACCACGGATCAACTCAAGACCTTGCGCTTGTGAGGCAGGCATGGTGCCACTGAGCGAAATCCCCAGCCCAGGGACTTGGAATTTGAAGAACAAGTTCTGATCATTCTTCTGTGCTTATTTGTGTAAAATTAGGCAAAAAATATTAACGTCCATGGACCTTGCTCATATGCTTGTTAGGTGCCAGTAATGATCCCATCTGCTGGAGCAACTCTGATAAACTCTCAGCATAGAGTAGGGAACCAAAAAAATTTCTTTGACAAGGACCATAGAAATCGGACCTAATCTCTCAAAAGTAAATATATCTTGAAGTTAAAAGTATGTTTGGGGGCTGGGGATGTAGCTCAGCGGCATAGTGCCTGCCTGGCAAGTTCAAGCCTCTGAGTCCCATTCCTGTTACCAAAAAAAAGTATGTTTAGATCTTTTGAATGTTGTAAGGTTTTGTTATTTAAACTTTCTTGATGTATTTGCTCCAAAATCCAGAGTGTCTAATTTTACCACAGGGAGTAGTAGAGAAAAGAATGTTTTGGATCCTCTGATATGTCCAGTCCTTAAATTGAGCTTTTGTTTTATGCCAGAGGCATGATTTCTCTCTAGGTGACTATGTCATTAAGACGTATTTGTACCTATGAATGAGGAGAAAAAAGAGCCTCAGGTTGGATGTTTGCTCAGGAAATGGAAAAAGTAGATTATTAACTGCCCTTCTACCTGAAGGTTCCTGGGGGGAGGAAAACACTAGTACTTTTACCATGAAACTAAAACATTTGAATTGGAAACTCTGAAGATGTTAAATAATTTCTGAGATTTGAGTTACTGCTGGTTTAGTTGGAATCCTAGAGTGAGCAATTTTCTTATGAGAATGCCATTTATGGCATTTTGATTTTGAAAGTCTAAGAAATTGAAAATGGAGGTAAAGGAAGCTAAATCAATCTATGTAATAATTAATAGGAATTGTATATTTTTCCTGCTGGTCTTGAGGAAGTAATCAGAGTCTTCAAATTTGGAGAAGTGGGAAAAGAAGAAAACAGGCAGAACAAAGAATAGGCCATCACAACTGTGGCAGACTAGGGCCTAAAAAGAGAAACAATCAGGAAAGGATATTGTGATGAGACTGGCCAGGGAAGGTTACAAGAAGGAAGTATGATAGTCATTTGTGTGTTGTTTCCTTTTCTGGACTCCAGTCTCCCTCTTAAACTTGCAATAAACCCACTGCTGCCATTGACATTGTAAAGTGGTGAGTTGAATGTCAGGGAAGATGAGCTATGTCCACATTGAAGGAAATCCCCGGCCCAGGAAGGGTGACAAGTACAGATAATTTTGACCATGGTCAGGGAAGGAGTTTGGAGAGGAGAGGATGAGTAGAGTGTGAAGATAGGCAGCCCCCTAACATGGACATTCTCAGAAGGATTTGGATACTGTGAGATTGTAGAGGGAAAGCGATAATTTGAGGCCCAGTTCAGAACAGGGCTCTCATTTTTGTATTTGGATGCTAAAGAACAGCTTGGCCTCAGAGGTGGGAATTTGGACACGAGCTAAAATGTAATGCTCTAAGCTAGTTCAGAGAAGTGTCCATCAAAAGGGTAAGACAAGGTCCTGTCCTGGGTCTTAAAGAAGCAAATTGAGTCTCCCAGGGCTTTCCTCTCTCACAGGAGTCAAGAGTTCAAAGAGATGGGCTGGGAATTTAGCTCAGTGGTTCTGCCGCCTGCCTCGCAAGCTCAAGGACCCAAGTTCGATCCCTGTTCAAAGAGAGGAAAACTGATGATCTGTACACAAAACCACTCCACCTGTGGGTTGTGGAGGCTCAGGGCATCCTGCCCAGTCTGCAAGGTGAGGCTTTTCAAAGACACTGTGAGCATTTTAAAAGAAATTCCCATCAGTGTGGTGACCAGTGATAGACAAGGACCTGTGGAATGAGGAAGAGGGGAGAAAAGTCTCACTTAGGAACAATAAACGCAATGAAAGAACAAAGAGGTGAGCTCCAGAAGAAACAGTTTAGTAATTTTTCCCCTGGGAAAGGTAAAATGTGTGTAAAAATTCCTTCTTCCTTGAGGACACTGAGGTCAGTATTAGATTCTGAGAGCTCTAGAGAATCAGATGCCTCATGGTTATGGATGTCACTATGAACACAGGGGGCTGCAAACACTGAGGGCAGAGTGAGCCAGGTGCACAGACCTCTTGGCTTTATGTGTTCCTCACTTCCCAGGCTTGCCCAAGCCAAACTTCCTTCCTCTTAAATCACCGGAGCCTTCCCATGCTGACGCCAGCTGGAAGCCTCCTGGCTCTTCTCCTTAGCCCTCAGCAGAGTTGTCTGTTGATTTATGCATAAGATGAAATGCTGCTCTTCTTTCAGTGTTCATGAGAGATATTTATCATATATGTTTGCTCTGTTTGCTTCTGCACTGAAGCATCTCTACCCCTGATCAGCCTCTTTTTAGATCTATGACTGGGATAAGCACGCTTAACCATAGCATGGAGAAAGCAGTGATACCTACCTCACTGAATGGCACAGAGCAAATGAAACAACATGTACAAACCATTTAAACAGCACCTAGTACATAATAAATCATTTTTTTCATGTAAAACAGATCATTTAATAAAAGTCAATAAAACACAACATTTATTACAGTGCATGCACATTAGGACAATTACAATCATCTTGAAAATGATTTAATAGTATATATTAAAGCTAAACATATGCATAGATCACAGCCGAACAATTACATTTCCAGGTATATATTTCCCTCAGTGTATAGATAGCAATCATCTATCATTGCATAACAAATTCAGATATGGAAATCTGTCTAAAATTTAGCAAAGTGACATACTGTAATCATTGGGCAGTGGAATGTGCTTCTACATCCTCTGCTCTGTAGAGGCTGTTACTACTTTTATTAACCAATCTCAAAAGCTGAAATTATTTATCATGCAATGCAGTCCTAAGATTTTTTTCAAGAATAAACAAATTGCTAACTATGTATACCATCATGGTTTTTCCTATTGCAGATAATCAGAGATAGATTTATGTGATATTTGGGGTTGAGCCCAGGAACTCACACATGTTCTACCATTGACCTACATCCCTAGACTGAAAAAATTTTAAATTTTGAGACAGGGTGCTGCCAAATTGCCCAGTCTGGCCTCAAACTCTCAATCCACCTGCCTCAGCCTCCTGAGTAGCTAGGATTGCAGGGTGTGCTACCTTGCCCTTGATATAGATATAATATAACATTTCTCAACTATTCTATTGCAATTTTCTCATTGACTTTCTTCTTTCCTTTTCTTTTTTGGTTTTACTTTCTTGTCAGAACAGCTACATTGTGCAACAAAATTTACTTCCAAACCTGTTAAATAATATATCGGATTAGAGGTACATTTGTTACACAAACATGAATGGAGAAGATATTAAAATGAACATATAAGCATTAAAGACTCTTCTTTTGAACCTGAAGCCATTTATTAATGTCTCACCATAACTTATGCAAGCTTCTCAATTCTGCTTCTATTTCAATTTCAAGAGTCTAAGTATTGAAAATGGAGCTGAGATTATGGTAGTTTAATGCTAGCAAGTCACTTGGGGATGAGATAATACCAAAGACAGGCTTGGCAAATAGAAACCCATCAGAGGGTGTTATTCTTTTCCTCCTCAGGCCTATTGGAGAAAAATACAAAAACCCTTATGTCCTGAGAGCCCTAGAGAATCAGATGCCTCATGGTTATGGACGTCACTGTGAACACATGGGGGCTGCAAACACTGAGAGCAGAGTGAGCTCTTCTGTGCTCCATTATGGGCATTGAAAAGTCTAATCTATTGGCCAGAATTATTTATTTTCTCTCAAATGGCATTTTGCTAGGCAATTTTAGCTATGGATATTCATAAAGAACCTTCAGTATCATTGTCTAATAGAGGAAATGACTAAAAGTGGAATAAAGAAAAAAATACCTGGTTGATACATAAATAAAGAAACCATGACGACCTTGTGATCATTTAAAAATAGTACACACAGAATTGCCGTCTGCATTGTGATATGGAAGTCTAAGATGTTTCCAGAAAAGCATTTGGAAAGAAATAGCTGTCTCAGTAGGTAAAGTTGGCTCTGCCGTTCAGATTAGGCTAAGTGGAAGGGAGATGGGTTCTAGAAAATTTCATGGATTCTGTTAGGGAAAAACCCCACTGGGGCCAATCCCATCAGCCTTCTGTAGCATTTTTGGTGCTTTGAAAGGGCTCTGCTCACAGTCATCACTGATATTACTAGGACAATGGAGAGACTGCCAGAAAATGAACTCTGTTCTCCTTACTCTTGACCCTCAAAACAGTTGTTAAACCACATTTTCTTCAAAACAGTTACTTGAAAGCCACTTTTGTACTCTCAGGCCAAGTGAAGAGTAAAATTGTTCTTTGGCCTCTATAAGAGATTGGTTCCAGGACCCCTGTGAATGCTATTATCTGTGAATGCACAAATTCCTTACATAAAATGTAATCTCTGCATGTAACTTATGCAATCCTCCTGTAGATGTTAAATCATCTCTAGATTACTTGTAAAACCCTAATACAATGCAAATGTCATGTAAATAGTTGTATAGTATTGTTTAGAAAAAAAATCTGTACATGCTCTAGACTGATGTATTTATTTTAAAAAATACTTTCCATCCTTGCTTAGTTAAATCTGTTGACTGGGAATCTGTAAATATGGAAGGTCAGCTGTATATATTATAAAATATTGTTTACATGGTTCTTATATCACATTGAATAAGTGCTCTGACTTATGATGCATAATCACCATTTCTTGAGCTTTAGAGAGACTATATCTTCCCAAAATGTACACTGATGTACCTGGGATCCAGGTGCATTCTAATTCAAGAAAGAAATATTATTTTCGAGAGAGGGATATATATATAACTTAACTTGGAATTTGGACAAGAAAAAATTCAGGTCATTGATTATCAATTTACATTTTATTACAGTTCATTAGGTCTTTAGCTATCTCAAGGGATATATAAAAATTCTGCATAATATCTCAAAACAAAACTAATTCTAATTATTTTTTAAAAATTATAGGGCCCCTATAGGGAGGAACTACTATGAGCATTGCATATTTTAAGTCATATATGTAAACTTCTAAATATCCCCAGGAAGTAAGACTCATTCTAATTCCAATTTTACAAAAGAGGAAATGAAGACAAGAGAGACTAGAGAACTTGAGCAATATCATATAGCTAAAAATGGGAGATGTAGGGCATGAATCCAGCCAGTCTGTCCTCTGGGGATGTGGTGTATGGCTTTCAGCAACATCTGTCCGTGCAGTGAACTGTCCTCCGTGTGCAGCTCCTTCTCTCGCGCTGGACACGGGGCGGGGGGACATCTGTCTGGTTGCTCAGTACCAGATATCTTAAGGCTGATGCTTCATTGCCATCTTGTCCCCGTCACAGCTGCCAGGATGTAGGAGCTTCATGGATTATCACACCACTTTGGTATCCTTATTTATTTTTTAAAATGTTACAATTTTATTGAGATATAATTCACATAACATACAATGCACTCATTTAAAGTGTACAACTCAATGGCTTTTAATTTACTCACACAGTTGTATAACCATCACCATCACCAGTTTTAAAACATTTTCATCACCCTCCCAAAAGCCCTGTACCCATTAGCAGTCACATCCTGTTATCTCCTTCCAACAACTCCTGATAAGCACAAGTCCGTTTTCTGTCTCTATGGATTTTCCTATTATGAACATTTCGTATAAATAGAATCATACAAATATGTGATTTTTTTGTGTCTGGTTTCTTTTACTTAGCATGATGTTTTCAAGCTTCATCTATAATATAGCATGTATTAATACTTCATTTCTTTTTATTGTTGAATTACATTCCATTTTCTGATATTACCACATTTTATTTATCCATTAATCACATGCTAGAATGTTTCCACTTTTGGTCATTATGAATAATGCTGCCATGAATGTTTCAAGTTTTCCTGTGGGCATGTTTTAATTTCTCAGATATATACTAAGTAGTGGAACTTCTGTGTCTATCTTTAACCTTTCTGAGGAATTGCCAGACTGTTTTCCTCTTTGCTTATTGATAGTAAGAAGTTCTTACCAGTTTTTGAAAAAGTGACTTTTCTTCTCTGTAGAGGCACCTTGACATTGCAAAGCAAGGAAAACAGCTGCTGTCTTCAGCAAATACTCAATATCTGTTTGGCTATAAATAGCTACTTCCAGTAACAGAAACCAAATGGAGAGTTTAGAGTACCTCAAGCAACTGCTTCATTTCTTTTTAATATTGTCTTTTTAGTGAGTAGATATAAAAAATTTAATAAATAGTGTTAACAATTATATTTACTTCTGTTAAAAACTGTCAGTGTTCTAAGAAGTTTGTGAGGTACATTACGTACATTTCATCATTCAATTTTAGAGCCCTTAAAATGTTTTAGAATCTTTGCATTCTTAAGGGTAAGTTTTAAAAAGTTACAAGAAAGACAGCTATAATTTCATCTGTACTGATTACTAGGTAGGAGGAAAAAAGATTTAGCTTAAAGTTAGAAAAATTAAAATTAAAAATGAACTCCCTTATATACAAAACTATTCAGAAGAAATTTAGATGGGTCAAAGATAACTCCATTGAGGGTATTATTAGGAAACAGAAGAGATCACTGTTGTCATTTTTTGTGGGTTTGTGTACACATACTATTTTAGAATTTACATTTTCCATAGGTACACAGACTTTGTTGCCAAATAAAATGTTACAGAGGCTGGTAAAGAGTAACAGAAAAGAGAAATAAAGAACTATTCTAATGTAATATTTTTATTGGCTTTTGTTAAAGTATTTTCCTGTTGCAAAGTACCAATCTGTTGTCGAGTATGAAAATTCATTTGAATGTTTCTCTACCATGACCCATGTCAGAGACGATTAAGTAGACACAGAGTCAAATAAAATAAGAAACAAACCTTATGTCATTTTTGTTTATGATATGGTTAAAGTAATAATGAGTATATTTATATTCATTATAATAAATGATGGCCAAAAAGTCATTGTCTGCAAAGATTAGTAATAATATGAATGGTATTGGTATTTCTAGTATAATAACTATATGTCAGGGAATGTACAAGTAGGCTTCTACCTGGAAATAAAAAAACCCAACTGATCAATTTGCTGTGGAGTATATTAGGTAAGAAAAAAATAAGTGTCTAACTGTGAAATACATTAGGTTGATTCATATTTTGTGTACAGTTGGCTTGATTTCTCTTTAGGATTAAAATTCTGAATGTACAACTATGAAAATTTGGAAACATTATTGTTTTCAATGAACTCTAACTTGCACGTAGAACTGTAGGCCATGGGAAGAATCCCTATTGTACATTCTGCTTTAGTCCTTAAAATTGAGTTATCAGTTGCTTGTAGTCATTTTCATTCTTTGGAAAAGATGAGGCTTTTCCATTTAGCAACCAATCCAGGAACTAGATTTCACCACACTGACCACGTCTTCCTTTTCTATATCATACTTGTATGTTTTTGGTCCTGAAAAGAAGTAAATGTAGCCTAAAAGAGACAAAGTTGAAATTGTGGTTACTAACAATGACTTGGGGAGGATTTATAATTACAACTTTTTTGAGGTGGCACCAATGTGGAGTTGGGAATTTGTCAAGTGGCAGTTAGCCTGTCTTCCACATAGTTCCTCCATGCCCTAGAATTCAGCACCTCTAATTTTGCAGCCATTTCTCACCTTTCTCTTTTGTTCCAGCCAGACTAAGGTCTTCACTATGGGATCACCCAACAAGCCATCCTCACTTATGCTTTGTAGTTCTTGTCATGCTATTCTCTTTAAAGAAGCCATCTCTCCTGTTCTTTCCCTGGTGAAATCTCCACCCAATGCTCAAAACTGGATAACATGTCATGAAATCTTCACCTACTGCTGTTAAGACTAATCTTTTCTTTCTCAGACCATCTCTTGCAGTTATCATGACATTTCCTGTACAATTCCATGATCAATTTGCTGACTTATATATTATCATGTTTTCCACTAATTTTACCTGTTTTGGGTGGCTGCACATTTCCCCAAGAAGTTCACCATTCCATGACAGCAGAGGCCATGTCTGGACCTGTCTTTGTGTTTCTGAACAGTGTCCAGCTATATGCTATATACTCAAGAAGAACATGTTGACTGACTCATTCTGAAGATTCAATTAAATTTATCCAACTCAGTTTAATTTTACTTTCCTAACTATGTGTTGAGTTTTAAGAGTTTGGTGATAGGAAAAAGGCACTGGGAAGGTTGAGATGATGTCTATCTCATTTTATTTTCTCCCCACAATCTCAAGACTATTTTTAAAAGATGAAGAAGCTTATTGATATATTGTGTGGGCTTATTCTTATATTGTGTGGGCTTTGTGATCTAGCTGACTAATGGAAGGAAGCTGAACTTTTATTTTTCCTTTTTGGTACTTGGGATTGAATCCAGGGTCTTTACATTGGGCTAGACCCCAGCTTTTTTTTTTTTTTTTTGAGACAGGGTTTTGCTTGTCCAAGCTGGGCATGAATTTGGCAATCCTCCTGCCCCAGCTTCCCATAATGCTGGGTTTACAGGCATGCACCACCACTCCCAGCTTGTATTTTTAAAACTTTCTACCAGAAAAGAGAGAAACATAATGGCAGACCTTTTATAATTCCTCTTTCTAGTAATTAATCTAGTTAGCGAAACTTATAAGAGGGTCCAGAGCCAAATATAAGAAATACTGACTCCCACTTGGAAATATATTTTGTTGTGTTAAAGCAAAGCCCAAATTTTGTTAAAATTTCCACAAAGAAAACTTTTGGTGGAAACACTCACCATTTAATTCTACAGCAGCATCTATTTGTCCATGTACGCCTGAAAATTCTTCTTCAGTACTCTTTGGGTAGTCTTTTTCCATTTTCCTTTTTCGTTCATCATAGCTGGAAGACATATTATTTTATAAATAAAAGTAATACAAAGTTTTTGTTGATTGTAGATGACAGTGTGATAGTCAGCTATATTTATCCAGGTCTGACTTATGACTTATTTTAGATGTCTGTCTGTCTTCCTGTCTGTCTCTCTCTGTACACACACATATACACACACTTATATATGAGTTTCTTAGCTAACTAAACAAAGCCTTTTATAGGGAGTTTTATTCATGGGGTTGGTGTACATACCCATGGAGAAAAGGTTGAACAAACAATGTATATGGAATTAATAAATGAATGTGAGAGCAATCAGTAAATAAGAATCATTAATAATCTGTAATAAGTGATTCTGTGATAAGTGATTCTGTAATAAGTGTAATAAGTGATTCTATAATCAGTAATAAGTGATTCTGTAAAGTGCCTTTTCAGTCAGTTTAATTGAATTTCACTACTTTTGTTTCCTGGAAAGAGTACATGACTGACCAAAGGGTAAATTAGCTTTCTTTTTCTGGATCAATATTAACACATCTTTTTGTGATCTAGTTATATCTTGTAAAGAAGACTGTAACTTGCATGAATCAACATGACTATATGAACTCATCATTAAGCAAAGATGACTCCTACCTCTTTGGTAAGACTTCATTTAACACATAAGAAAGTCCCTTCTTTGTTAGCACAGAGTTCCACATGGGGACATTCCCAGGTGCACACCTCATTCCTTTTCCACCCAAAGGTCAGATAATTTTTTTTCTGGGCTACTGGGTAGTTTCCTGTGGCAGCAGGTCACACCTGCCATCTCCTGAGATATGTTTTTCATATGGCTATGATTTCATAGGTCAGGGGACACAAATCTCATGATATTTAGCAGGAGTCAAACTTTGAGAAAGTATTCAGGCTGAAATTGACTAGGGCTCTTTTTTTTTTTGTTTGTTTTTGTTTTTTTTTTTGAGCTGCTTCTCAGAGTGTTAGGGTTAGGAATGGAAAGTAATTCCCCTAACATTTCAATATAGTTACTATAACATATTAATATTTTATTTAAACCTTCTATGTAGACATTAGGAAGTCAGGGGCCTACATACCTGACACAAGATTAACTACTCCTCAATTTATCAAATAAGAACATTGCTCAAACTATCAAAAACTATTACTATCTGTCTTCATTATGATTTCACAAAGAAGATAGACTTTATCATCAAAAAGGCGGAAAAGACATAAACTCAGAGTAAAAGACAGTTCTTGGCAACAGTCTGTCTCTATGCTCATACAGAACGTGCCAATCACATTTATAATATTGTGGTGTTGTTCTTATTTTGCCATGACCTGGTGAAAACTTTGAGGTGTCCTAGCCCTTTGTGGACAGATATTTGGGGATTTCTGTTTAGAACAGCAAGCACAACACATCATTTCAGATGGTTCTGGGTTTGAGTTTCTGATTCTGCTATTGGTTGGCTCTGTGATCAGGAGAATATGATCTGAACTTTGAAGCCTGGTTTTCTCATCAGGAAAATAGTGGCCATGAGGGCAATTTATATACACACATATCACATGCTTGGCTCATGTGGCACCCAGGACAGGTCCCACTCATAAGACCCTGTGGTTTATTTTGTCCCCAAGAACTATTAGCTCTGACTTGATAGTATGAGGTTGAATGAACTTTGAGATTTGATCTGGGATCCTAAGTCAACAATGAGTTTAATCTTTAATCTTTCTTTTGTGTTTCCTTTTAATCTTTAAACACACTTCATCAGATAAAATTTTGCAGTGCTAGACAAGGTTGAGAGGAAGTAGAAAAGAGAGGGCTAGAACATGTTGGAGATGGTCCAGAAAACCAGGTGAGGAAAAGCATCTACTGGTGTTGAGGATTTGGCCAAGATTATAAAAGAAAAGAAATTACCTGACAGATTAGAATCATGGGCATTTTAACTGACAATAAATAAATGGTGAAGAGAATTGAAGAATAAATATGTGTGGTAAATATATGTGTAAATATATGTGGTAAATTTAGATTTAAAGGGCATGAAATGTAGCTTCAGTTCAACTTTTTAGCTGTGTGATCATGAGCCAATTAGGTAACTTCCCTGAAACACATTTTTTTTAAGCTATTAAACAAAGCTAACAATATTTATTTCTTAATATTGTGGAGAAGGCAGATGGATGAGTGAGGTAATACAAGAGAATAGAAGAAAATACCTAGCAAGATTCCTGATACATGGTAAGATATCAATACATATTGGCTAAATCTGAATATTAAAGAAATATTTTTATTTATAACCTACTGTACATTAGGTAGTTGCTAAAATCATTGGATATATTTTCTTGTCTTTGAGGTCTTGTTTGTGAAGTCTAACTATCAAACTAAAAATATTGATTTGCAACTATATTTCCTTTATGAGCAATTTTTTTTTATCATTTAATGTTGATTAAAGGGTATAGATAGGGCCGGGGATCTAGCTCAGTGGTGCTGCCACCTGCCTAGCAAGTGCAAGGTCCCAAGTTTGATCCCCAGTACCAAAAAAAAGGGGGTATAGATAGTAAATAAATTGTTGCTCACTTAAACCAGTTAAAGTTTGTTAGTAATATCATAATGATATCTGATATTTTTCAGACATATTATCTCACTCTCCATATTTGTAATCTAAGGTTTTAGGGTTTTGGTAAACTGTATATTTGTTTAAACTAAAATACATGCTTAGAAATTAGATTTATTAGGCATTTTCAGTGTTTCAATTGTGATGATTTTCTATCATATGTCAATGGTCTGAATCCATTCTGCCTCCTTTGAAGGACTAAATGGAGAGCTGAGTCTGCTGAAGGACTAAAAGAGAATGTGAGAAAGGATGGCAATAAGGGGAACTTATTGATAAAGTATCTAAGATGTGTTCAGGAAGTTTCTTTAAGGTGATCCTTCTAGTCTGAATCAGGAGGGACAATGGAAAGAAAAACCTCAAATTCCCCCTTGAAGATAATAATCAATTCTAGCCAGGAATCACATGGCTTTCATGGAGGAAGGGGCTTTTGTGATCTACACTGAGGAAAGGTGGGGGCCAGGGTGATCCAGAATGAAAGTATTATATAGATAGCTAAATTAGGTAAAAATATTATAGGCAGTCAGATAGGGATAGGTCCTTGAGAGACTCAGGACAAAGCTAAAAACACATCACAGCTATGGCTGGAGACACATCTATTGGAGACCAGGGCTCATGATAAAGATGAAATGACCAGGCTTGCATACTTCCTCAAAAGATAAACACTGGGCCTAATGAAGTCTAGATAGACATTAATCACCCTGGTGGGTGACATAGACCTCTGGACCCATCATTTCCTACAAAAAATCTTTGTCCTTTCCATGCACCATTGCTATGAGACTTGTTTCCCCATTGGATCACTATTAAGTGACTATACTTGTAACCTTTGTACCCAAGTGAGTTTTGCTCTATAAAACTCCTCTGTAAAGTGGGGTCCCTGACTACCCATTCTGGTCCTCTCCTGGAGCTATCCTCTCAATAAATATTTTCCTACTCTTAACCTCCATTGTTCCTAGAATTCATTCTTCAATTTTTATTTATTTTTATTTTTAAATTTTTATTTATTTATGTTTTTGGTACTGGGGATCGAACTCGGGTCCTTGTGCTTGTGCAGCAGGTGACAAAACCACTGAGCTAAATCCCTGGCCCCTATTCAATTTTTAGAGAACATGAACTCAGCGTATCAGACAGCTAACAGATTGGGAGATATAATATTTTCATATTTCATCTCCTGTATCAAAAGAAAAACAGTAGAGTTGAGAAGAGGCCAGGTATCACCCCAGACAAGTCAGGAAATGAGATCCTGTGAAGAAAACAACTGTAAGGAGATTCTTGAACGAAGGATTTATAACAACATGGAAAAATATCTATGCTATAACACTGAGTGAAAAAAGGTCAGAATACAAAATTGTATTCTTAAATACTTAAAGATGATGAAAACTCTGGAGAAATAAAAAGAAGAAAACAATACTAAATTGCTATCAAAAGATGTTGCAAGCATTGACCACTAGGTAAATTTCTCTCCCTTTCTTATTTTCAATGTTTTCCATAACAAACTTCACATGCTGTCCTTGGACCCCTTCTTGATGGGCAGCCTCATATCTCAGGGGGACAGTTCTACCTGGTAGATGGTGAATTCTCAATTGATCTTTCCAGCCTGAGTTCTTTCTGAGCATAAGACCTCTATGTCCAGCTCTCTTCTGGACATTTTCTCTCATGGATCTCACCATCATGTCAAACTAGAACTGCCCAAAATAGAACTCCTTTTTATTTCCCTAATTCTGCAGTACTTCTTAAGTTTGATTATTTTGAAAAATGTCAGAATCTAAATCCAAGATATGACATCCAGGCTGGGGATATATGTCAGTGGAGATGTTGAGATATTGCTTAACACGTGTGAGGCCCTGAACTGTGTTCCTAGCATCACAAAACAAAATAAAACAGTATGTTAAAAAATGACCCCCAACTAGTCAATCACCAAGATCTAAGTTTCTTCCTGTGTGAAAAGCAGTCAAATCTATCCTTTACTGTCTAACTCATCATCTCTGGCAGGCTTATTGCAGTATATTTTTCTTCTCTCTTTTATTTAACAATTCAATTAAAAAACTATATTAGCAGAATCATGTTGTTATCAAAACAGTCCATTTTAGAACACTGCCATCACTCCAAAGAGAAAGCTTATGCCTTTTAGTTATTCATCTTCAACTTCCCCTCCTCATTGCCCATGCCTTTCCAGCCCATGCAGTCTTAGGCAATCACTAATTTACTTTTTGTCTCTGTCAACTTGTCTATTCTGGACATTTCATATAAATGGAATCATATGTGTTTTTTGTGATTGACTTTTTTCACTTAGGATAATCTTTCAGATTCATCAGTATTGTAGCATGTACCAGCACTTCATTTTTATGGCCACTGCATGATCTTACCACATTTTATATATTGATTCAACACGATGGAAATTGAGTTTTCCCACACCACTGGGCTACTGTGAATAATGCTTCTATGAATATTTGTGGTTTTCATGTGTACATATGTTTTTATTTCTCTTAGGTATATATACCTATGAGTGGAATCCTGGACCAAATGATAATTCTGTATTAACTTTTTGAGTAATAAGACACTGTTTTCCAATATTGCTGCACTAATTTACAGCCCCATCAGCAATTGTATGGGGTTCTGATTTCTCCACAAAACAATACTTATAATTATTTGACTTTTTGAATATAGCTTCCTAGTTGGTATAAAGTAGTATCTAATTCTGGTTTTGACTTGCATTTACCCGATGACTATCAATGCTGAGCGTTTTTCCATATGTATATTGGCCATGGGTCCTTTGCCCATATTTTAACTTTTTTTTGTCTTTTTATTAATTGAATTATGGGTCCTTTATTCTAGATACAAACTCTGTCAGATATATGACTTACAAATATTTTCTCCCACTCCCAACTTTGTCATCTCACTTTCTTGACAGTGTCCTTTGAAGGGAAGACATTTTTAATTTTAATGAAATCCAATTTGCCTAATTTTTCCTTTTGGCTTGTGCTTATTTTTGTCATATCCAAGTACCCAGTGATAAATCCAAGGTCACTGGGATTTATCTCTACATTTTCCTTTAAGAATTTTATAGTTTTAGCACTTAAACATTTAAGATGTTTGCTTAATTTTGAGTTAATTTTCATATATGATGTGTGGTAAGGGTCCAACTCCGTGCTTTTATATATGGCTCTTCATTTGTCCTGGTACAATGTGTTGAAGAGACTATCATTTCCCTCAGTGAATGGCTTTAGCACCTTTCAAAAAACTAATTGGCCATAGACACATAGATTTATTTTTGGACTCTAAATTTTATTCTACTGATATGTATGTCTATCCTTCTGCCAGTATCATTCTATTTTCTTTACTTTTTAAAAATAAGTTTGAAATCAGGAAGTATAAGTTCTCAAAATTATTTTTCCTTTTCAAGATATTTTGACTGCTTAAGGTCCTCTGAATTTCCCTATGAATTTTAAGAAAATTTTGTCAAGTTGTACAAAAAAAGCCAGTGGTGTTCTGATTAATTTGGGAAGTATTGCTACCTTAAAAATATTAAGGTTTCTTATCCATGAACTTGAATTATCTTGCCATTTAGGTCTTCATGTCTTTCAACAATATTTTGTAGTTTTCAGAATAATAAGTTTTCCACTTCTTTTGTTAAATTTATTTAAAGAACTTTCATCTTTTTAATGCTATTATAAATTAATTGGTTTCTTAAATTATTCACTGAGGTATATAGAAATAAAATTGATCTTTGTATTCTGAACTCATGTTGCAACCTTGCTGAACTCATTTGTTCTAATAAATTTTTAGGTTATTCCTTAGGATTTTGTATTAAAAGATGTTATCATAAGCTGATAAAAATGTTTTGCTTACTTTCTTATCTAGATGATATTTATTTCAGTTATTCTTGCTTAATTGCCCTGATTAGAACCTCCAGTAAACCTTGAAAGGGAGCGGTAAGAGTGGAAACTTTGGTTTGTTCCTAATCTTAGTGAGGAAGGCAACCAATCACCACTGAGTATGGTATCAGCTGTGGATTTTCCATAGATGCTATTTATCAGATTGAAAGTTTCTCTTTTTTTTTTTTTTGGTACCGGGAATTGAACTCAGAGCCTCGAGCTTGCCAGGCAGGTGCTGTGCCGCTGAGCTACATCCCAGTCTTGAAAGTTTCTTTTTATTCCTAGTTTGTTGGGTGTTTTCTTTCTAAATCATAAAATGCTGTTAGATTTTGCCAAATGCCTTTTCTGTACCACCTGAGATGATCATGTAGTTTTATTTCTTATTCTATTGATATAGTGCTCACATTTTTTGCTTTCTGAATGTTAAAGCAGTCATATTTTTGGAAAACATTTCATATTGTCTGTGTGTATAACTTTTATATGTTGCTACATTTTGTTCACTAGTATTTTTGGAATATTTTGTAATCCATAGTCAACAATAGATACTGATCTGAGGATTTATTTTTTTACTATGTCTTTGCCTGATTTTGGTATCAGGGTAATGAATGCTAGCTTCAAACCCTGAGTTAGGCAGCTTTCTCTTTCATATTTTTTGAGAAGTTTGTGAAAAATTAGTATTTGTTTTTCTTTAAATATATTAGTAGAAATCACCACTGAAACCATTGGTGCTTGAGATTTTCTTTGGGGATAGTTTCTGATTGCTAATTCAATCTCTATTTATTTTAGGTCCATGCAGAGTATTTCTTCCTCATTCAGTTTCACTAGTTTGTATTTTTCTAGGAATTTGTCCACTTTATTTAAATTATCTAATTTATTGGTGTTTATTTATAGTACTTGTTCATAAGCTTTTTATTTCTGTAAGGTCAGTAGTAATGTACCCTCTATCATTTCTGATTTTAGTAATTTAAGTTTTCTCTTTTTCATTTGGTCACTATAGTAACAAATATGTCAGTTTTGTTGATCTCAAATTTATTCTCTATTCCATTTGTTTCCACTGTAATCATTATTATTTCCTGCTTTCTGCTTAGTTTAGTTATAATTTTCTGTGGATTTTCCAATGTACTAAAGTAAAAAGTTATTGATTTGAGATCTTTGTTCTTTCTTAATGTAGGCATTTACAGTTATAAGTTTCCTTCTGAGATTGTTTTCACTGTATCCCACAAGTTCTGATATATTGCATTTTAATTTTTATTTATTTCTTAATATTTTCATATCTGTTGTGACTTCTTCTTTAACCTTTTCCAGTTTTATAAGTATTTATACATTTTTCAGTTTTCCTTCTATATTGATTTCTAACTTTATGCCATTGTGATTAGTGAAGACACTCTGTATGACTTCAATTGCCTTAAATTTATTAAAACTTGTGGGCTAGCATGCCATCTATCCTGGAGAATATTCCATGGCACTTGAGAAAACTGTGTACTCTTTTCTTGTTTGTTGATGTCTGTTGGTTTGGAATACTTTTTCTTTTTGTTGACCTATTTGTTCTATATTATTATTAAAAGTAAAGTATTGAAGTCTGGCTATTCCAGCTGTACTGTTCATTTCTCTCTTCATTTGTATTTTTTGCTTCATAAATTTTGGGAGCTCTGTTGTTAGATTCATATATGTTTCAAATTGTTGTCTTCATGATAGATTTATCCTTATGTCATTATAAAATGCCCCTTTTTATCCTTAATAACATTTTTAATTTTAAAGTTTGTTTTGTCTGATATAATCCCTGAGTTTAGCCACTTAAGATTTCTTACAGTTGGGCTGGGGATTTAGCTCAATGGTTCCGCTTCCTGCTTCGCAAGTGGAAGGACCTGAGTTTGATGCCCAGTACCAAAAAGAAAAAAAAAAAAAGAGAGAGAGATTTCTTTCAGTTGTTATTTGCATGACATATTTTCCATCTTCTTACTTTCAACTAGTTGGATCTTTGAAACTAAAATGTGTCTCTTGTAGACAGCTGCAGTTGAATCTTCTTATTTTTAAACATCCAGTCTGATAACGGCTACTGTTTGATTGGTTTCATCCATTTATATTTGATATTACTGATAAAAGTGGGTGATGTCTTCTGTATTACTTTGTGTTTCCCCTGTGTCTCATGTCTTCTGTTCTCTCCATTCCTCCTTATTTATTTCTTTTGTATTAGTGAGAATTTCTAACATAACATTTTCCTTTATGATTACATTCACTACATTTGGTTAAATTATTTTGTTAGTGGTTGCTATAAGTCTCACCATACATCTTAGCTTACAAAAGTCTGCTTTGAATTCATACTAATTTAATTCTAATGAGATTCAGAAATGTTATTCCTAAATAGCTCTTTCCTTCCCCTCCCCTTGTAGTTTCATTGCTATACACACTATAATCTATGTATGCTACAAGCCCCAAAATAATTTGTATAATTATAGTTGTATATAATGTTTTTTAAAGAAGTTCAAAGAAGAGAGCAAGTATATATTTGTGACTTTTGTTATATTATCCTTCTTGTTTACCATGTCTGATTCTCTTCTTTTGTTTTGTGAATTTGAGTTACCATCTGGTTTTATTTCCTTATACAGTTCTGCTCCTCCCTACCTGCTCCGGGCTGCTGGCAAATATACTGTATTTCTACATAGTAGCCCCACCAATACAATTGTACGCATACTGTTTTATATAATTGACTTTTAAATCATCTAAGAAAAAGAAGAAATGTGCATTTATAATATGTTATGATTACATAATTATGTTGGTTAGTATTCTCTGTTTTCTGTGTGGGTGGGTTTGAATTATTCTCTGGGGTCCTTTGGTTTCAGCCTAAAAAATTTCCTTAGGTATTTCTTGTAAGGCAAATGTGCAAGCAACAAAATTTCTTAATTTGCTTATCTGAAAATGTTCTTGTTTCTCTTTATATTTAAAAGATAGTTGTGCTAGATATAGGATTCTTGATTGAAAACTTTTTCTTTGAGCTTTTCGCTGCCTTCTGTTCTAATTTACCTGGTTTCCAGTCATGTAACCTCTACTCCAGTCATATTGCCACCACAGTTATATTTTATAACACAAAATTATACTGAGGTAGTCTCTTATTCAAGATACTTAAACATGTACCTCTTTTCTGCAGAATAAATAGGGCTCTTCCTAGAAAGTCCTAGACCTATGTAATCTCTATGTATTTTGCTTCCCTTGGGCTGCATCTCTCCTTTAGCCTGAACCTTAGTCATAATGAGTGCTTGAGGTTTTCCCCATGATCACAGGCTATTTTGTGCCTCAGTGCTTTTGCTTCAACTGCTCTCTCTGCCTGGAATCCACCCACCTCACCCACCCTCTGCCTAGGAAACTCCCACACAATTCTTAAAATGGAACACAGTCATCACTTCCTCTGAGAATTCTTTCCCCATAGCTTTGCTAGAGTTGGCTGTTTTGGTCCCTAAAACAGTGTTCTATTAGAGCACTTTGGCTCTTAGATTTTGATAATTTATTTACTCTCATCATTGATAACATGAATTGAGTGATTACTATGTGACAGGCAGTTCATACTTTTCTCAAATTTAACACCATAGGGTAGGTACTATTCCTACTTCCATTTTACAGTTGATAACACTGAGAAGTAAAGGTCACTGACTCTCCATCATAAAGAATGATGAAAGTAATGGCATCCCATACTCCCCTGGATATAGCCAGTGCTTTGCTATAGGTAGGTGAGAGAGAATGTTTAACAGGAGAAATTAGCCACAGATGGTGGAAGTAATGTAGAGAAAGAAAAACTGACTGAAGCATTATGCCTGCTGGATAGATAAAAGAGAAAAATAAAAACAAATGTATATGTGAAGAAGCAGCCCCTGTTGGCAGAGTTTAACTGATATGTCACTTGGTAATGTACAATACCATGGCATCAACATGATCAAGCCTCCTTCTGAAGTTCACCGTATGGTATGGTTCTCTGTGTTACTACTACATGACATGACACCTACTGGCCCCAAGTCACCTCTCAATCCTGTACAGAGGAAGTTCTTTAATTATTTTCTCATGTGTTGTACTCACTGAAGCTGGGTCTAAATCCTATAAATTGTAGGAGCTCATAGAGCAATTTTCTGATAATAAGCATATTTTTATTTTGTTTATGTCACAGACTGAACTAGCATCAGGACTAAAGAAGAAGCCAAGATGTGACTAAGGAAAGTAAGAACTAACACACTCTCAGTACAAGTCAAGATAGAAAGATTCTGATTCCATGACTTGAAGCTTGTGGGCGTCTATGTTTTTCAGGATGGTCATGTACTTATATAAAACTTCACCTGTCTCCTTTGCCCTTCCCCTCCAGCTTCCTCCTCTTTTCTGCTTAGAACAGAGATGTATATACTGGCCACCTTACATCAGGAGGCAACCAGGAGAGTGGAAGCCATCTGACAAGAACAAGGGGGCAAAATGTTAGAAGGAATTTGGGCCTCCACTGACCTCAGACCCACAATTTGGCTCTAAGTCTGTTGAACTTCAGACATTTTTACATACATGAAAACCAAATCCTTGTGTGTTTTAGCTATACTTAAATTGCTGTCTATTACCAGCAGCTAACCGCAAAACTAACACTAGACTTCACATGACAACAAGTTGTCATACATGTGAGGCCCTGAAAAGCTTGGTGTGCAGAATTCAGGAGGGGTTATGGCCTTAGTAGGGCTGATGTGACAGTCTTGCATTTGAACTATAGGTTGGGCTATTTGTGCATTAAACAGTGCATGTATTGGAGTGTGTGAGTAGAAGATTCTTACTCCTGAAAGGATTGTCTATACTTTGCCAAAAGCAGTATTCAAAAGGAATTTCTTTTTGACCAATTCTTTGGATTGCTGCCAGGAGGAATACTGAGGTTTAAGCAATCATTTGTAAACTATCGCAGCTTTTACTATGGCAATTATTTAATTACCATATAGACTCCCACTATCACTGAACATTTATTCTTTTTGAGCAGCTATTATACACCATGTACTGTGTTGAGTGTCTGTGTGCACTGTGCCACTTACCACACTGGGAGGGTTAAAAATGCTTACTGTGCTTTACTTTACTAACAAGTAATATGAGCTCCTTGACATTTGGGTTAATGTCCTAGATCAACTTTTTAATGACTCCTTTTATCTAGATTGCTGAAAAGTCCTTCTTAACAGACATTCACAGGGACCCAGCTGGATAGGTACAGGATTATTTCCTCTGGGGGTTCAGACATTAAAATCAGAGACACTCTCCTTCCCCAAACTCCAATATACAGAGAATTTTAAATCTCTACCCTCATCATCTCTATCCTCTTTTGTTAGCTGTGAAGCCTCAAACCAACCTGGGTGGCAGTACATGCTTTACAGAGGGTACTCGAAGGCACAGATTAGTCCAAAGATCAGGGAATAAGTGGAGAAGAGAGCTCACGTGATAGTGGATAATCCCCCCAATGAGAATCAGCCTGTAATATTCTTTGAGAAATTGCCTGAATTATCCTCATGCAAATGTCTTAACACTCCCACATACACGCTTATATGTGCATCCCTCCATCTCATTCCCTGAATATCTATGATGGAATCTTAATATCATCTATATCTCATTTCCCCTAATGGGAATCTCAATACCTATTTCCTGCACATAAGCACTGTGATTATAGCCTCCTTATTTTAAAGACAGCCTTTTACAATACAATCATCACTCAGCAGTTACTAGTGACTCAGCTAATGAATTTCTCGATTATGTTTTAGATAGGAAGGTCTGGCAGAAAAATAACTAGCTTAGTGGTTTGAATGTTGACCTGGAAGTGACAGCTCATGATAGCCCAAGACACTTTGAGCAATGCTTCCAGGGACCTTAGTGGATGAGAAAAGTCAGCAGAGTTCACATTTGTTTGAAATTCTTTTTTAAAAAATAAAAGTTTCATTCTCCTGAAATATATCTGTGCTTCAGTTATATTACTTTCTTAGCTTCAAATTGGGGAAGATAATGAGTCAGGTGGAAGATGACAAAGTGTGCTTTTTATAAGTTTCTTTCTCTCTTTCTTTACTTCTTTCTTTCTTTCCTTCCTTCTTTCTTTTTTTTTGGTATTGAACTCAGGACCTCAAGCTTGCTAGGTATGCCATGGCATCACTGAGCTAAATCCCTGGTCTCTTTCTTCCTTCCCTCCCTCCTTCCCTCCCTCCCTCCCTCCCTCC
>NW_004624878.1:271334-305846 GCF_000247695.1 Heterocephalus glaber | reverse complement strand
TCTTTCTTTCTTTCTTTCTTTCTTTCTTTCTTTCTTTCTTTCTTTCTTTCTTTCTTTCTTTCTTTCTTTCTCTCTTTCTTTCTTTCTTTCTTTTTTCCAGTACCAAGGATCAATCTCAGGACCTTGTGCTTGAGAGGCAGGCACTTTGCCACTGAGCTAAATCACCAGCCCTTTTATAAATTTCTTTTATGCCACACAAATGGTTATTTAACATAGGTGATATAAAACAAAGTGAAAGCTCTTAGATGAAAGTTGGGTGTTCTCCTGATTTCCTCCACACCCTCTCATAGGTATAAAAATGTTTTGCAAAGTCATTTACTTATAATCTGCTTTTGCTTCTGCTTTGAAATTCAGGGAAGCAGATAATGCCAAAGACAGAAGTAAGACTAGGGAAAAGTATTTAGAAATAGGGGTGGTCTTTGAAGGAGATTGGCAAAGAGCTGCAATCATTCCTCAAAATCAGTCAACTAAGGGTTGAAACCTAGTAAGTGAATGAGGTGTAGCCCAGTGTCAAGTATCTGGGTGACAGATCACACCTTATTTGGATCTGCTTATAATAAAACCCTGAAGAACTGGCATGAATATTATATAAGGTCCTCTTTGGATAAGAATCTTAATGTTCTATGCTAGGTAAAAGGACTTATCAATAAAGCCTTTTCTTTTCACCGGACTTTCTGTCAAAGAGTTTCACATTCAGGGCCACATCCATTTTTTCACAAACCACAGAGAATTACAGAATGAACTTTATGCTTATGTAACAGTGGAGTCCTTATTGGCATCCTTATTGGGTAGTTAGGTACTTAGAGATGCTATATCTACTTTTTTTGGTCACCATGGTACACTTCATTAGTTTATTTGAAAGATCAAGATGTTTGATGTCCTAGAAATCAAACAATGGGATTATTTAATGAATATTTTACTTACCATTTGGACGGTTTTGTATTTTAAGGATCAGTCGATGGCCATCTTGCAGATGGCCAAGAAGAGTCAATAAGCCTATTATAAGCTTGCCTTGCATTCATTTAGGCAAAAGATTTTTTTCCCTTCCAGTGAATATAACTAGACAATAAAAGGATAAAATCCATACCTGTAGTATTCATCTCCCACAAAGAAAAGGGTCTTCTGTGGTTTCTTGAGATACACAGCAGCATCTATTCGCTGCACACGCCTTGGGAACCCAAAGTCATAAATAGTCCGAGGAGGACCTTGGATTTGGAATCCTCTTGTTATCCAGTAGTGGGGGCCTGAAAACAGAAATTAAGGTTTATAAAATCTCTCTACCACTTAGTGATACATGTCAGTCATGAAAATTTCTATGCAGGATCCTAAATGGGACTAGTTCATGGGGGATATTTGCCATGGCTAAATCCAATAGGAGATGTATGTCTCTATTCAACTCAGCAACAGACTTCTAACTTCCAGGTAGGAAAAATCTCTAGTTATGCTTAAGAAAGCAGTAATCTTAATACAATTGTGCCTTACATTTAGCACATTTATTTTTTTCAAGATACCTTTTATTTATCATATAATTTCACCTTCATATATCCATGTAAGAGAAGAGGCAAGTGACATGCAAATGCTGTGACTCTCACTTAAATTGGTAAAAGTCTTTTACTCTTATCTCTCAGTATCAAGAAAATATAAGCAGGGGTAGGGTTGTAGCTCAGTGGTAGAGCACTGGCTTAGCATGTGAAAGACACTGGGTTCAGTCCCTAGAACCACAAAAAAAGAAAAAAAATATATGTAAACAAAAACTGATAGTTATCATGTATTGAATAACTTTGATTGGTTAGCTATTATTGTAGCACATCTTCAAGGTTGATATTACTATAATCATTTTGCAGAGGAAGAAATCAAGCTCATGGCAATTAGATAACTTGTCAAAGCCACTCAAATAATAAAGGGCTAAAGCCAGAGAGTGGTATCATGAGTGTCCACCTCTTGAAGTCACAGGTGCCTTCCTCTCCTAGCTTCTTCTGACCATGGCACTGCAGCTGGAGTACTATTTAATGTTAAAGGCTCTTAGTGCAATATGCCATGCCACTCTCAGCAGAGGGGGCAGGGACCAGGTTTCAGGCTCCTTGACTATGGTCACTTAGTATGCTGCCTCTCTAAACTCAAAGGCTGGGTTAGAACAGTTGATAGTCACCGTTATTCCCATCACTGTTACAACAGGGTAGGGTGGCATTTTGTACCCAATCTGACATATTCCAAATAGATGGGGCCAGGCATTTGTGCCTTTTCTTTCTTTGAGGGGTCTGTAGAGTACCTTTGAAGAAGTAAGCAACACCCCTCTCAGCCACTTCATAAGCTGCATCCACATTGGACATGAGCTGGGGGAAGGAGCTGGTGATGGTGCTGGGCCGAATCTCTGCCAACAAGTGAACCTGCCGTCTCCAGAAAATCCTAAGAAACCAAGAACAAGGCTTGATTTAGATCAAATTGTGGACTGTGAGACACACTTCAGAGGCCACTGCTAAATCCCCTGTTCTTTTGCTGTATTAAAAAAAACCCCACATTCTTTTTTTGCCCTATGAAGTTTCTTCTCCCTTTTCATTGTCTTAGCATCTCTGTGATTCCCTTTCCTTCATTTATTTAAGGATATTCAAAACATCAAGGATATTGCAAGGAAATAGCACTAATGACCTATCCAGTAAAGCTCTGCACCCCTCTTTCAAATATTATTTGACACAAATTTCTATTTCCTGTTCTGACCTTTTAAAAATTAAAAATCTCAAGAAGATAAATAGAAGAAGATGAACATGATAAATATTGTATAAATGAACCAAATGTTTGTGTTTGGGAGATGTTAATTATTTCCTGTAGAAACAGGAAAACATTAATAATCATAAATTCTAGTGTTGCTGCTATAATTATCTATTGGAAGTATTTGCATCTTTGAGTTTGATGGCCAACAGAAAACCTAATATATACATATTATTTTCAGGTTTAGCAATGTATTCATCCACTAATCAAATGTTATTTTCATAAAATTGTCACAGTATACACATGAAGGTGCTGGGCTGAATTTCCAGTGTAAATATTGCTCATTCTGCATTTTGGAGATGAAAACCCTTTTTATAAAACATGTATAGGAAAAAAAACATATATAGGAGGAGGGAGGGCAGAGGGAGGGAAGGGAAAGTGATTAAAAAAAGAAGCAAGATGTATTACATACATGTACCTACTCCCCAAGATGATTGTAAATCGCATGTTCTGCAAATGTGTACTAATAAAAATAAAAAATTAATAAAACAAATAAAACATGTATAGCTTATTTGGCTACTTAGAAGCCCATAATTAATGGACAAAATTATTTGTAAACAGATAAACTGTAATAAAGTTTTGACATTCAACATGTAGTTTAGACACTCCCCAAATCTTATGTTGAGTTTCTATGGAGCATTCTTCACGAGGTTCTGTGGTAGATATCAAGGATGACACACTGAATAAGACCGAGGTCCCCTCTTCAACATGTTTTCAGTCTGGTAGTAGAGACTGATAAATAACCAGGTAATTATGAGTCAGTGATCAGTGGTGTTATACAGTTAAGTTCAGGTGCTCTGACGACATAGCAAAAGGATTTCTCACCACATTTAGGGAGTAAGTGAAACATCCCAGGTGAGGAAATTTAAATTGATGATAAAATCTCAAAGAGATATATTGAGAAGAGAAAAATATTTCTCCATGTTTCCTAAGAGTTATGATGCAGAAGAAAAAACTCATGGTGTTTCAGAAAATGTAGGCTAGAATTCCAGCCCTGGTGCTGCTCAGCATCTCCAAACCTAGTTTCATTTCTTAAGTGAGAATAATCATTCCCTCGCCAATGTCATGAGATTTTAGGAGGATGAAATGAGATAATGTATGTAAAAGTGCATTATAAACTCTAAAGTTTCATATGGATAGATTCTATCCATTTTTATAAATTATTTGCCTAGTTTCCCATTAATTGAACACCAACTATGGACAATAAACAGGGTGGAGAGGGTCCACTTAGGGTACACTTCTTCCTCCAGACCCAAAATATAACAGCCTTATCTGGAACACATGTATTACCAGATGGAAAACTAAGACCCAGAAAGGCTGATGGGCTCAAAGTTCATGTGGTTGTTAGGGGCAGGCAGAACCTGAACTAAACTTCAGCTGTCTTGATTTTTATCACATATTCTGTCTCATCTACTTGCTCATTCTCAGTCTTATGATCTCTGATTTTTCTTTGTTTTTAACTTGAGTTTTTGTCCCATGAGACCTGGACTTTTCTGAAGGTCAAAGAAACTACTTCTCCCTTCTCTTTTCTTTCCATCACTTCAAAATGAGCATGGTTTTAGGTTCCCAGAAAGAGTTCAGCAACTGTTTCTTGAGTTAATTGGGAACCTGGTGAGGAATCTGAGATCAAGTGTTTTCCACTTGATGGAATTTAATCATAGTGCTGAAATGCTGACTCTGTCCAAGGCACTGCACTAAGGAGTAGAGTGCGCATTTCAAGGGTTTGTCATGGTCAGGATGAGGACAGGGGGAAAAGGTGGGAAGAACATAGCAAACAGATCCTCCAACAACTAGACTCTGTCTGAATTATGTTTGGTGAGGGTTAGCCAACTTCCCTCTGCTTTCTCCTTGTGCATCTTAAGGGGGAGGGGGCTTTCCTTCACTTCTCATTTAAATATCAATAAGGAATTCTAGGCAAAATTAGGTCCTATCCCTTATGAGACACTGACGTCTTCAATCACTCAATATAAGAAGTGATTAAGAGGGCAGAAAAAACAAAACATACTTTGGAATTTTTCACAGGTGGTAGAATCTAAATTTCTGACTAAATAAATCTTGATTTAGGATACTGTGGGGATTACAAAAGCTAAATTGAAGTAGTCATTCTCAATTAAATATGATTTCATGCCCTGGGGGACATTTGGCAATGGTTGGTGACAATTTTGGTTGTCACAACTAAAGTTGGGCAGTGCTAGAAGAACCAGGAATACCATTAAATCCCCTCATTGTCAGGACAGCCCAACATAATGGGCTTACTTGGCTCAAAATAGCAGTAGTGTCAAAATTAAGAAATACTAGTTTCAGCACTGTTATGATAGATATATCACAGTGTATATATTGTATGCATAAGATGAAAATAAATATCACTCATGGAAATCATTACAAATTCTGAAAGGAACTTGTAATCATGAAAATTTCCATAAATTAATGAAGAAAAAAAATTACAACTGGTAGGAAATAAAACAAAAGAAAATATTCTCAGAGAATTTACAACTTTAGAGCTAATGTACAGTACATTTAGAGCTATTATATATTTTTACTGTATTTTATCATACTAAAAATTAATTAAAATTGAACAAAAAAACCTAGCAAATAACCTTCTAATAATCTGTAAATGGATTTAAAATATAATTAAAAAAAAACCCCTCCTCTGAGCTTGTTGTAAAAGAACAGCAGCAGTATATATTAGGACTGAGTAATAAAAACAGATAAACAGATCACATCAATAGTCTGTAATGTGATCTTTGATAAGGAGGGCAAAACAATGAAGCTTCTGATATTATAGACCAATGATTAGATATTTAGCTGCTCTATTGATCTTTGTGTACCCAGTAGCTAACACATACCTGGCACATAATCAGGGTTTAATAAATATTTGTTGCCTCAATAAGTGGGTGCCAGAGGGTTGAGCAGGAAATATTGGATCAGCACATTTCATATTCTCTGAAATTTTCATTTGCTTTTGCTATAGAATTGTAACTAATTCATCAAATTTGAAATGAAGTTATTGAAAACCTCTCCCTGGCCTCTTGCAGCTCTTGTCCTTTGAACTTTTTGGGTTTAAGATCATGTATTACTCATTCTTTTATCCTGGGGTTTATCATAGTGCCTGGTGCATCTTGATACATATTGTTGAATCTTTTTTTTTTTTTCCAGTACTAGGGATCGAACTCAGTCCCTTCACCATGCAAAGTACACATTTTACCACTGAGGTAAACTTTTGTTCTTTTGTGTTATACCCACCCAACTCCACTTCCAACACCTAAGCTGGCCCCATTACTCTTCCCTTTCCAAGGGATGCCTTCACCTCCCATTTGCTGGACTATCAAGGCAATTCAGTCCCAGCTGAATGATTGCCCTCATTTTCTCTCCTCTTCAACCCCATTCTCTTTGACCTGCCATTCTGTTTCCTGGCATTTTCCTGTCAATTTGTTTCCTACTTTCAGGAGAAAGGTAGATTTCTTCTTTCTATCTTTCTGATGCTCTCAATTTAATTGCTGCTTACTCCCCTCAGATCAGGTAATATGGCATAATGAAAGAAACAAGGGATGCTTAGATACTTTTTCCCCACCAAATAAGTGAGTCATTTAATTTTTTGAGTACTCAATTTCCTTCTGTCAAATAAGAGAGAGAATAATACCTTACACAGTTACTACAAATGATCAATTGACACAATGCATATGAAAATGTTTTATAAACTGGTCTATTCTTACAATTATTAGTAGATTCTTAAAATGTTTTTATTCTACACATTTATTAATGCATGATATGTAAAATTTAAATATGGAGTTTGGCGATGTAGGTAAATTTCCTTCTGAAGTTGTTTCTCCGGAAATTTTGAGGTACACGTGATCATGACATTGGCTGAGAAGCCGTCTGCTTTTTGGGTTCACTAATCAGGGCTGCATATTTCAGAATGCTTCAGAAGCCAAGAAATCAACCATGAATCATCCTCTTTACTGAACCCAAGAAAAGTACAGCTCATAAAATTAAAAACCCAGGTGTAGACAGTTATGTGAGTTAAAAATAGTCAAGCTGTACAGCGTGCCCTTAAATTAAGAGTGTTTACATCCACCTGAGGAGCCTGTCAGGATCCATATTAATAAGTCATAACCTGTGAAGATGTAAAAGGCCCCATTCGCACTCAAAAGGAGAGAGTTCAGAAGAAATGACAGAGTCAGAGATCTTAGTTCACTTGGTCCTTTGTCTAAATTCTTAACACATCAGCGAACTGGTCTAAGTGAATACGATACTATATACTGACCTTCAATGAAGCAACCTTATAGCCAGAAAAGATACAGCCCCAGGGAAAGTATGAAGGAGGAACACTTGTTGGGGTTTTCCTCAAGCCATGAGATCTGGGAAATGTGACATTCAAATGCTCTAACCACAGTGGTTACAGATTTTACTGTCCCTCCTTCCTATAGAATTTTGCTTTTCTCTTTCTTCATGGCTTTTTTTCATGTTTTCAAACATGAACATTTCCCATCTTTGAAATCCTCTTTTGACCGTGCTGACTTTGCCAGCTATTATCTTAACTCCCTTTATTAGCAACAAGATTCTCCAGTGGATCTATAGCTACTATTTTCATCACCCCCCATCCCCATTTGCTCTGTAACTCTTCCTGACCTGCCCTAACCCTCACTCCTCTGCTGTGACCACATCCCATAATTATCCTGGCCAATCAGTCTCTTTTCTTCAGTCCTCTGGTGACCTCAGCAGCATTTTCCACCGTTGGTCATTTGAAACAAAACAAACTCCAAAAGTAAAATAAGCCTCCTTTCCCTGATTTATTTGGTGTTCTACCACAGGGATTTTGTGTCTGATGTCAAGCAGACTGAGGATAACATTCCAGCTGGGAACAATAACAGTGCGGATTAAATGAGTAAATGTGTGTAACCTGCTTAGCATAATTCAGAGCTCATCATAGATGTCAGCTATTATTATTGCTGTTGTTACTACTAATTTTAGAATGCTGCCTCACTCTGCTCTTTATTCAATGCTTTTCCTCACCGTTATCATTTCTGAGGCTCATTCCCTAGATTTCCTTGCTTTCTCTTCATTCTCTCTTCAGATCTGTTACCCAGGCTCACGTCTTTAACTGCCTTCTCCATGTGAGAGAATCAAAGTGCATGAGATCTCCAGCTGCCACCTCTTGCTGAGCTAGCTTATTTAAATAAAATCCCACTAGAACTGTCAGCACTTTAAATCGGATACATCTGACATGACTTCTTTATGTGTCCAACAAACCCTCTCTACTTTTCTGATATAAATAATATCATTATAATACTCTGAGCCATGTGGCTATTTCCTCTTTTGACTCTTCTTTTCCATTGTTCTGGCCAAATTAGTGTCTCAATTCTGCTGGTGAATGTTCCAGAATGCCCCTTACATCTGTCTTTCTCGTCAATTCCTATTTGCATAACCCTTAGAAATGTTTTTTTACAAAATTGTAAGATATATAGTATTTTTTAAAATGTAACAGTTATTTTTATAAAGTAAACTTATTTTTGAGGAAAATAATCCTCCATGTGGGTGGTAGTCCAATCTGCAGGCAGAGTCTGAGGACAACCTGGAAATGCTTTTCCTACTAATTCAAGTGTGTAACAATCAAAAAGCATATGCTCATTCAAGTTAAAATTCAGTGCTTAGCAGTTTGTTTCATAGCCAGCAGATGGTCCCTGTTAGTGATAGGATAGATTCTGAATAGGAGTTAGAAGCCCTGGCCTGAAGTGGATGCTCTGTAGTACTGAGAGACCTGGGCCTAGTTACCTTATCTTTAAAAGGAAGGATTTGGACATGATCAACCATTATGCTTGCTCCATTTGTAAAATCTATTATTCTTTTAAAATCTGAATGCGACTGTGATATTCTTGACTTTATCCTTAAAAGTATATTGGGTAAAACCCAACTAGTATGAAAGAAGCAAATATAATTTTAGCATGGCTGCAAATCCAGTCATTTCTCTCTTCTCTTCCCTAGAACATTGGAACGTGCTTATATGCACTATACAGAGTATCCAGCATCCTCAGGGAGACTTCAAAAGGTATTACATCCTATCTTGCTTTGGAAACAAGCTGTGTGAATATTTTCTCACAGCTTGAAATGTCTGGGGAATTCCAGGCTGATGAGCGGGAGAGAGCAGACACGAGCCCTTTCATAATCAGTGGCTCCCTGGTTGCCATTATAACTGTGATTTAAAAGAACTCTTTGTTCTTTGTCCAGGCTGGGACTTTTGGTGACAGCCAGTAGGAGATCAGAGCTATAGAGTCATGGAATTCCATCTCTGGATGGCACCTCTGGAGGTTGCAGAGCAGGCAGGAGCATGGGCTCTGGAGTGTGACAGCAGAGATGTGGACCCCAGCCTCAACCGTCACTAGCTATGTGCTCCTGAACAAGCTGCTTATTCCTTCTCTGCCTTATAAAGAGAGAATACTTTCTAACTCACAGGGATTTGATAACAAAATGTTTAGTGCAATAAGTACTGAACACATTGAAGTCACTGTTTTCATAGGACAACACCCTCATTTTACAGAGGACAAAGAGGCTCATGGACTGTGGTGAGTTAGAGGCAAATCCCAGTCCTTACCACTGCCCTGCTGATGCCTCTTCCTAGTTCTTTGGAATTATCTGCCCTACCACAATAGCTCATCACATTCTTAGTCAGCCCTCTCCTCCCCTCTAATCCCTCCCCTGATTATTCATTTCTAGATGCTTCTTACATCTATGTCTCCTTTCTATTTCACTATCACTCTCAGAATTCATAGTCAAGACTATGATTATCAACTGATGAATGTTACAGTTTGATAGAGAGGTATTTGTTTGGTTTTGCTTCTTAAAGAATTATAATTGAATGAAATTGCTGACCTCACTGCCTTTTTTGTCTCCACTGCCACCACTGATATTTACCAAAAGAATAAGCTACACTCTACACGATGCTTAGTGCATTTCTTCATTGCTGAGTGAGTGCTACGTGCTCTTTCAGTGTCTGACAGTGTTGTCGTCTGGCGAAGCCAGTGCTCCTTAGCCTTGTGTCCCAAGCTCCTCCTGCCCTATACCTCGCTTGCCACCTCTGGGCCATTGCCTATCAATTCTGCTTGGTTTATTTTTCAGTGAAGTGAAAGCTGCCAATGCCAAGATGTTCAACTATGTTAGATACAAACCAAGGCAGAGCTGGGAGCTCACAACGGAGGGGATCTTATGCTTGCGTGTCAGAGCTAAGAACTACTTCAAGAATTCTTTGACGGCACAAAAACATTCCAGACAAGTTGCTTCTATGAAGACATCTCCCCAGCAACAATTAGTGCTATCATTGAGTAATCTCCAGCTTCTGCAATGAGCCTCCGTGACTAATCAACTTTGTTTCAGATATTTTTCTCCCCTTGTTCTCACCTCCTCAGATGCCCTTGTGATTTTCTACAGCAAGTGTCCTGGATTACAGTCCCCTTCTTATTCCTGAATAAACTTGCTGTTTGTTTAGAGAGACTTTCTTTCTGCTGTTATTTTAGGTTGACAATAATACTCAATAGAAATGACATCAATGATTATAAGTCTTAAAAAATTTAAAAATAGTAAGAATAAATAAAAAGAAATCAACTGGGTTTTCTAAATACCCCAAGTTGTCTCTAAGCTTTTGTGCCACAGTACATATTTTTTTATTCTCACTTCTAAAAATAGCAACTGCCATTTATTGTGCACTTTCTATGTGTCTTGAATGTTAAGTGCCCAAGGCCACCTTCTTAGCAAGAGGAGAGCCAAGATTTAAGCCTGCTTAGTCAGAGAAGAAAGCCTGGGCTCCTGAGGTCTGCTCTAATTTGCCTTTAAAAACTAAATACCTGTCTGTTCTTGAAGATTTAGTTCAGGATGTTCCTAATTTTTAAAAATTGGAAATAATACAGGTGCTCATAAGTATGAGATTGGTTAAAAAAGTAATCCTATATCTATTCATTGCAATATTATGTAATATATAAAAATAAAAATTTATTTAAAACAAAATATTGTTGAGTGAAAAATTTTATAAATCAACACAACTAGTAAAATCTTATATTTTTGGAAATCCTTGCCATGGTCTCTTATTTATAACACATATCTTTCAATTCAGAGAAAAGCCCCGGGAGGATATAGAACAGCATGCTTAGCTATTTCTTCATTCTGTGTTAAGGACTGAATGTTTGTGTCCCCCCAGTTGTATGCTGAAGCTCTGACTCCCATTTTGATGGCATTTGGACACTGGCTTCAGGGAGATAATGAGGTTTAGATGAAGTGACGGAGGTGAGGTCCTGGTGATGGAATTTAGTGTCCTGATAAAAAGAGACACCAGAAAGTGTGTCTGCTTTTTCTCCCTCTTTCCCTCCATGCTTAAAAAGAGGTCATGTGAGCATGGTGAGAAGTTGGCTGCCTACAGGAAACCAAAGGAAGAGGCCTCAGGATGAAACCTACCTTGTAAGCACTTTGGCTTGTAGAAGTGTGAGAAGTTAATTTGTTTATGCTACCAGATCTAAGGTATTTTGTCAGGGCAGCTCAAGTGGATTAATGTATTTTGGGTGTAAGATTCTGTGCAAATGACGCTTTCTTTTTATATTTTGTTACTCTCTTTTTTTCCTGAATGAACAAAATCACTCACATTAATAGCTTAAAGATCTCTTCTCAAAAGAAACACGAAAATTTTCAGACATCATCTCCTTAATAATCTCTCTCTGGACCTCCCCAGGTGCTTTTTCTCTGTTTTATCTCATAGCTCTACCTTTTATAGCATATGTCACACTGTCTTGGAATGATTTTTGGATATACTTTCTCATTCAATTATGAGATATGCAAAGGTAGAATGAGTGTCTATTTTTATGCCTGTAGATACTACAAGAGTGCTTCATACCCAATATAGGCTAAATGAACATTTTTCTAGTGAAGAAAAAAATGTCATACACACACATTCCTGAGCTTCTCTGTCTGTTCTGGTGTGATTGAACTCTGTCTCCAGTAATGGGAGGAATATAGGTTAAGTGTTGCTGTTTCTCTTTTTCTCCTCAGAAAGAAATAATTACAATTTCCAGTTTCATGGAGACAGCAGCCATACTCCCTGAAAAGCCAGACTGTGACAGAAAGGAATCTGTTTTATCTATGCTATCTGATCATTAACTGATGTGGGAAAGCTGAAAGGCCTTGAAAAAGAGAAGTTTAAGAAGAGTGCTTACCTTAGAATCATCCTCTCACTTATATATCCATCCATCAGTCCATCCATCCACCCTTCCATTCATCCATCTATATGTTCAACTGTTCAGCTAGCCAACATTCATTCACTGAAGAATATTTATTGAGTACTTACTAAGTGCTCTTACTAGCCACATAGTAGTACACAAAAAAACACCACATGACTTTGATTTGATATCTTAGCTCAGCCACTTAACTGTCACCTCGGGAAATTTGCTTCTTTTCTTTGAGCTACCTTCTTCCTCTGTAAATTGGAGATTATAATCTCTACAGTGAAGAGTTAGAAGAAATACTATACATATGTGGAAAGAACCTAGCACAGCACTAAGGCCATACTAGGTGCTCCACAAACACTAGCTTTGGAAGTTTTATATGTACCCAAAACCTCTGTTGCCCACACTACCATCACTAAAGACACTAGTTCTGCCTGGTGTTCAGACATGCCAGCAACAAAGACCTCCAGGGTGATGGTAGTCTGGAGGTGAGCTGAGGCCTGACAAGAGCTGTTGGTATGTTTTAGGCTTACCGATCCTTGAAGAACAGAAGCTCCTTTCCTAGCATTGTCACGGCATCAAAGGATGAGAGGGAGTCACAGACATCAGGGATGGATGGCTTGTGAGGGGGTACGTGGGGAATAGTAGGTTTTCCCAGGAATGGTTTCCGAGGTCCTAGGATTCAAAGTCTCTTGGTCAAAATCATACCAGGAATTTAGAGTTTGCACATTTCTGCTCTAGAGACCTGGGAGAACATGTACAGGTTCACTCTGTGAATGACCACGTCATAAAGACATGGCTGTCAACGACAGATAGACCTTTGTTTGAATCTTGGCTTCCCTACTTGCTGAGTTGTGTGATTTGAGGCAAATATATTAACTTTTTAAAGTCTCAGCTTCCTCAACTGTAAAATAAGAATGGTAATTACAGGATTTACTTCTGAAGAGTGTTGCAAGAATTAAATGATATCTGTAAAGCTTGGCACATAGTAGATGTTTACAGAATTGTTTCTATTCTTTTATTGTCATTAATAGCTTCCTTGGTAGCTACAGGTTCTCTGAATTAGAAATATACTGCAATTAAAATTTGTTCTTAATTATTTCTTTGTAATTAAATTATTTTTGCCATGAAGATTAGAACTTTCTAATTTTTTCCATATAGTCCTTGGCATCCTGCACTTTGCTCAAGTCTTTCTTGAAGTGCTGAGGACAGACTGAGTGGAGCTGAAGTCCACAGGATGTTTGCTTTTTAAAGGTATCTTCTGGGGGATCTGTTTGTGCAACTGGGACCCATTTTGGGGAGGGGAGCTGCTGATGTTTGCTTCCCCCACTGCATCTGCCAGCTATAGAAGACTGACCTGGGGTTGCCTTAATCATTGTCCCTGGAAGACCCCAGCTCTTTGATGAAGCTTGTGGTAGCCCAAGGTGAGAATCAGGGAAGGAATGAGGAAAGGGGAAGAGTGCAGGGCCCGATCAGGGACAGAGATAGATTGAGATCCAGGATAGAGGAGGGGTCTGGAATGGGATGAGGGTCGGAGGTGAGGCTTTGGAAGAAGATGGAAAACTGGAAATATGGTGAAGATCAGTAGAAGGTGGTCAGGAGTAGTCGAAGTGCCTGCTCCCTGGCAACACAAAGCCATATTTTCACCTTTTGCTCCCCTCTATATAAATGACCATGTCAAAATGTGTGCTTTGGCTCCTGGCCTGTCGAGACTGGCATCAGACAAGTATATGGGCTTGTCCCTTCTTGGTGGCTCGTGAGAATTGCTTCACTTTGGCATTCTGCCATGGATGCTCTGAAGAATTTGTAAAATTGAGACATTCACAGCATTACCCTGTCCCTTATAGTTCAGTGGAAATGGCACCTAACCCTCTGGAAATTAACCCTTTGGATTAATTCTGTCTTTTGTGCCTTGGGTGATGTCTATCTGCAGATGTGTGCACCTCTTTTAGTCAGCTGGTTGGCCTGCAAATAGGCAAGGGCCACTGGGAGATGTGGCCCTCCAGATCCGTTAGGCCCAGAGGATGGGGAGAGGTTCTGACAGGCAGAGACTGGAGAAGCTGGTCTCCAAGGCCTGGGTGAACCCCCCCCATTTCTTTTTGCTTTTTTATTCATTAAACAGAAATTGTCAAAGTATAAGGATATTTGAAGATTCCTTCTCATGTATTGTTTTGTTCTTAAGGAAAACTGGGTATAGAATTTCTCATAATCCTTTCTTACCTTTTGAAAGAATGTTAACAAGAGATAATTTTGAATATCTTAGGATCCTTAACTGTTTTTGACCCTCAGCTTTCTCAGTTATCAAGTGAGGAGAACACTTCATACCCTACAGCCTTGTCATGAGGGTGGCATGAGATGATACATGTGATCACAGTCCATAAATTGCAGATTGTACATACACCTGAGTGGTGGAGTTATATTGTCACCATAGCTATTTTTAGGAATAGGCCACTTATCTGCAAGCAGGTAAGCATGATATATATGAACTATAAAATATGTCCATGTTCTTCCATTGTGTAACTTTTGACCTACTGGAAAAACAAATGGTTGTATGTTCTATGTCCAGCCATGGCCAGAATATTTTGGAGGAAAGATGCAAAATTTAGTTGTACATATTAAAAAAGAAAAAAGAAAGGAATCTTTATAACTGGTAATCTCTATAACTGAGCTCTTCACAAAAAGATATCATCAGGGCTGAGGTCTATAGCATAATCTTTACCTATGCCGGTAGCTCCTGGAAAAATGGACTTTCTTTAAGTTGGAGACTGAATGCCTGTCACTTTCAGGGTTAGTGGTCAAAGAAGTGTAGTCATCATACCGTACAAGGCCTGGATCCCTTTCACATCATCCTTAGGGAGGCGGAATCCATAGGGATTCTTGTACTTATAAGTTGGATACATCAGTGCTGATGGATCTGTGGAATGGGCCAGGCCCAGGGCATGGCCAAATTCATGAGCAGCAACAGTAAATAAATTGAAACCTAAACAATATGAGAAAGAAAGACAGCATCAACACAGGTTTCTGTTTTCTCAATCGTCTGTCTTTACAGGAGAATTTATGCCCCAAACATATCCTGTATTATTCAAAGTTTGGCACACCATTCTGACACTTAGTTTTGCTGATTTCAATCTAGTTCTTTTCCCCCTGTTAGGGTTGGGGAAGATACTTGATATAGGAGGGCCTTGAATGAATTTTGAAATGAATGAAATTTGCAGTAATATACAAATTTGAACTACCATTGCTTGACTAGTTTTCTGCTATCACAGCCTACTCCTTTTCATGCACACATTTCACACTGAAGATTTCCAGATGACCTGCATGTTATTCTGGAATTTTCATTCCCATCCCCATGATGCATCTCAAGATACACTGGTTCCCTCAGGTCATTTCTGAATGTGGCCTTTTTCCAAGCACTAGTAAGCAACAATAAATGCTACATAGTTGACAAAAAGAGAGTTGTGTGTTGAGGAGGGGATTGCTGGTTCTTGAGATTATATATACTAGGAATCAGAGATCATCAGACAAATCTACAGTATAATCTTTAGTGGATCTTTTCCCTTATGGTGTTCCCCTGTGGATTTTTGGCTTACTTGTTTTTCCTAGCCAGCCCCCCTAGTTAAAGGGTGGCTTGGGACGTTGAACCTCAAGGTTTCATGATGGAGGCCCAGAAGAAGGTACAATATTTTCCAGGTTATGGTGAATTGTGCATATATACCATTCATCCCCAAAGTCCACTTCTCAGCATTGTCGAAATGTGTATCTCCTCCCAGGCCTTCTCCAGGTGCAAATGCATGGGCTAGAGTCCCTCGAGGCCCATCAAATGGGTAGGAGTCTCCGTGATCTAAACAACAGGAAATGCCAACATGGTCAAGTCCTAACATTTCAGAGGCACAGAGAATGGATATTGTGAATAGCACTGATGCTTAAGTTTACTTTTTATATAGATTTTTTTTATAGTAAGAAGTTCACTTATCAATGAATGCCTATTGAAAAACAAAAAGGACTATTTAATGCTTCATTGATGCATTAAAATTAGAAAACAGTATTATTCTCTTTACCAGGATGCAGAGCATATGGTGGATTATAGCTATGCTATATATTACAAAAGGAGAAAGAACACAAGGAGTCTCTACAGCAGCCTGGTCCACTGATTGGAATGTGAACCTGTTGGCAGAAGGAGCTTTCAAAATACAATTAGCTGAGGCAGCAGTAGTAAATTGAATAAGCCTGTGGTTTTTGTTTCTATCACATAATACAATTCAATTTAAGAAAGTATCAAAAAAGACAATCTCTGTAACTTTGTTATGCCCTCATGTATAAAACTCGTGCAAGTAATAAAGGAAAACCTTAACCTCTAAAGTTTTACATACAGTAGTACCTTGGTTCACAAACTTTATTCTAAGATTTGGAAAAGATGACCACGTTTGCGTTTGCATTGGAAAGATGACCTTGGTCATTTTTGTCACCTGATGCGGAGTTTGGAAACAAAAGCAAAATTTTTCCAAATCCATCAGTTTGCAAACCAAACTATTTGTAAACAAAAGCATGCATGGACCTAGGTACTACTTTTGTTTTACTATCTGTATTTTAATTAACAGCTCATGAAGAGAAAAGGAAGAAGGACCAAATGAGCAATGTAGTAGAAGCTACATTTCACAGTTTTTTTACCATGGTAATTTTTAACCAGTTTTATAAAAATCAAAACAAAGTTTGGGTAGACTATTTCTCAAGTCTGAGTCCAATGCAGTTCAATCAGGTTGCATGTCCTGAGGACTCATTGCAACAGGGGCCTCGCCAGCCTTTGTGTTAGGGGACAGGGCACACCTTGAAAAATCAAGAGAGAGCCACACATTAATTCCATGTCCCCCGAAGCTGCTCTGAGTCACACTCTCCTGCCACTTCACCAAGTGGCTTTCATCCTCTGTAAGACACAGAACTTTCCAAGGGTTAGGTTACATTTAGGGCCATTTCTAAAGAGATTGGACTCAAGACTTGCTTGATCTCTCTCCTAACTCCTAAGGATGTTTTTCCACAGGACATCATATTAAAATTAAGATCAGTACTTGAAATATCAAGGTCTCTTAGAAACATTGTCTGTGGAGCGGAAGAGACAGTGTTTCTCATTTATCTTAACTGTTAGGAAGCTAAGGAGGGAAAGGAACCCCATGGGCCATTTGGCCCTCCCTTATCTGGTGTTTCTCTGAAAAAGGGCTCAGAGCTCTCCACCATTCCCTGTGCAAACTCATGCCATACTCATTCCAGGGTAAGAGAGAGGATGAAGAAGGGGGCAAGTTGGAATCCAAACTCCCATGTACTTCTCAAAAGGTACAGGGGAAAAGGGGAAAAGCTACAGGGGAAAAGCTGCATTGGGGTCACTGTGAAACTTATTTCCTTCAGTGAGGACCCAAGGTGGGGGATTCTTGGCTAATGTGAAAGAGGGTGCCAAAGATTATCCTGGAAAGTGATGAGGTCAGGTGGCCTCCTAGCCAATGGGAAAGTGTCCCCTGAACCCCTGTACCAGGAATGGAACTGAGGACCTTGTGCTTGCCAGGCAGTTGTGGCACCACTAAACTACATCCCTGGCCCACCAATGAGAAAATGAAATCTGACAGAATTTGTCCCCTAATGGGATAAAACCATATTGAAAGCTTGCTATGGTGAGTCTGTCTTAGTGAGTATGATGATGACAAGAAACGCCAGGAACTCCTTTTGTTCTGTTTTGTGGCCAGATGAAGATCATGATTTTTCCAAGGTTTTGGCCTCTGCCTGTCACAACACTGTGGTGGAGGACTGTGCTTTAAAGATGTAGAAGGAACAGTTCTTTACTTTAGTAGACAGAATCCAAGAAGCACCAGTACCTCCAGTTTCAAAAGATACCATAATATCTGCTTCTCCTGAGTTTATTCTAACAAAGTTCAGAGGAACAGCACTGCTCCAGGCCTGCAATGCCATCTGTATTGCTCTGTCCACCTCAGCAGGACTCATGGAAGAGGCGTATTTGGATATTCTGTGAAAAGAAAAGAGACATGTTTTCTTTCCAATAAACACTCCTAAGTGAAGAAGGTACATATGGTCTTATAGTTTGTATTAAAAACTAAAGGGTGGAGCATAAATCTATAATTTAGATTTTTCTTCCAAATGATAAATTTTTATTTTTCTTTCATATAGGTTGCTGCATGTTTAAGAACAAGACACATTAAGGAGAGAAATGAGAGACATTTGAGATGATCTGGTACTAAAAAAGCGTGGCTTCCATTGTTATTATACTGAAATTAATTTTAAAGAATAATACTTGTGAAATGTTACAATTAGTAAGAAGTTCATTTTCTACAATGGTTTTAATTGAGAAGATCTCTTTTACCTCAAAAGGGATTGAAAAAATTCAATTATAAAAATATAGCTGTGCACTTTTGGGGCTTTACAAATTCTCATTCAAAGGCCAGCAGGTTTCCCCCAGACCTGTTGGGGAATGTTTTTCTTAACATATTCTATTCTGAAAGAAAGAGGAAATTCTAGCTTTAAGAAAGATGCTCACTGGATCTGAAAAGAGGTTAAGCACTGTAGCAAGTTCTGGTACGATAATGACATTTAAAGGCAAAAAAAATATAGTGCTTTTTGGACAATTAGGGGGTGGAGACAGAGTTGGCAATTCTCCCAGGCTTTGTGCTCTGGGACCTTGGGTTGGGCTGCAATAATCGGTGCAAATAAGAAACAAGGTCTGTAAGAGTCAACTTTGGGAGCAGATCCAAACCTACTTTCTGTCTTTCTCCAGCTCCTACTCCATCCTTGCACATAATAAATGTTCAGGAAGTGCTTGATAAATTAAAAAATAAAAGCTAGCTATTTAGGGCCCACACAGTGACTTTCAAACCTTAGGACCTGTGATAACTACCTAGGGAGCCAGTGAAAAGTGCAGGTGTGGTCCAGAAACATGCCTTTTAGCAATCATTCTAGGTTATTCTGATGCAGGAGTGACAATTTCAACCAGGAACCAACAGTGGTAATCCCAAGGTCCAGAAAAGAAGGACCATGTCCCACAGACAGGATGGTCAACAGCTCAGTTCAGGACATGGAGGGGAAAGAAGAAGGATCTCTTTAACCCAGGAGTTGGGGCCAAAAGAAGAAAGCTATGGAGTCAAAGGAGAAGACTAGCAAGACTCTTAAAAGGACTATTTAATGCTTTCCAAATATGTGTACTTCACTTTACAATACAAACCTGTGATTTAGCTCAACTTTGCATAGTTGGTACCTTGAAATTTCTTCACATTATAGATAAGTCAGCCATTTCTTTGAGCTGATTATGCATGCTGAGCTGGAAAAGACATGGGTGGAGAAAAGGATAACACCAGAAAGGGAAGAGAAAGTGGACAAAATTCTGACCGAAGGTCTGTTGATTGAAAAAAGCAATAGTAATCATTGCTAATATTCTTTGGAGACATATTCTATGCTAGCATGGTTCTAAACACTTTTAATATGAAATGTTGTCTACTCTTCAAACATCCCAGGAGAAGTAGGTAATCACTATCTTTATCGTATATGTTTGTGATTAATCAGGATTTGGGTCCAGTTCCATCCGACTTCAAAGCTTATGCACATAAGCACTATTTTCTATTTTTTTCTTTTAAAATCATCTGGGTTTTGTTAAGTTACTCTGAAACCCAGGAACTACACAAATAGAGCACTAAGTTGGTCTCTAGTGTCTTTTTGGTAGGGAGGGGACAGAGGACTTGTTTGAGAGCCATGACTAGACAGGCAGTGTGGGTGTGCAGAGAGATTCGGGGTTGCCTGACTCACAGCGAAATGTTATACTTCCTCAAGGGGTCAGGCTTCTTGTTGCTGCGTGCAAGGCTAAAATTCTAGGGCACAGTTTAAGAAAACTATGAAAAGACTGGACGTTTTCTCTCACTCTAGCGCTTTGATTCTTTTGTTCAGAGCGCCACCTTATGGATTTGTAAGCATACAGCAGGTTAAAAAAAGGCTTCACCGAGTCCTCTGGCTCGGTGTGGTCACTCGCATGGACACATGTGGTCGCTCACTGGTACTGGAACAGCTTAACAACCAGTTTTACTGGGGACAAGGAAATTCTCCTGATTTGTATGGTTTGCTGATTCTTGAGTTGTAAATATTCTTACTACAGCGAATTTTAAACTACGACCTTGCTACCCTTGACTGCAGCATTGAGAAGAGAGCAGGGATACACCATTGTACAGCATTTCTACAATACTGACAAGATTGATATACACAGAGGTGTGAGTACTGGAAATAATGAAATATGGTAAAGTAGAAAGTGATATATTTTGATTACTTTTGCTTTGAAGTACAACTGATTTGTAAATGTTACACAGTAGTTTAATAATGGTTGTATCCTAGCAACCAGCTCACAGCAGTCATAGAAATTTAACAACTCGCTCCAAAATTCCTGACATTTTTAAGATTGGCTCCTGTAAGTTGTTAGGAGCCAGATGCAGCACACCAATACTTAGACGATTGCAAGAGTCCAACCAACCTTTCCTCATCTCCAAATATTGTCCAGATGTGCTCATCCTAAAAGTGCAATCTGATTCTGATGCTGGCCTGACTTTCCACTGTCTGCGGGTGAAGTCCTAACTCCCTAAGGTCATATCTAGCTGTCTTTCGAGCTGCCCCTTCAGCCTCATTCCCTGCCGCTCCCCTCCCTGGCCCCTGTACTCCAGTGCATGATGGTCCTAGGGCACCGGTTGGGCACCTGTTGCCCAACAGGACAGGCATTCCTGTCTCTACTGTGTGCTTGGTTTACTTTCCTACTTGGGAAACCCCTAACATTTGTAATACCTGGAGATCAACTGTTAACAGAGGTCACTCTTTTCCAAACCTCATCCGTCTGGAGTGAGTGAGGCTCACATCAGGCACCATCCAGTCCCCTCAGGTCACCCACAGGCTGAGTGGTGAGCAATATGGGTCATGCAACCCTCAGTTGGATTAGCACATGGGTGAGTCTTTGCTGGCCCCAGAAACGGGTCCAGGGTGCAAGAGTTGGGAATTCTGGCCTTGATACCCAGAGCACAAGGAGCAAGGGCAAAGGCTCCTGTTGGGGGTAACCAGTTGGTCTAAATAGGAAAACACCAGAGGTTGGAAGGAGGAGAGGGCCCAGGAAGGAAGTAGGGGATGGGTATTGCTACTTTGCCTTCAAATCTGGTCCAGATGTCACTGCCAGTCCCTGATAACTTGATGCCTCCAATCCCGCTGTGTGCTCTCAGAGTTCTCAGCTTAGACCTGTATTTCCTCTTCAGAGAGTCACAGCTCTCTGCATGTCTATATCCTCCTAAGGTTTGGAAAAGTGACCTATTCAGCTTTATGGCCCCCAAATTGAATGCCTATGGCAGATAATAAATCATCAGTAAATGATTTTTGGAATCGATGAAAAAAATAATTCACTAAAGAGTGAGTTTTATTTTTCTTATTAAACAGATTATTTTAAGAAAATGGTTGGTGCTGCTATTAATTCCATACTAGATTATTTTTTAAAAGAGATTAAAGCATTGTTTCTAACTGAAAAAATGGTCTGTAATGCCTAAAATGGCCAGTCATTGAGATAATCCTGAGATTTTTTATCTTCAGGTGAATTAACCATTGTCATTGTCTAACAGACCTAGAAAGTTCTTATTCTTTCTTATGGTTATGGGGAGTTGTGATTTTTATACAGATCAGAGGAAGATACTTTTTAAAAGATAAGGAAGAGAGAGAGAGAGATTGTTTCTCTCCGAATTTGGAAAATATGAAAATATGTTTCTCTTTGAATTTTGAAAATATGTTCTCATTACCTGTATGTTAAAGTATTTTTTTCCCATTTGGGTTCACCTGGGAAGAGGCGATAGTTTGCCACATCAGGAACTCCACAGCGAGGCTTCTTAATCACATCCATCGTGTTCTGGTCTAACTTCCCAGTAACTTGGAGCCCAAAGAATGCTTGCAGCTCCTTAATCTTCTTTACCATGGGATTGCCTCCTCTTGAAACCATCTCACCAACCTGGAGACTTCCTTTCTTTGTGTAATACTTGTCAAGATATGCCTGAAATGGAGAGGCAGGCTGACAGGTCTATGGCATAGATTCTTGCTCAAGTAAGATGGGGACACAATCTTCTTGACATAAAAATAGCATGTAGAATATATTCTTATTTTTGAAAAAATTGCACATTTTGCATAGATACATATCCTAAGTTATTAATGATTATCTTTGAGTAGTGCAGCTCCTAGGTTATTTTTCTTTTATCCACTTGCATTTTATAGTTTTTTCTACAATAAATCTCACAATAATGCATTATTGCTTTCTTTTTAAAATAATTAAAAAATAATGGAGAATGATGTGAACATTTTCCCTATGGACCAAATATTTGTCATTGAAGAGCTTTACCCAGTTTGCAAGATGAGGGCTCTGATTGCTTTGGTAAACAGTATTTTACTATTTTCATTATGTTTAATGTGAATCAGTGTGTTTTTAACTCTCAGAGGCATTGTATGCCAACCTTTAATGTCAGCTGAGGCTTTTCATCAGTGCAAGTATGTTGTGGGGTGGGTTTGTATTCATGGGACAAGTTTCCTACAGGAGGCTTTTTAGCTCTCAACATAAAAAAACTGAACCATAAGTTATAAAGCTTCATTTGCACACACAGGAAACCCCTGTGTAGACTGTTCAGAAACACTTTTTTATGACTCAGGGCTGGGGTTAGGGAAAAAAAGTAAGTGAGGTAGGGCCATGCAGTTTCCTGACTGAGGCCTGCCTTCTTGGCCTAGGAATTTCACTTACTTGACTTATTTCAGGAGAATAACCAAAGAGCAGCTAAAGATTTATACATATTTTAACATTTATAAGTTTTTACGTACATAGTCTAGAGCTGCTTAGTTATTAGACATAAATAACATATTATCTCTACATTAGCCATGTATTTATTTACATATTAAATATAAATTATTTGTATTATTTATTTGGATACTATAGAAACATACAAAAATAAAATCTGGAAGAGAGCCTAATATTTTACAATAGGATATTTGTTAGGTACAGTATTATATATTTATGTGATACAAAACTAGGACACTACTAAGATCATATTTTTGTATATTTGAAAAGTAAATATTTAATGGCATAGAAAGTGCTCTCACTATAATGGTAATGTACTCAGAAAAGCAGAGGAGAAATCTTTATAGCAATTACAATCACAATTTCATAAGTAAACCAAATACTCTCCACAAGAAATAATGAAAGGAAGTGTATCTAAATATTAATATTGGTTATCTCTGAGTGGTGAAATTATAGGTGACTATGAATTTTTTATCTTTTACTATATCTAAAAGTTTTCAACAGGGATCACGGACTGTTAATGTTAAGGAAAGCAGAAAGGAGTACGTCTTCCTCGTGTGGAGAGGGCGCTCTATCCTTTAGCTCCCTACCCATGTGTGAGAGGAGCTCACTCTCTTGGTGGCCATCTTTAAAGATCATAGGTGAGATGAGAACCCGAGAGGAGGAAGAGGAGAGGCTGCATGGAGTGCTCAGTCCCTGACACCTACAAGCGGAGCTCTGGAACTCATGTGAGACAGCTCTATTTCCATCTTGGCTTGGGTCATCACTAAGCAATCACTTCATGTGTTTTTTGCAAGATGAAGGGGATTTGAGGAATCACTCCTGTTTGTGCAAGTTGATGGTGTGATAATGCAGTGCTTATGGTGATGTCCAAATTATGTCCCTCAGAGCCTAAGCTCCGTGTATCAGATAAGATGTTCCATATTTGTGCAGTTTTAATTCCAATATTTTGTTCTCTTGTTAGGTTATGTGTTACCTTCTATATACTAGTTATTTTATCACAAAATATGGTCATATAAGGGAAGATGCTCATGATAAATTAAACAAAAACATGATTTTTGCTACCATTGCAGTACAGTGATAACAGTCAAAAACTGGAACTTGGGGAAAGTAAATTGGGAAGTCACCATGAACTCAGAAATCAAAATAAATAATATATTAGTGCAAAATTTTACAAAACCAGAATCAATGAAACAATCAAAGACTTTTCCAAACAAAAATTTTAAATCTCAAACAAAAATCTCAAAATTTTCAATGAAAACAGTACCCAACGCTGCCTTACCCAAATCCTGGCCCTGAATAGGGAAGTGTTTTGGAAGTACTGTTTGAGGGACTAAGAGTGGTTATATCTTTAAATTTTTTTGCTTGATTTTTCAAGTTGTTTGTTTGTTGTTGTTTTGTTTTGCAGTGCTGAGGATTGAACCCATGGCCTCCACATGCTAGCAGTATGTGCCACATGCCCCAGTTGTTATCTCTTAATGATGAAACTGGAGAATTTTAAAATTATACAGTTTTTATAATTTTTCTGCTATGAATATATAATTTTCATAGCACATGATGTTAAGCTTATAGCTCAAAAGAGTTAAGGCTGGTCATAGTGAATGTGATTAAAACAGAAAATTTTAATGAAGTAAAAATAAAATTGGAAACATTCCTACTTAAAAAGAATATGAACAGGGGCTGGGGATTTAGCTCAGTGGTTCCACTGCCTGCCTTGCAAGTTTAAGGACCCGAGTTTGATTCCCGGCACCAAAAAAAAAAAAAAAAGAATATGAACAAATTGTTCCTACCTGTTACTCCCACAGGATGTAGTTTTTATAGTAGTAAAGCATCTGTCACATTATATTATAACCCTCAATTTCCACCGATTTCTTACTAATATCACCTGCTCAGTTGCATTCTTCCTCCTACTGGAGACCATGACCACTTTACAGACCTAGACCCTGTGCCTGTCACAGCTCTGGGCGCCAAGTGTATGCCCAGTTAGTTTTTGAACTCCTTTTCTTTAGGCAAAGCATAAAAACATGCTTCTTGGAAGAATCAACAGATATTCTGAGGTATGGAGAGCCCCAAATCCCAGGAAATTTCTTGTTGAAGTTACTGGCAAGGTTGCAGCATACTCCTGAGAGTCAATCCTTCTCAGAGGTATTCCATTAGGCACTTAGATGTGCATTTAGAATTTCTTCCATGTTTTATATTTCAACCCTTGTATGCTGTTGGCACTGGGTGTAAGATTTCAGGACTCACCAGGATGTCTTGTGTGGCCCTCCCCTTCTCCACTCCTCTGTTTTTTAAATCATAGAGTTTTAGGGTTGATTATGAAGTGGTTCTTTTTCCACTTCTTTTTCAATGTTTGACAAATAATGGGAGGCCAAAGGGGTCTGTCCCTACAGGCTGGTGGCCAAGGTTCCTCTTCCCACTTCTCACTTACACACTTTAGTGTGCTTTAATAACATCCCTCCTGAGAATTAGGGGTTCTAAACTCATATTTATATGTGTATTGAGATAAGATGAAGTTCCAGGTATGTTTATTCAAAATTTCTTTTCCTTTTTGTCTAAATCACTGAAATGGATTTGTGGAAACTTTTGATGTTCTCGGAAAAATCATAGTTTCTAGTCAGGCCAAATCACTAACAAGCTTGGGCAATTCTTTTAGTTTCTTTCATTTTTAGCTCTCTTTTATAAATGGGTTTGGTTTCTGCACTATTGATAACACCAAAATGAGGACCCAGTGAGGTTTCTCAATATGAAAATTCTTTCAAATGTATCAAAAGACTTTAAGTGCCCTTTTATTAATTAATGCTACTACTGGAAACCTATCTTGAAAAAAAGAATACATTAAGCTGATGAACATAGATGCCTATAGAAATATTATTCATATGGAAATAATCTATTTTCCAAGAAAAACTGAATAAATTATAACTCACTTATATTCTGGCAACCTTTGACTCAAAAGATGTTTATGAAAGTAGTATAAAAATCAAAGTTTTCTGATGACATATCAGAAGAAAAGTAAGAACAAGATAATAACAATTAAAACATCTTTATCACAGAAAATAATGGTAGTAAAGATGCCTGAACTTAACAGTTTGCATCTGGAAAGTTTTATTTTATAATTTATGAAGTTATAATAATGTGGTAAATGAAAATTTATTTTTAGAGACAATTAAAAACCCTGCTTTAAATGTTATATTGATATTATCAGATGGTCCCTGACTTATGATGGTTTACCGTATGATTTTTTTACTATATGAAGGTATGAAAATGGTTCTCATTCAATAGAAACCATACGTCAAATTTTGATCTCTCCCCTAGCAATGTGCGGTACCACACGGTTCTGCAGCTAGGGGGCAGCAGCGAGCCGCAGCTCCTCATCAGCCAGGCAGCCTCGAGGGTAACAAGGAATCCCACGGTGTACTACGTCTCTGAGCAATGACATTTGGTTGGTTAGGTGTATCAGATGCAATTTTGACTTACAATATTTCAACTACCATGAAATTATCAGGACATAACTCCATCATAAATCAAAGAGCACCTATACTAATTTGTTAAAACAAACAACCTGGAATAAGCCCTAGATTATGAGAATAAGCATTTTATCATTCCATTGTTTTCAAAACCCTTATGCAAATTAGCAAATCAATTTTAAAGGATGCATGTGAACATTAAATAAATCAACTAAGAACCTGTTTATATTTCCAAGTGTAGATATTTATGTCCATGATATTTGGAGGGGGGAGGTGTCTGGTGTTTCCAGGCACAAGGAGCTGTTTGTTCTTTCACTCAGTGACCTAGAGAGAAGAGAGCAGTGTGGAAGGTTTAACCCAACCCAGGCAACCAGTCCACAGAACAGCCACTGGCCAACTCTGTCCCTGGGCTCATCCAGCACCCTCTTCCTGTGGTCTCTCAGCTGCAGCTGCATGGGCCTGTGGGTGGACGGCACTTCAGGCTTCAAGCCAGGGCTGATGCACTTGCTGTTTCTTCTGCCTTACTGCTCTGTCTCCAAGTCTTCACCTGAAAGCTCTTTGATTCAGTTTAGGTTCATCACAAATGCTGCTTCTTCCTAGAGGCCTTTCTGGACTTCTCCCCACCATCCCAATCTTAGTTAATTTTTCCCCAATATCATGTATCACTTTCTGGAATTATCTTGCACACTTATCCATCAGTTTGTTCATCTCTTCCCAGCACCTTCCCATCCACTCCATCATCTCCGCATAAGTGCCAAGAAAGCAGGGATGTGTTTGTGTGCTCCTGTTTCTCCACCACATGTCACACAGTAGGCATTCAATAAGTAAATGTAAGCTGCCTATTTTCACTTGTGATTTCATAAAGCTCTGCAGTTAGTTCACATATTGCCTATAGTCTGCCTGAACACTGGACTAGAATCAGGGCCTCCCACCACCTCAGATCTGTTCTGATATCACAGCACAGTCTCCTTCTAGAGGTGGCAAAACCTCTGTAGCTTCTGAATCAGAGTGTCATGAGTCTGGGTGGGGGAAATTACATCTGGGGAGAAAGGACTCAAAACTAGGTGGTACCAATAAAGTACAATTTCCAATAGATTCCAGTACTCTGAGTTACTTTGAATTTAGTTCATCTATAAGTGGGCTCCATTCAAAGAAAGTTCAGTTCCACAGCCTTGTACTGGGCATCTACTGTTCCACTGAGCTTTTTTATTTATAGTCAGGTTGATGTTGAAAATGTTTAACCATAGGTGTGTCAGTAGAACTGGCCAATTAGAATGGATGAATGATATAGTTGGTGGGGATAGGTCAGTATGCACAAGTGAAAGCCAGCTCCACAATGCATTCCTGGCTCAAGCTGTCCACAGGTGCAGGCATGAAAGGCTCCCTGAAGCAGAGTTCAAGTTGTACGTGTGCTATGGTTTTTTTTGGTACTGGGGATTGAACTTGGGTCCTTGCACTTGCGCAGCAGGTGAAACCACTGAGCTAAATCCCCGGCCCAGTGTGCTATGGTTTTGACGGGCTCCTGAAAGTCCCGTAAAAAGCATCTCCACACACCTTTCACTAATGCTGGGAATTCTCTCATTAGAAATCCATTTCTATAAGTTAAGGATTGAAACAAACACTTGGAATCACTTTGAGTCATGTAATCCTTGCAAAAATTTCAATATGAATTATTTGCATCATCCTTATTTATTAGTCATGCAACACATGTACCTAATATGCACCAGACACCAATCTTATATGGTACCATTAACTTGACTTCAGGGAACTTTACAAAAGTGATTTTAAAATAACCATAGATTTTTGCTTATTTTCTCGTTATACCCTTTTAGGTTTTCCAACTCAGGAGGAGAAAGGGGGAATTGGGCAAAAATTCACAAACCTGTGCGAGGTGGAAGTTGTTCCTCCAGGTCCTGGGGGTGGCTGCAAATACAGTGGGGTCTGCAGAGGAAAACTTCAAAGCTGTGACAAGGAGGACAGCAAGGCCAGATGCAGGGAGCACCTTCATCTCCTCTTGGTAGCTTGGTAATTATATCAGCCTGGGGGATGGCAGACTGCACATTTGCACTTCGACCCTGAGCTCCTTTTATAGAGTCAAGCAGGTCTGGGTCCTCCAAGCAAGGATGATTCATGTCTCAAATGGTAATTATACAGCTTGTTTCTCTCCCTGATGATGGGGTAACATGAGCGTACACAGGAATCAGGGGAAGCTTCTTTCTTTGCGATTTACCAAGTCATAAAAGGAGAGAAACAATTATTTTTTATGAAGTTTGTTAGCTACTTACATAAATTGGGGTGAACTTGATTGATTTAAACCCAACTCAAGCAAAACCTTTGATTAGTCTCAGTTGAGGAGCCTTCTTCCATTCTGATTACAGAAAAGGCAAATGATTAGAATGTAACTGAATAAGAACATAATCGAGTACTGTAGTCTAGCGGTCTCCCACATTCAGCCCAATCCCCTGTGTCTTCTGTGTCCACTTTGACATTTCTCAGGAATAAAAGCTGTTGATAATGATGGTTCTCAGACACCAGATCCCAGCTCATCACTGTTATATTATATTATGTTATACAGTGCTGACATAGGGTGCAAAGTGAACTGGTTACTGTTAGTTAAGTTTTTGAATGAGTTAAAATGAGAGTTACATTTTAGTTCACCAGAACTCCTCATTCTTTGTGCACTCTGGTTAATTTGGGTTAATTCTTTCTTCCTAGATGTGAATAAGATAACTTTTGACCTAAAGATATCATGGAGAAATCATGTTGTATGGTGGGAAAAGCAGTTTGGAGTCAGAAAAGGAGAGATTAAATTTTAAGATATTTCCTAGACTTTGGACAAATTATTTAATCTCTGTGAACATTGATATTTTTTTTGCTTAAATTCTTTTATTGGTACATTTTAGGTATATAATACGTTTACATTTATCATTGGGTGCTTGTATCTGTACATGATGTATCTTGGGTCTTATTTTTTTTATTTTTTATTTTTCCCCATTAACTGTGTGCCCTCCCCCCCCTCCACACTTCCCTATTGAAGTAGACTTTGTTTCCATTTCTTTCTTTTCTCATAATGAACATTGATTTTTTTTTTAATTTTCAGAAGACTGACACTAATGCTGCTCTGTGTAGTCTTCTCAATTTGATGAGGGCACATAGCATACAGCATGGTGTCTGCTAGTACCACTTGGCATCCATTATTCTTGTGTTCTGCAAAAATTGCTGATGGCAAGATGAAGTCACTCTTGTCTCATCCAGACAAATTCAGAACTGGGAAAGTATGAAGAATGAGAGCTCAGGTTTTGCCTGCTTAAGTGCAAAAACTGTCTCAGGAGTTAAAAAAAAAAACCCCAAATCAGAAAGTCCTTCCAACCCTTTATGCCTTGCACACTTCAAATATATGCACAGATTTCATTATTATTATTTATGTTAAGTAATTTAATACTACAACATTTCAGACAAGATGCTCTCCCAGGAGAACCTTCACCAATGAGCTGATGCCAACTCCTGCCTCAGGTCAAAAAGACCAATGAACTTTGAAACCAGGCAACTTATGTGAATTTCTCCCTTTTGCTGATAAAAGCTTTCCTTATCCTCTTTGGATGTATGGTGCACCTGTGGCTTGCCTTAGGATGCCTGCTGGATTATACTCCTCTTATTCCCAAGTACATTCTCTGTACTTGGGGATATTGTTTCTCTGATATTTCATCTTAGTTTTGACAGTTCAGGTCCTAATTATGACATCTGTGTATATGACTTTGAACAGGTTGCTTACTCTCTTTAAGCTGTGCCACTTTCATTTTTAAAATTCTAGCTTCTGGGAGGTTGAGATAGGAGAGTAAGTTTGAGCCCAGTCTGGGCAATTTAGCAAATTAGTGAGAATTTATCTTTAAAGAAAGAGGGAAAGAAATAAAGAAAGGAAGGAAAGAAAAGAAAGAAAGAAAGACAGAAATGACTGGGATTGTAGCTCAATGCAAAGGCCCTGGATTCAATCCTCAGTACTACCAAAAAAAGAGAGGGGGATATAGGGAAGAAATCATATCATAACAAAGCTCTTAACAAGGTACTCAGTAGATATAACCTCTTATGAAATAATGTTCAGTGTTTTGGTGTCCAGCTCATGGTTGGCTTTTTTTTTTTTTTTTGATACCAGGATTGAACTCAGGACCTTGCGCTTGCAAGGCAGGCGTAGGGCCACTAAGCTAAATCCCCAGCCCGATTGGCTTTTATTTTAACAAATGTTTTTGAATGGATTAATTGACGGCTACATCAATGATTCTCATACTTTGTGGGTCAGCTGCAGCACTTTCACCTTGGAATTTGTAGGAAGTTCAGATTCTTGGGACCCAACTAGCTTCACTGAGTCAGAAACTCTGAGAATAAAGCCCTTTGGTCAGAGGCTTAACAAGCTCTCCACATAATTTGGATGCACGCTAAAGTTGGAAAACCATTGAATTAGTTAAACAAGCAAAATCATGGAATCTGAGGTAAAATAAAAGTCTAAAAAGTGCCAAGAACACCCCAGTCACAGAAAGTATTCAATACGCTCTTGCCTTCTGGGGCCATGCTTTTCAGTGGAGAAATACCTAGTATTTGAAAGTTATTTGTGAAATCTGTTGCAAATAATTTATGAACCATGGTAGTACATAAATGACTTTCCTTCACATTTAGATGAGATTCAAGGTTATTCTTATAGTTCTCTCTCCCTTTCTGCCTCTTTGTATTCTGCTATATTTTCCTGCATGGATGAGAGAGTGATGGAGTCAGAGCTGGTCTGTGGGGTCTAGGGAATAGCAGCAGGTACTTGAGAAGAGCATGTTACCCAGGCAGACATCACATCTGTTACCTATTGAGAGATGAGTGAAATATGTCTCAGAAGAAAAAAACTCACAGTTCTATTACACTCATTCAAATGAATTACAAGCTTGTAAAAGATTATTTTTAAAAAGTCAATCAAGTTTATTTTATGAATGGATGAATGTATAAACATATACAGTTTGTACTTTTTGGTCTCAGGAATGGAAAAGATCATAGTAATCTTTCAAAAATTTTTTGTGCTTTTTTCCCTCTCTGCTGTCCAACTACTATACCTTCATAGACACTGGGAAAGATAAATAAGGACTGAATCCTTGACTCTTCCCTCTGACTGTTCCTCTTGTTCTCTGGTTTACTCTCTGTTTCAGTTCACCCCATTGGCCCAGTGCAAAGGCAGACAAGGAGCAGAGTGTTGGAGTGAGAAGAATGATGGTGAGAAATTCTGAGGTCATTAAAGAGAAAATATTCTTACTTCTATGACTCTAAAACTTCTTCTTGAAGAAGTTTCTTCTTTTTCTTGAGTCTTCTTCTAAGATTCAAAAGTTCCAGTTTAGAAGCAAAGTAAGTGAAGTGTGCTCTAGATACTTCTAGTTCTAGTATCCACTATTCTAATGCACAAAAATACTTTTTTTATAGCACTTTTACTTTCTTTATTTTCTGTTTGTCTTGTATCCCTTGAAACTCAAAGTGTCTCCTCCTCTCCCATTGATCATTCTTTTTTAAATTATATTTGCAATACATAATGAATACATTAATCATGGGGAATTAGTACATATACACAGTACACTTAATCCCTTTTATTTTCCCCTCCTCTCCCCTCTGTCCTGTCTCCCTCTATCTCCAGATACCCTTCCCATTTCAACAATGTCTACCTCCCTGTTTTCTATCATCTACTTTTAATTTTGTTCTTTAAATTATTTATACTTTGTATGTTTAATATAAGAGAAATCATGAGATATTTAACCTCCTGTGTCTTAGCATTATAGTTTTAAGATGCAATGCACAGAAAGTCCTAATGTTCCCAAGTACAGTACTTCAATTCTTAAGTGCAAAAATTCAGAAGAGGAACAGCAACTTATGTTCTTATAGGTCATTTACATTTACCACAATTGAATTTCATGATAGAGTCAGTGATAGGTAATACCTTTTACCCTTATATATAGAGAGAATGTCACTTATCACTATACTTTTTCTATTTTTTCCATCTTTTTAGGGGAGCAGAGGTTTACTCTCTGTCATTCTTGTATCAAATATAAATTTAAATCCAAATCATTCAAATCTAAAAAGATCATATCAAGGTAAGTCAAGGACAAAAAGGAAAGCAATATGAGATCCTATCAGAGAAATGTGGAAAGCATAGTATATACAGATTAGTAGGATGATAAAAATAATATATTGAGCCAGGAGATTGGAATCTTCCAGACTAAGGATGATACTTGGAGACCCTGAAGACTGCTTAAAAAATTCAGGTAGAACCTATATGTCCATGTACCAGTAATACAAGGAGTTAAGTGTTTCAGACTATAGAATCAAGTTTTCTAGCGTGAACTGCTCCTTGCTTCATCCTAGCTGAATTCAGTTCCTTGGCATTTTAGTAAATCTTTGACATTTAGGTTGTCAAGATTGCGCCTGCTGTGCATGTAATGGGAATAACTGTTGAGCAAACTGCTGATTGACTATTTTTCTTCCTTAGGTAAAGAGCACAGGATTGGTATTTAGGCAACCCGAGAATACAACACTAATTGGCCACTTTCTAGATGTGTTACCAGTCACTGGTCTTAAATTTTAAACTATAGAAACCATCTTTGGTTAACTGAAGAGAGTCTATATTTGTTGTAAGGGTGTCAGGTAGACGACACAACTGCCAGGAAAGTTGGAAAACCAGTGGTAATAAGGGCAGTAGAAACCAAAGTTGCCGTGTGAGCAGTCATGGGAGCCTTGCCTCTCATTGCTGGACAGTATTGCAGCCGGACAGCTAGGCTGCTGTGGCTCTTGTTTCTAAATGTCTTTGACTCTCTTCCTCAGCAACAAAGTCATGGGTGTGAGAGTCTGTTGACTGAGCTAGGGTCATGTGCCCTTGTCTTCATCTCCAGACAGAAGCAGCAAGTGGATCTCCCCTCAGCCTGGTCTCCACATGAGGAGGCAGGACACCCTCCATGGAAACCATCAATAATGGGGAACATTTTCCAGAGAAGAATACATCCAAACCAAACCCAGTAAATGTTCAGTAACCTTCTGAAACTTCTGTCTTCTGCTGTGTAGAAAGAAGGATAATGGAATTTATATTAGAAGGAGTCAGAGGGGATTAAAATGGCAAATGTACATTTACTGCTGAGCCTGGCTCATAAATGGAAGATTTGAGAATTGTTTTTCCTATAATTTACAAACTTTCCAAAAAAATACTGTGATGAATTAATAAAAAATTAACATTTGACATTTTCTTACTTCTAAGACTCATGTGGTGATTGAATTGACTGTTGATTAAATAATCCCTGTGGAAAAAACCAAAGTATTACATCATTAATATGTATACATTGACACATTCTTTTTTAATCAATTAAAGGACTTTATTTCTTCTTCCTTTTTTATTAGTATATGTTTGCAATGAATGGACTCATTGTAGGGAATTGGTACATGCACATATCACATCCTGATCCTTTTTACTTTCCCTTTTTCTCTCCTCTCTCATACCTTCCCTCATTCCCCAGAGCCCAGTCCCATTCCCCAAAAGGCTTATATACTTTATAAGTTTGCTACTTGTCTTTCCATATTAGAAAGTAAGCTCCACAAGGATAAGGACTTTGTATCTTCTATTCACAGCAGCACTCCTAGGACATGGACAAAATGGAGATTCAAAAAATAGTTGTTGGTTAAAGGAATGAATGAGTGAGTGACAGATTAAATCTAGAAAAGAGAAAAACAGATTGCCCCCAGAGGGATAAATTTGTCCCAGCTCCCTAGTTGGCCAGCAGTTAGGTTCTTGGGCTGACTCTGAGGCCAAACAGATGCCTCACACTTCTGTGTATCTGCTGCAAGATGGACCAGCCAGACTGGCCAAGCTCCCTGGCTGATAATGAGGTCTGTCATTGTAAATGATTGCCTTGTTACTCTGGCTTCTATATCTTAACATTTATTAGCTTTATAAAGGATTAAATTTCTGGATTGTCAAAGAATTTGCTCACAACTTGGTGAATTTTCAAGGTTAGAAATTGGTTAGCAGGCTTTCAGTAACCGGACTCTACCTTCCAGCCTTTCTTTGTTGTGTCCAGATTGTGAAGTCCCAAAGACCACCAGGAGGCCGTTTCCAATGTAAGCACACAAGGGTCGTTTATTCAAGCTTAAGCAGGGACTCTCAACTGTCACCGACACAGCGGATCGAGATTGAGAGCCCTGAGTCCCTAACTAGCAGGGTTTTTATTGAGAATACAAC
>NW_004624878.1:206749-220857 GCF_000247695.1 Heterocephalus glaber | reverse complement strand
AAGATATATCATGTACAGGTACAAGCACCCAATGATAAATGTAAATGTATTGTATACCTAAAATGTACCAATAAAAGAATTTAAGTAAAAAAAAAAAAGCACCAGAGTCTCAGGGAATTGAGTCCCACTAGTAATTTAAATTCTTCTATTTTGTGCACTAAGTATCTAAATAAATAAAGTGCCTTCCCAGTTTCCTTTTCTGTTCAGTCCTAGTGAGAAGAGAAAGTTGGCTCTTTTGACAGCTGCAATCCAGGATACCTCTTCTCGGCCACAGTGTGGGTCCTTCAGGCACTTCAGAATTGTTTTGGGTCAACAACTTTGGTGTTCCACCTTACCATGATACACACAGTTTGTCAGCACTAGCCACGTCCTCCAAATTAAAAAAAGGAAAACAATTCTCAGGTCTTGGAGAGGTTATCATAAGGACGTGTTTCTCCCTAGAACACTGTAGTTTGTATACTCTGAAGTTTCTGAGTGGGAAGTAGAAAGAGAAAGCCTTCTTTGTTTCAGGATCACTAAAATAATAGAAACTTGATGCCCAAGTCCCCAGAATCCTCTCAACAACGTGCACTGCGAGCCAAAGCTGAGTGGTGAGTTTTTGGTTGATTAAAACTACAGAAATTTGTTTTCTCACAGTTTTGGAGGCCAGAAGTCTGACATCAGCTTCTGAGAGACAAAATCAAGTTGTCAGTAGGGCCATGCTCCCTCCAGAGGCTATAGGGGAACTTCCTTTCCCAGCTTCTGGTGGCTGCTGAGCTTCTTGCCTTGTGGCCACTTTGGCAGTCTCTGACTGTCTGGACACACTGACTTATCCTCTTCTGTCTGTGTCAAATGTTCCCTTGCCTCTCTCTTACACGGACACTTATGATTGGATTTAGTGTCCATGTGTAAAACCCAAGATTATCTCTTCATCTCATGATCCTTAGTTTAATCTTCTGCAAAGACCCCTTTTCCAAATAAGGTGACTTATACAGGTTCAAGGGATTAGGATGTAGATGTATCTTTGAGGAGCCACAAGTTTTGTGGTCATTTGGGGAAACACAGGCAGTAGCATCTAGTGTTATTTTACTGTGTTTTGTATCTTAGACCGTGGAATGAATTGTCTTCTTTCTTTTCTTTCTCATCTCTTGCTGTTTTAGTTTGTTTATTATAGTTATCTTTACAAATTAATCCATAGGTTACTGGATATTGAATTGAACATGGGATTAGGACAAAACCAGAGTAGAATGGACATCACTCAGAGATCCTGGTCTTGGAATGGAAACAATAAATTAGAATGAGGCTTTTGTTTGACTACTTTTAAAATATTATCAGAAAGAACAGGCACATTTTTACTTGCACAAGGAGTTGTTGGTTGCATTATGTTATATGAAGACATTTTTTTTAGAAGATAAGTATTAGCTGGGCATGGTGGTGCATACCTCTAATCCCAGCATCCAGGAAATTGGCACAGGAGGTTAGAGCTCAAAGCTAGGCTTGGGTACATAGCAAGACCTTGTTTCAATAAAAAAAGTATAAGTTGGCTGGGGATTTACCTCAGTGGTGTCTCCACCTGCCTCAAAAGTGCAAGGTCCCGAGTTTGATCCCTGGACTACCCCCTCAAACAAAAACAAAAACAAAAACAAAAAACCCCAGAAGTATAAGTGTAGAAGGAGATGAATATTCATGTAAGTTAAATCAATGAGTGGATTCTTTTGAACATTTCCATCCTTTGTGATTGATGTCACTCTGAACTTTCATCCTATGTTTAGAGGATTCCCTACCTTCTAAGACAGAACCAGCTTGATTATTAAAATTAAAAATGTCAAGCATTTTCTTGCACCTAGTCCCTTTTAAGAATGTCCAGACTTTGAATTAGCATTAGTGACAGAAAGACTGAGGTACCACGCAGATCCACTCTGGTGAGTCTGGAGGTGTGCTTGCAGCTCTGTGTAGCTTCCTGTGATAGACAGGACCCAGTATCCAGTGTTGACACTGGCAAGGAAAGTTGTGTTGATTATGCCCATTGATGTGACAGTAGTACTTTTTTTTTTTTTTTTGGTGCTGTGGATTGAACTCAGATCCTTCCGCTTGTGCAGCAGGCAGTGAAACCACTGATGACAGTAGCATTTTATAGAAAAGTTCTGTAAAACATTTAGGGTATTTTGGTTTATTGGCTGTTGTTGCCATTGTCCGTTTTCTCATGTCATGAACATTTTATAATCTACCCCAAATATCTTATATACATTTTCTTTCTGATTAGTTAGACAGAATTTGCATCTTATGATTGTAATTAAATACCCTGACTGATATAAATTAATTCCGTTAAAAATATAAATAAGGAAATGAAGGGTGTTGCCCGGAAAATAGAACTGAAAGATTAAGAAAAAAATTATGAAGAAAAAAATAAGAAAATTGGAGCTTAAACCAGGAGAACAGACATCCGACAAAGAAGAGTTTCAGAAAGAAATAATTGAGAAAATAGAGAAGAAATAATATAGGATTTCTCTCCACTGAAGGCTGAGATTTCTAAACTAAAAAGGTCTACCAATTTCCCAGATCATCAATAAAAAAGGCCCCCATCAATGTATTATTACCCTGACATTTCATAAAAACAGAAATGAAGAGAAAAGATAGGTCATAAAGAATGGGAATTCAAATGGCTAAAATATAGGAGTCTAGAAAACAGTGAAAAATTCCAAGGTCAAATGACTTTAACATGTTTCTACACTCAATCAATCTATCAGCCAAGATGCATAAGACGTCCATGCATCCTTTCTCAGGAAGTTATTGCAGAATATAGCTGAGCAAATTAATAAGACATAACAAAAAAGAGAAAGATATGGTAATTAGGAATTTAAAAATTCAGTACAGGAGAGAAATGAGGGAATGTTCCAGAAAAATGGGTGAATATCAGGGCTAGCAAGTTGCCAGCTCTGATTAGAGATAGATGGCTTCATCCTCAAGGAGAAAAAAATATAAATGAATTAAGTGGTTGGCTCAGATCTGAGTTGGATAATTATGAATAAATACATATCAAAGCAGCTGGAGCATTTGAAAAACTTCAAACACATACATAGAAAACCAAGCAATGATAAATAGTCATTAACTTTAAGGGTGAAAAGAACTTTTTAAGAAAAAATGGAAAGTTGTATGTAAATTGAAATTAAATTGTAGTGAATTATTTCACTTAGACTTAAATAATATTTGCAAAATTAAAATTGTAAACACTGTTAATTTAGTAAATGTGATGTAAAAGGGAATACAGGGGAGAAAAGTGGTGGAGGATTGAGAGCGTGATAAAACTAAATCCTACCTTAATAGAAGTCACCAGATGTATAAAACAGATAAATCATGAAATAAACACATCATTCTATTATTTAGAGAAATAAGATTTCATACCAGAAGACACAATTAAATGTGTTGCCATAGTTGTCTCTGAGTTGTCAGAGGCAGGCACTGCAGATGGGAGATTTAAGCCTTTTTGTTTAATAGGATCTTTTTTTTTTTTTTTTGGTACCAGGGATCAAACTCGGGACCTTGCGTTTGCTAGGCAGGCTCCAGAATCACTGAGCTAAATCCCCAGCCCAGATTTAAGTCTTTTAATATTATTTTATTTAATTCCTAAGGAATATTATGAGTATATAGAAACTTGTATAAATGGATTTTCATCACACACAGTGTTCACTTAAAGGAAACTTTTATGTGCTTGGTGGGAGAGAGATAAAAAAATGATTTGTCTGTCTCATTGTACAAGCCTACCTCAGCTTCAGTTTCCTACCCACTCCATTAAACAGGATCATCCCCTGCCCTAGGTAAAGGGAGCTCTCTGCTGAAAGACAGAGATTAAATGAATTTATTCTTTGTATTGGAACTTTCGTGTTCAGGCCTTAATATATGGATTATTCAAAAATAGTTTTGACTCAATTCAAGTATTTCATTATTCATTGATTTTATGACCTAATCTGAAATCATATTGTAAATTGTTAAAATAAAAGAAAACAAGTCTTTATCTTCATAATAAGGGTTAAATATTATTGAAATGTTCACATCTGCATTGGGTATTTTATGTATATTATTCATAAAAATCTTATGAATTAAAACTATAATTCCTCTCATGTTTAATGGAAATTATATCCAATATTGTCTCTGGATTATGGTAGGAAGATTACCTGTTTTTTTTAGATACCCCATCATTTGAGATTATGCACTTAAAGGATTGACGTACTTGAAAAAGTCAGGATGTTGTGGGATCCTCAAGCTGCACATATATACCTTATAGGTCTGATGTTCATGACTCCTATTTGTGTTCGTGAAACCTTTTCAGACAACACTATCCTCAGATCAAGGAGTCACATTGTGGGCAGGTTGACTTTCTGAAAATCTGTGTTGGGCTCAAGGTCTAACACAGACTCATTTAGATTGTGCTGCAGTATCTGGTATACTGCAATCCCTTTCCCTTCTGTAGCCACAGGAAATGCAACCTATTCTCACAGTGCTCTATCAGAGTCTGAACATAGCTTCAGGATTGTTTTTTCACAATGCAGGACTTGAAATAGCAGCTCTTCATCAAACAGAGTGCACTTCCATGTGAAGTCTGTCTTCCTTTCTCTGTTAAATGCAATACTTGGTTCTAAACATAAGCATTCCAGTGAGAGGTGGCTTCATCCCAAATAACTATATAAATTACCAAGTATGTTCATATATGTTGTTTATTTTGTCATATTTATTTTTATTTTGTCAGCATAACAATCCTCATTTATTTAATATTTATTATATGCCAGGCACTCTGAAATATATAAACTTGAATCTTTAAAAGTGGGCATTATGATATCTATTTCTTTTTTCTATGTTTTATTTTATGAAAAAATAAAACACACTTCATAACCAAATATGAGAATAGCAATAGTTATTACACTGTGTAATAGTTATTACACTATGTAACTTCAAATTATTCAGTACAAGACATAAACCAAAGTCTTACAAAAAAGAAACAGAAAACATAAACTTTTTTTTCCAACAAGTAAAATAGGGCCGGGGATTTAGCTCAGTGGTTTCGTTGCCCACTGCGCAAGTGCAAGGACCTGAGTTTGATCCCCAGTACCAAAAAAAAAAAAAAAGGAAGTAAGATAAGTTATTAGTATAAATAAAACAAATTAGCATGTGTTATATCCATTTCATGGATAAGAAAATAAACTCAGAGAAATGATTTGACTTGCATGTGTCACCAGTTGGTAAATAGCTGACTTTGAACTAGAATTTGGATTTCTTGCAGGGGAATTTCTCAGTTTCTTTCAAACACTATAGGTGCCTCTTGGTTTCTAACCACTGGAGTAAATTCCAGTTCTTTAGCCAAGTGGCTGGTGGAATGTTGTTGTTCACTAGGAATTTTACCCTTTCCTACGTTTGTAACTTCTTTCCCTTTGTATATGTGTGTATACATGCACACAATATTCACTTCTTTTGTGCCCTTGAAGCCTAGCTAGGTCTCCTTTGGTTAATCACAGATTTCAATAGCCATGGAAGCACAAATATCTTTCTTATGAGACCCAGTTATGTATATATATCCAACAGAGAGAGAAATATATATATATATATAGAGAGAGAGAGAGAGAGAGAGAGAGATTTGTAAAATCCTAGCAATGATTTTGCTGACAGCTGCTTAGTATAACTAAAGGGTATATGGATGCCTAGCCTCATATTAGCAAAGAATTAAGGAGAATAAACATGCAGACAGCCTTCCTTCAATTTTCTGAATTGCATCTTTGCCATATTATATCTGAAGCATTTGAATCCTCACTTGAAAGATATTATTTTAAAATGGAAACATGGTTATTATATCTAGTTTTCCATCTCTCTCATCTCTAAATTTTCTAGTCAAGGTTACATTTCAGGAACCTCTATTGAAATTTTACTTCCCAATTCTTTTTTTCTTTGTTTATTTTTCTGCGAGTGGAACTTTTCATGATATATTACAGTTGTTTTATTTTCTTTTAAAATAAAAACTTCTTTTAAGAAAGGCACTAAAATATTAGAAGAAGTTATTTGGGGATGGGGTATGGGAATTATTAATGACTATTACCATTTTTTTGTACTTTATTTTGTAATTGGGAAGGAAGTTACATAAAATGTACTTTACTTCAGTGATCTCTCTAAGACCAGGGTTCTAAAAATGGAAATTAATATCACCACTAAAATATACATGTGTCATGTTATTTCAAAGCTGCAATATTATATTAATCAACTATATACAATGAAATAGAAAGTAAAAATCAGATGGATTTTTAAGAGAAAGCAGATATTGTATGCTTAGACATATTTATATTTGCAAATCTCAAATTTGAACTGTAGCTGTGGCTACCTTTATGTCAGTAAGCTATGTCCTTCAGGCAGTTTGGAGGAAAATTTTGAAAAGCAGTGATTGTAAGGGATGTGCTTAAGCTGCATCTGACAGGTGTGTTCTAAAGAGGATTTCCATACTGAGAGAAGGAGGAATAATCATCTTTGAGAGATTCCTGAAGCCATTGTGTGCACATACTGTTCAGGCACAGTAAGCCATTCTTTTCAGTTATGGTGGGAACCTTCCACAATCTGAGTTTTCAGATGTCAGCCAAAGGCCTACTTTGTAAGCAGGGCTTTCTAAGGATAGCAGCTCAAGCCTACTGTGTTAACTCTTCAGCATGTGGTGCTTTGGACATTTACTGAAAAAGAGCCCTTTATTCTTGCCAGCAAAGGAAGGGCCTCTGGTGTTTCTTTTATAGTTTGGAGATATGCCAACCACTCCACAAACCTCTTTTTCATTCAACACCAGAAAGAATAGGAAGAATTACAGGGAGAATCAGACAGAAGATTTTTTTAATCCTTCAAATAGGGTCATGTAAGGAGAGGCTTGTCCACAAGGGCATCACAGCCTGGCCCAAGTAAATAGGCATAAAAGAGATGCCATACCACAACCCTGAGTTTGCCTTAAGTATGTGTTGGAGCAGGAAAGTATACATGAGCAAGAACCCCAGTAAGCACTTAGAGGCATCCTGCTGGCTTATTGACAGGGCCTAAGTGCTGACTTCAGTTTAAATACACGGTCATCACATTAAACAGTGTTTACTTGCCTGGATCCAATTGTGTCTGGCTGTTACATCTCCTTGATGTTTTTCCCCTCCTCACTTGAATGCACATCATCAGCCTTTTCAACTGATTTCTTGATGGCTATCTTTGAAGGTTCCCAGCCTATCTCTGAAGGTTCCATCACTTGTGTCAAGAGAGTTTCCATAGTTCCCTTCCTCTATTACTTACTACTGTTTCTGGTAAAATATGACTCTACTGGTTATCCAGGAAGGGAATGGTGGACATTTGATGGGACATCACCTCTGAAATGTTGAGTAGGTTGATACAGATAAAGAATTGCAAGTACAGTGGCACCTCAGTTCATGAACTTAATTCTTTCCATGATTCTGGTTGCAAACTGAATTGGATGAAACCCAAATAAAATTCAATGATTAGGTTCAATGTTGACCTCATGGAGAAATTTGATTTGATTTTCACCACTATAGGTAACCAGTCCCCTTGTCCAGCCTTCTTATGTTGTGGCACACAGGCAGAATGGCATTATTTCTTGTTATGTCCAACACAGTATTCTGGGGAGATATTGCAATTTCTAAAATTGGTATATAGGGGAGGAACTGGGGATATAGCTCAGTAATAAAGTGCTTGGTTAGCATGTGCAAGGCTCTGGGTTCCATCCCCAGAACTGCCTCTACTCCATGCCCTCCAAAGGCATGTAAAAGGATGCCTACTTATTCCTGGAATAAATCTCTTTTAAGGTCTTTCCTATTTACAAAATAAGTTAAGGATTACTTTATTCTTACAAAATTTGTGAGTGAAAACAGGCTAACCATGATGACTCAGTACTGTGTTTACCAAGTAGTGTTGTGGCATATATAATATTTTTAGATGATATACAGGTGGAAAATTATTTTAATAATTATACATTTATTTTAATGTGAGTTAGGGTAATTAGCAAACACATCAAACTCATTTGTAAAAGTGAAGTGAAGGTTACAATACACTATATAAAGGGAAAGAGCCTAATTAAATGATATTTAATAAATATAATTCATATATGGCAAAACTCACTAAGTGGTACACAGTTTACTGAAATTTGGGAAGTGTTAGCATAGTGGAGCAATTCAGATAGCTCTTGCTTTGACACTTTCTAACTGTGAATATTGGCCTCCTTCCTCTCACCATTCGAGTATTCGGGTGGGAAATACTGGCCACCTCCAGTCTTGTTAGGACTTTCATAATGGCTGACATATAACAGACATCCAACAAGCAGAATTATTTGAGGGCTTAGTGTATGTTAAGATTGTACCAGAGCAAATTCTCCAAGGATCTCTTATGAGAAAGTTAGCACTGTTTTGCTAGTGAAGAAATGAGACTCAGAGAGATTAAGGTAATACTTGTCCAAGTCAGTCAGTGAGTAGTGGAAGGGAGATTTGAACCCAGGTGGCTTGGCTCTATAACCTTCACTTAATATTGTAACATTTTAAGTACAACCTAGCATCGAGTACTAAGTTTTTCTTGTCAGGGCCATTCTCAAGGGCACTAAGGTAATCCCAGACTTGTGCAAACCAAGGTGTATAGAGGGTTGTATCCAGGCTGGCAGAGGACAACACATTAGGAGAATGATGGAGGGACATACTGGTGACAGCTAATGGCATGGAAGAGGCTTAGATTTTACTTAGTAGGAAACTGGGACCAATTATGAGCACCAATATGCTCTAGACCCTTTTTAAGGAACTGGATGTAAAAAAATGATGTGGCTTAACTTTCAAAGACTAATGGCAAAGCGGCTGGCTAAGAATTCATTGCAATAGAGGAGCATATGGTGCAAGGGGAGTCTACACAAAGCATAGTGGAGACCTAAGAGTCAGAGGGTCAACTGTGCTCTGAGAGGCAGAGTGTGGGATGGCTTCATAAGGAAACAGTATAAACTGATCTCTATTGGGCTTATAGAAGGTTTTAAGCAGATTTTCATGGCTAGAGTTGTGCATTTCATCTAATACCCTAGCATCTGCCCGGGAAAATGAGGGCCTGACCCTGGGTCGTGGCAATAAGAACGGAGAAGGGCAGCATAGAGACATACTTGAGGGGGCCAGGTAAGGAAATGATGATTATGTGTGAAGTCTAAGGAAAGCAATGGCCTGAAATCCTGCAACTGGACTGTCACTATCAGAAACAGTTTATGAAGAAAGAGAATGAATTCATTTGAGTTTGAGGCACCTGTGACAGCTAGAGATGTAGATAAAAGACTACATGAAAGAGATGTAAGGCTTTAGAAACACTTTCACTCCAGAAGAACTCTAGAATTCTATAAAAAGCTTCCCTACTGATAGTTTATTAGCTTTGCATTTGTGGCTCAAGGGATGTAGATGAACTGTGATTTACAGAGGAGTGGGGACCCACTACGGAATTAATCCCTAGGAAGGTAGGACACACCATCTCTCTGGTTTGTCTGCATATTGATTTGCTTTCCTGAAGGGAAGAGAGAGGGCATTGTTCCAGCTAGTGGATGAGCAATTTGGAATTTTGTGTGTTCATTGAACTTTCATTTCACAAAGATTTATCTAGCACTTTAACTGTGGTGTAGTTCTTGAGTTGAGGGTGCTGTAGGGAACTAAATAGGCCCTGCTGTCCTGGAACTTACACTTTGAGGGCAAAGGGGTATTAATAAATACAGAAAGGAGGTGCTTGTACAAATGCCTGGGGATCCAGAAAGATGGGACAGCAAGTGCAAAGCTTCTGTTGAAGGAAAAAACAAAGCCAAATGAATGGGTGCCTTTGTGGAAAAAGTTATAAAATGTTCTAGACAATCAACCCTCACTACTGCACTTTTGAATTTCAGGAAGGGCCCCCTGAATTCCTTAGTTAATAAGTGAAAATACAACCTTTGAGGGCTTGCTACTCTAGGCCTAATTTGCAATGGCAGGCTTGGATAGGCCTTGGGGTTTTTAAAGCCTTCCCTCCAGCTCAAATGCTCTGGGAGGCCATTGCCATCTAGTGGCAGAGTGAGGGAACACCCCCGGTAGCTTGTGAACATGGAAATTACATCAAGGTGTTTGAGTCCTTAGCCCAACCTTCAGTCATTACCTATGAAATTACTACTCTGAAAATCTGCCAATTTCCTACTCTCACAGAAATCCTAGGACAGTAAGGCCAGAAAAAAAGCCTCTGTTAAAATTGTTTTCTGACAGGTAACTTCAATCTTTGGCATCTACTGGGCATTGTATGTATTTCCCCACTTAATCTTTATAGCAACTCTCTAAGGTGGGTACTTAAAAATTTATTTTAATTCAGATATAAAAACACAAAATCATACATATTAATGGAGTGTCATGTAATTTTTAAATACTTGTATACTTTGCATAATGTTTAAATCAGATGAAGCATATTTATTGCCTCAAATATGGTGAAAACATTATGGTAAAAACTTTCAAAATCCTTTCTTCTACCTTCTAAAAAATGCAAGCATATTAGTATTCTCTGTAGTCATCCCCCTGTAGACTAGTACACCAGAACTTCTGCTCCAATCTAATTGTAACTTAGCACCCACTGGTCAGGTCCTTCCCCCTAGATCCCCACCCCACCCCTAGCTCCTGGTAACCACTATGCTCTCTCACCTTCCGTGAGATCAGTACTTTACTTTCCACATATGAGTGAGATCATGTGGTGCTGTCTCTCTATTTCTAGCTTATTTCACAACACAATGATCTCTAGTTCCATCCATGTTGCTGCAAATGACAGGATTTCATTATTTTTTAATGCCGGAATAGCATTCCTTTGTGTATATGTGCCACATTTACTTTATCCATTCATCAGTTGATGGATACTTAAGGTTTTCCATTTCTTGCTGGAGTGAACATGGGAGTGCAGACGTTTCTTCAATATCATTTCTTTTGTATATATACCCAGAAGTGGGATTGCTGGATCATATATGATAGTTCTAGTTTTAATTTTTTGAAAAACTTCCATACTGTTTTCCTTAATGTCTGTACTAATTTACATTTCCACCAATAATGAGCAAGGGTTCACTTTTCTCCTCATCTTTATTAGCACTCATTATTATCTTTGGTCTTTGTGATAATGGTCATTCTTACAGTGAGGGATGTGTAGTTTTGATCTGTATTTTCCTGATGATTACTGATGTTGGGCATTTTAAAGGCAAATGTTAGCTGTTTGCTTGCCTTCTTTGTAAAATGTCTATTTGGATCTATTGCCCATTTTTAAACCAGCCCCCCCTTTTTTTGCTATTTAGAGTTTGGAGTTCCTTATATATATCCTTGTCAGATATGTAGTTTGTAAATATTTCCTTTCGTTCTCTAGGTTTTCTCTGCATTTTGTTGTTTCCTTTCTTGTGCAGATCCTTGGTTTTGTTTCCTTGGTTTTGTGTTTGGGGTTTGTTCAAAAAATCTTTGCCCATTCCAATGTCCTGAAGCACATCCCTTGTCAGGGAACCAACTCTGATTTATCAATCCTTTGTATTGTCTTATTAGTCTCAATTTCATTAATTTTCCCTGTAATCTTTGTAATTTCTTTCCTTCTACTACTTTTGGATTTGAATTGTTCTTATTTTTCTAGTACCTGGAGATGCATCATTAAGTTATTTATTTGGCTTGATATCTGCTGTGTCTGAAAAATAAGATAGCTACTACTGCTTGCTTTTGGCCTCCCACTGTATAATGTGTCATTTTCATTCTGTCTGTATTTATGTCAATTTTATGCTGCTTTAATTGCTACAACTCTGTAATAGTTTTGGTGTGTGGTAGTGTAATGCCTCTTGCTTTGTTTTTTGTTTTTTTGCACAGATGGCTTTGTCTATTTGTGTGTGTGTGTGTGTAGCTATTGTAAATGAGTTTGATTTCTTGATTTCTATTTCAGATAACTTACTATTGGCATATATCATTACTGATTTTTAATTGTTGATTTTATATCCTGCAACTTTGTTGAATTTATTTATTAGTTATAATAGTTTCTTGGTACTGCTTTTGGGGTCTTCTATGTATAAGATTTCATCATAAGCAAACAGTAACAATTTGACAACTTCTTTTCCAATTTGGATATACTTTTTTGTTTCTCTTGAATGATTATTCTGGCTTAGATTTCCTGAATTATGCTGAATAAAAGTTGTGAAAGTGGGCATCCCTGTCTTATTCCAGAACTTAAAGAGAAAGCTTTCAGTTTTTCCCACTTTAGTAAAATGTTAGCTGTTAGCTTATTTTAGATGGTCTTTTTTTATGTTCTGTTCCTTCTACACCTGATTTGTTCTGTATTTTTTTTATCATGAAGGGGTGCTGAATTTTATCAAATGTTTCTTCATCTCCTGAGATGATAATATAGTTTTTGTTCTTTATTCTGTTGAAGTGGTACACTAACTTTGTTTATATATATTTTGAACCATATTTATGTACTTAGGATAAATTTTGTCCCTAGGGTTGGTTTAAAATCCATTTTAGGGTCGGGGATTTAGCTCAGTGGGCTGGGGATTTAGCTCAGTGGTTCTACTGCCTGCCTTGCAAGCGCAAGGCCCAGAGTTCTATCCCCAGTACCAAAAAAATAAAATCCATTTATCTGATGTAAATATGGCAATTTCTGCTTTCTTTTAGATTCCATTTGCAAGGAGTATCTTATCTATGTACGTTCTTATTGGTGTAGTGAATTTCCTATAAGGAAGAAATAGCTGTGTCTTTTTTAAAAATCCACTCAGTCACTCTTTTAACTGGTGTCACTTTATGTGTTTAATTGGGGAGTTTAATCCACTTACATTCAAGGTAATTATTAATATAAAACATCTTACTACTGCCATTAAGTGACTTAGTTGCAAATTTTGTTTTAGTTCCTTTCTTTCTTTCACTGTCTCTTAAAATCTACCTTTCTTGTTAAATTATCTATTCTACTAGTGTGTTTTGATTCTTTCTTTACTTATTACTTTTAGTTTGTCTTTACAGATTCTTGCTTTGTGTGTGCACTGTAAGGCTTACAAAAAACAACTGATTCTCATAAGATGTTTTGAAATGATAGTAACATGACTGTAAAGATAACAGAAACCATCAAACAAAAGAACAAGAAAAAATATAGTGATAAGAACACTCTGCATTTGCTTTCTGTTCCTTCTCAAATTTTGATATTTCATTTTATATCTTTTATATCATCTGTCTCTTAGCATATAAGAAGTAAGTCCTGATCCTTTTTGTTCCACCTCAGATGACCTGGCACTGTGCTCTGAGATAAAGCCCTGTGCAAGCTTTTGTACCCTGCTCCCCACTGGATGGAGTTTTGCTTCAGACTGAAATCCCAAAGATCCAAATTATCCATTTTTGTACTTAAGTTGGATTAACTGTGAAAGCAGTTTAGAAATATGCCTGAACAAAAAGTGCTGGACTGAAGGAGAAATCCAGCAAGGGCTGGCGGTTTATATTCTTCTTGGTCTCTGGGGGCAGCATTCCTTCCTGTTGCAGGAACACTTACAATCAAGCAAGGTATATCACAGAATTTCTTCCTGGTCAAATCTGAAACAGAAATAAAGAAAAAATTGGAGTAATATCTTTAGGTTTTATGGTTGGCTTTGGTTAAAAGCAGCTCTGGTTTCTATGACTTGACTTGGGAAACTGGAATTGTAGCTTCTATGACTTGCTTCAAAAAAGACTGGTGGGTGAGAGGTAGGGAGATAAGGGGTTTGCTTCTGAAACCTTCACCGTGGGGCCTTGTTTTCCAAGCTCCAGTACATCTAGCAATATTTTGTCCCTTTTAATTGATGAGTTGTTGTCCTGTACCACTGTTTGTCTAACTTACTTTTTAAAAAAATTAATTTTATTGGTACATTTTAGGTGTACAATATAATAACATTCATCATTGGAAATTACAACTTTACATAACCTTGGTTCTTTTTTCCCCTTTCCCCTGCTCTCCCTTCAACCCCTCCATCCCTCCCTATTTACAAAGACTTTGTTTCCTTTTTTTCATTTTCTCATATTAATTCCAGTCCCTTCTTTCCTTTCCCCTACCCCTCCCACTTCTCCTTCACCTTTGCCCCTTTTCTTCCTATTTCACATTATCTATTATACCTTTTAGTC
>NW_004624878.1:180627-202504 GCF_000247695.1 Heterocephalus glaber | reverse complement strand
GTTGAGAAGTCTGCTGTGATTCTGATGGGCTTTCTTTTGTATGTGATTTGTTTCTTTTCTCTCACTGCTTGTAGAAATTTGTTCTTCTGTTGGGTTTCTGGAATCTTTACTATTATATACCTATGTATAGATTTTTTTGATCAAGGCTATTTGGAGTCCTATATGCCTCACTTTTCTGTATCTCAAGCTCTTTTCTCCTGCTTGGGAAGTTTTCTGCCATCACTTCTGTGAATAATTTTTTATGTCATCTGCAGTCTCTCCTGTTTCTTCACTGACTCTGATCAGTCTTATGTTAGTCTTCTTCGCATTGTCTAGTTGCTGCTGGAGTTATTTCTTGTGGTCTCTTACTATTTTTAAGAAATTTTTCTTTTCCTGGTCACTAATTGCAATCTTATCTTCTATTTCTGAAATTTTGTCCTCACATTGGCTAATTCTGCTGTATAAACTTTCAATGGAGTTTTTAATCTCCTGGAAATCTGTTTGCATCTGTTTTATGGATTCCATTTGTTTCCTATCTTGGGATTCCATCATGTTCCCCAGCTCCTCTCTTTTTTTATCTGTGTCTTCTCTAGATTTATTAATCACATCTTGCACTATGGGGGCAATCTGCTGATATCGGAGAAATTATTCCTGTTTTCATTTATTCCAGATCCTCTTTCATTGCCAGTTCAGGGAGTACAGGTGTTTTGAGTATCAGATTGTTCCATCTTGTTTCCCTTTGAGGTTACTTTAGGTGATCTGGAAGTCTGGTTTTGAGACTTGTTTATGTGTCTTCTTATTTCAACAGTGGGGTGGTGGTGGTGGTGGTGTGCTGCTGGGACCCTTGAGGTTCACCTCCTTGGTGCTGGGTGGGGCTCTGCTCCTCTGCACTGGGGACAGTGGTATGGCAGCCTGAAAGACTCACCTCCTCGGCACTGGTCTAACTTACTTTTTAAATTTTTTTTATTTTTTATGGTACATTTTAGGTATACAATATAATGACATTCATCATTGAAAATCTGCACCTTTACATAATCTCTCTTGGTTCTTATTTCTTCCCCATTCCCCTGCTCTCCCTTCAACCCCTCCATAGCTCCCTATTTACAAAGACTTTGTTTCCATTTTTTCATTTTCTCATATTAATTTCATTCCCTTCTTTCCTTTCTCCTACCCTTCCCACTTCCCATTCCCCTTTGCCCCTTTTCTTCCTATTTCACATTATCTATTATACCTTTTAGTCCTTATTTACACTTTCAGTTTCTCACACTAGAGAAACTATTCAGCATTTACACATGTGTGTCCTATTTATTTCACTCAAGAGTATTGCCTCAATGTGCATCTGTTTAGTTATAAATGTCTCTAATTTGACATTTTTTATGGCTGAGTAATACTCCATTTTATTAAAAAAACACATTTTCTTTATCCAGTCTCCAGGTGATGGGCAATTGGGTTGCTTCCAAGTTTTAGCTATTACAAACTGTGCAGCTATGAACATGGGTTCACATATATCACTGTGGTATGATTCTTTTAGTTCTTTGGGGAAGATACCCAGCAATGGAATAGCTGGGTCAAATGGGACTTCCAGTCCTAGTTCTGTGAGGTATCTGTTGGTTGGGAGTGTCAACTGGTTCAACCACTGTGGAAATCTAACTTGCTTTTTAAGGGTACTTTGGTTACTTTAGTTTTTGAACAATATAAAAACAACTTGTAGGAAAAATTATTTAGTTTTTTTGTGGACATAAGTTTTTATTTCTATGTTGTAAATGCCCAGGAATGCAATTTCTGAGTATATGTTTAGCTTTTTTTCCAAACTGCCAAACTATTTTCCCAAGTGTGCTATTCTACATCCCCACTGCCAATGTATGAGACTTCTGTTTTTCCATATTCTCAACAGCACTGGTGTCAACACTACATTTTTATTTTAGCTATCATAGTAGGTGAGCAGCGATCTATCACTGTGGTGTTAATTTGGATTTTCCCAATGGCTATGTTGAACCTCTTCTCCTGTGCTTATTTGCTAAATATATAGTCTTTTCTGTGAAATGTCTCTTCATGGCATTTACTCATTAATTGGATTTAAATTGAATTTTGGGGCTATCTTATATTGTCTGTATATGAAGCCTCATTCAGATATGGGGTTTGCAAATATTTTTGCTCAAGTGTGTAGCTTTTTTTGTCCCATTAATAGCTTTTATCATGGTGTAAAAATTTTTAATTTTGATAAAGTTCTTGGAGGTCTTTTCATTGCACGATACAAAAGTGTACAACTTTTTTCAGTGCATTGAGTTTAGTTGTATGGATGTATAATCATTTAACTTGTCCATAAGAGAAAGACTTATGTAGTGTACAGTCAGTAATTTTCAATAATTTATAAAGAAAAACAGTTCTACAATGATTATCTATAAGTATTCAATTTGTATATGTGTATAAATCTTTGTATATCTTTTGGGTATATTCCAGGAAATAGTATTGACTGTATCAAGAGATGTGTGTATTTTAATTGCCCATCAACTACATTCCAACAGTTCATATCTGGATTATCAGAACAGGAAAATGTCAAATTCTATATTTTCATCACCAATAAAAACCAAATGAGGGGTGTCGCTTAGTGGTTGTATATGCTTAGCATGCATGGGGCCCTAGGTTCACACCCCATCACCACAAAAACAAAAACAACTCACTCAAATTGAAAAACAGATCTCAAAACTTGGATGATCTGAAGGGTTAATGAAAAATATCTCAGTCATTTTTTGGTGATATTGGGGATTGAACCCAGGGTAGTGAGCCACATTCCTACCCCTTTTTTCACATTTTACTTTGAAGACAGTGTCTTGCCAAGTCACGAAGTTGCTTTTTTTTTTTTGAAACAAGGTCTTGCTATGTAGTCCAGCCTGGCCTTGAACTCACTATATAGCCGAGGGTGGCCTCGAACTCACAGAGATCCTCCTGCCTTGGCCTCCTGAGTGCTGGGGATTACAGGTGTGTGCCACCACACCCAGTTGAGCACAAATTTGTAATCTTCCTGCCTTATCCTCCCAGAGTGCTGGGATTGCGCCGCCATTCTTGGCTACTTTAAAAAGCTTGTTTCTTCCATTGTGAGTGTGGTTGAGCATAGATTCCTATGTAAGCCCTCCTTCCTGTGGGCATGAACTCTTCATTTCTGTCATTTGACCACTGATTTTATTGGTTATTTTCTCACTAACATAAAAAGTTATCAACATTGAAGAAGAAAACAATCCTCCATAAACAGTTTTTGTCTGTTTTCCTTTGTTTATAGTATTTTTGGCCGTATACCTACATTTTTATTTGGTCTTTTTTTTTTTTTTTTCTGCTTTCTCACTGTGAATTCTGGGGTTGTAATTTATGTAGAAAGGAAAAAAAATATTTAAAAAAATAACCCTATGTTTTCCTTTGGTGCTGTTTAGTCTATGACATCTATTCAGGTGAAATAAATCCTTTTCACTAAGTGTTATTTGGAGCCTTCCTGGGGCTCATTAGAAATGCAGAATCTCAAGTGTCCTGAATCAGAACTCCTAGTGATTCACCTGAACAATAAAATAAGCCAAACACTGGAATAGATTTTCTATGTTTTTCCCTTTATTAAAAAATTCCCAGACCCTACCAGATAGACAAAAGAGTACCTTTTTAGTGCACTGCAGTTTTCATTAGGTGGCACATGGAGAATTTTAAATAATGCTAAAGACTTGAAGGTTTAAATTCAGAAAACTATGAAAACAAAGCTTGACTTTCAGGTTCTACTCAGTGATCAGTTTTATGAGAGATCAAGAGAAACCTAACCCAGATCTATGCTTAGGAGGAAGGGACCACAGAACTGTTAGTTCTGTGATTTTGTTTTATTCTCTCTGGTCGTGGTTTTGAATATTTTCTCACTGCCAGAGCGGGATTTTTTTTCTAATAAATTCATAGAGATCTGTGAAGTCTGTCCAGCTGCTATCAGCTTTAGAAATGGGGATCTTGTCCTTGCTTGATAGGATTACCTTCTTTAATAACCACTCACTCCAAGCTAAGCTTGGCTGGTACTGTAGTTGGCTAGTCATGCTCACTGCCCTGGATTTTTATCAAGCACAGGGTAATAACTGTGTTCTTCCCTCACTCAGAGCTCAAGGAGCAAAACCAGAGGAAGTGATTTATGGCAGTCCTCCTTGGGAAAGAATAAATCAGGAATTGTCTCACAAACAAACACTTCCCATTCTTCTGACCAGCTAGTCATGTCAGGCAATTGTCACAGAGAAAAGAAGCTGTCTATTCTCATAATATTCTTCTGAGCAAATTCTCTTTCCAAGTTGTTTGTCAAATTGAGTTAATGAGGGTGTAAGCAGATTTTGGAACCCTCAGAGTTCAGGTGGGTGTTGGTCTTTTTCTGGGAAACAATATTTCACAACTGGCTTTAATCACTCATGATAGCATCCTAAATCCTCAGCTAAGAGTTTTTATCTTCTTTAGGAGTTGGGTGGCTGCTCATTAAGAAGCCCAAGTGAGTGTGAGGCTGGCTTTTACTTGATAAACATGAAGCATATGGGGACTCTTGGGCAGAGAGACTGCATGGGCAGAACTAGCTGCATTCATTCAAATCATAAAGGTAGATTTATGAAATCAGATTCATGAACAGTTGCAGAATTCGAGGTTCCTCACCTTGGTTGGCCTTGCTCTCTCTGCTCCTAAATCATTCCTATTGTAGTCACAATGGAATTAGAACAAAAAGAAATGGGGTAGGAGGTGGGGTGGGGCCATACAAACTAGCGTTGTTTTAAAAGTATGATTTCTGGACCACTAATGTCAGTATAAACTGGTGTGTTAGCTGTTTTATTGCTGTGAAAAATAGATTGGAAAATCAACTCAGAAGGAGGAAAGCCTTATTTAACTTACAGTCTTGGAGGATTTAGTCCATGGTCAACTGATTCCATTGCTTTTGGGCTTGTGGTAAAGCAATACGTCATGGTGAGAACTTCAGGCAGAAGAGTAAAGCTGCTCACCTCATGCTGGCCAAGAAGGAAATAAAAGGGAGCAGAAGCTGGGGTTCCAGTATCACTTTCAAGGGCATGCCCCTAATAATATGACATCTTCTACTAGGCCGCATCTCTACACATTTCCACCACTTGCCAATAGTGCAAGCTGAGCACCAAGCCTTCAATATATGGCTCTTTGGGATCCAAAGTATAGCACCTGGGAACTTGTTAGAAATTAAGATTCTCAGATCCTTTCAAAAGCAACTGATTCAGGAAATTCTGCAGTGGAGCCTAGTCATGCCCATTTTAACAAGCCCACTGGGTAATTTTGATACATTAGCATTTGAAAGCCACCATTTTAAAAGTCAGAGCTTCCCAAAGAAAAGCTGTAGACCAAAAGCAGCTGGAAACTTGTTAGAAATGCAGAATCTCAGGGCCCCATCCTCCTGAGGTTCTGATTTAATTGGGCTGGGATGGAAGAACTCACTTATTAATAATTTTTAAAAGCTTCACATATGTTCTAATTGTATATCCAGGGTTGAGTATTACTGTACTAAGAAACAGTTAAATGCAGATAGAAAAAATGGCCCCTTATTCATAGATATTAAAATAGGTGGATGATTTTCCTTTGTAGACTCACTGAGTTGAGCTAGAGTATCTTAGTTATCACCTCTTTCTTGAAAGAAGAGAGGGTGCAGAATGTCAGTACAAGATGGCTGGGAGGAAGGCCAGGTTTTGTCAGTGCAACAATAGTCAATCATACTTTCAGGTTCCCACTCTCAGGGGAATGAAACAAAGAACTAAGATCAAGCTACTATTAGTGTGAGGAGAAGCTATTAGCTGAAATATGGAGTAAGAGAAGGAGAGCTGAGCAATCCAAATTTAACTCCCATCCAGCCCAGGGTCAAAACCCTGCATCCAAGGGGCAAATAGATCCTGTCTCAGAGTGACAGGTGATAAGATGTAGTGTAGGTCTCCCTGAGGGCTGCCCATTAGCCAAGCAGAATGGCCCAGGGAAGGGAGCAGTACCACTGGGAGGGCATCAAGACTGGCCCAGCCCACCAGGTGGCAGCACTGGGCATCAGCTTCCTCAGGAAAGGGAAAAGGCACATCAGAGACTGGGGTGTTCAAGCTCACCTACCTGTGTGGAGATGTGAAATCCTAAGGAGTGGCAGCTCCATGCTCTGTGAACACCTGCTTTCATTAAGGCCTGCATCCAGTGTCTTACAATTCCTAGGTGACTAGTACTTATATCTTTGGGTATTAAATTTAGACAATGACCCCCTTCTTTGGATTATATAGGGCAGTGAGATATATTTTAATTATTCAAACCAACACTGTTACTTTAGCCTTGTATCTTATGGAAAAAAATGCAGGGAACACGAAGACCATGTAAGCATCATTGTGACATTTTCTATCTCAATCCAACCAATACTTCCAAGGCCTCTTCAGTATTAGACTCTGTAGCCATATAAAGATGCCGAGGGCATAATTTAAGAAGCTTGTCATGAGACTAAAATAATCCTCAACAATAGCAAAAATACAAGTTCTAAGGTTAAGATTGTTATATAGAAAAGAGCTGTAGTAAAAAGAACACAGGACCACTAGCCAAAATATCTAAATATGAATTCCATCTTTGCTTTCAGCTAATGTACATATGAGTTTTGTTCTGTGTAAGTGGATAAAATGAATTTTTTTCTTTCTGTATTTCTTCCTTATCTTAAAGGGTTATCTTGAGAACTGAATGATATCATAGACATGGAAACAATTAGTGAAATAGAAAGTTTAAATTGCCACTAGACTGCACAGTCTAGGTCCATGGAAATAACATAGAAGCCAATATTTTCAGCATTTTTATTATGGTGAGGAAACCTCAGCCTGAAAGGGTGGAGAATTGAGATGCTCGTGTTCCCCAGCACCTCTTTGACAAGCACATTTCACAGGAAAGTCTTCATGAACTGATGCAGGTGCCATAGGGCCCAGCATAACCTGGGTTACTATCAGTTGTCATTTGCTATGCTGTAGGATTGCTTAATGGGGAATGTACTGTGTCTTTGCTTTTCCTTTACACACATTGAGAAAATAAACCACAGACCTCATGAAATCAGAAATTCAGTGAAATACGTTGCAGAAGAACAGGAAACACATCGCAATGGAACCTGTTGGGTACAACGGCAAGTCTGAGGGTAAGCAGGAGAATTTGATTCTTATAGATAAACAAACAAATGGGTGGAAAGGGTCTTTGTTTTGCTTTGGGTAGTGGTAGTGAGTACAGGACATGATAGAATGTTAGAACATTCCTATTCCACCAGAAGATGGAAAATGTAAATATATGAGACAGCATTTCAATGCTAACATTTATTATTTGACCTTAGGTGAGAAAAACTCCCACGAGCATCATTTCTTCATGTGTTAACTAGCAACTATTTACCCTTTTACATTGTTATGAGGATAAATGAGATGACATAAATAGCTAAAGCATGTTTTAAGTGTTCAGTAAATGGTCATTATTATTATGATTATTTGTAAAGTAGCTTGGAACTGTTACCAGGTTTTGGAGTGCTGGAGTCTCCTTCTGGAGGTGGTTTCTAGGTTCTTTCCACCTCAAACAAAAAGTTGACTGAAATAAGCAAAATGGTGGCAGTTTCACATTTTTCTGAGATAGGAAAAATTTAAGAGGTAGAATTAGGGAGAAACTGGCTCTGCAGAGCAAGTTTGGGGAGAGTAAAAATTTAAAAAATAGGAAAAATAAAAGTACACCCTAGGGAATATAGGGTAGGCTAATGGGGGTGTGACATTAATGAACTCTTTATGCATCCTGTCGCCTTTTTATTCACTCTACACATCACACTTTCTCATGAGAATTCCATATATGGGGCTTTGGGAACTGTTGTGTGCATATGTTGTGGGATTGTGTAATGAACAGGTCACATTTACTCCCCAGCTAGCTTGGCTACACCCTACCTTACTATCTCAGAATTGTCTTTAAATAGGAAAGATAGGGGACTAAACATATCAGAACTCATTTTCTACATGAGTGTCAGTCAGAGTAGGCACTCCTTTCAGGAAGTGTGCTGTTTCTGTCACCAGGAGCTGAGTCCAGAAAGCAGGATATTGTCCTAACTGGATTGCAAGACCCTGGTGGAAAAATGTTTTTAAAGAAATATTTTCTGTAATGTAAAATTTTATTCTTTAGAATAAAAGGATTTATTCTTTTTTGTTTTTCCTAAAATATGTTCCATCCTTATGGAAAAAGGAAAATGTCAATAATGTTTATAATGCTTATTGAAAAGAGTCTCAATTGCACACAAACTAGAAACTCAGCTGGAAGACCATTTAACAGGTGGTGAGGCAGAGTTCTACCTTTTAGACAGTAAGTTTCTCATGATGGCAGTATCAAAGTTTTCCCATTTTACTAATATTTCTACATTAAGAAAAAAGGTATGATTTTAAAGAAATAAAACCATGCCTATCTTGTTGGCAAGGATGATTTCATGTAATTTTGAATGTGCTACTGTGTCTCAACCTGGGAAGTCAGGACTAGTGCTTTCCCACCCCTCTATCCCTCCTCCTGCAAAGTGTGCTCATGTTCTGGTTTTGAGGATCCAGTAGAAGGACTAAGAATGCTGGTAAATCATGCAAAAGGAGGTAGCAACCTCAGTAACGCAGAGCGTGGGGAATGACCACTCAACAGGAAAAATGTGGGCATGCACATTCTGTGGAGATTTAAAGATGTACTACAGAGTTTAACCTGTTGATTAATGATGGGGGATCAATTCTCAATTTCTTGCTTCTATCTGGGTCATCACTCGGGTGACCTATTTCAATCCCTTGTTTCTACATAATGGCCACTCTCAGATAATATATCTCCACATTCAGACTCTTCTAAGCACAAAAAACTCTAAATATCCAACTGCCTATTGGGCATCTTGATTTCCTCCTCAAAGATGTTCCTCTCTCGAACTTTATCACCTCCATGAATGGGCAGTCCATTCTCTCACTTGTTCAGAAAATAGAGATCTGGGTTACAACTGACTCTCTTCCTGTCACACTACACACCCTATCCATTAGTAAATCCTGTTGTCTCTACCTTCAAAAATAGCCTCAGATTATTTCTAAATTATTTCTAATACCGTCATCTACCATGTGGATCTTTTCAGTAGTCTCCTAACAGAACTTCTAGCTTAACTTTTTTGCTCCTGTGGTTTATTGCTCTCAAACATCCAGAGCATTTAAAAATATTGTCTCTGATTAAATTTCTCTAGATTCCAAAGTCTGTACAATGGCCTCTAAGATCTTAGATGATCTGTCTTGGTGATACTTCTCTAACTTCATCTCCAAATCCTCACTGCATCTCTGGCCCAGTTTCTCCACAGCCACAGGAGTGTCTTCTCATTTCTTGAGCTAAGCACAGCACATCCCCACCTCAGGGCCTGTGCATGTACTGTCTTCTTCCTGGAGCACTCTTTCCCCTAGGTATACTTTCCTTCAGATTTAGGTGTCAGGTCTCCACAGAAGGCTCCATGTATGTAATTCATTCTGGAACACCCCACATTTGTCGCTTTCTTTATTCCCTTACCCAAAGCATCAGTCAAGTATCAACTAGGAAAACAAAAATGCAGTGTTTGATTCAAGGATCATTTAACTCTGTAAATTAGTTAAATTTGTGATAGAAGAGGCTGAAAAGCCAAATTAAGGACACTGAGGCCACACAGGAAGTTATAGCCTCTAGGAATCCACTAGTCCCTTCCTCCCTGGGAGGGAGGGATAATAGTGTCCACATTCTTTGGCCCAAGCAGGAACCATATTGGCTGTGGTGGAAGCTGCAAAACTGAGAGACACAGCCCTACCACAGATGCTTCCAAGAGAAGGAAGTGGAGTCACAGCTGGATTCTCCCCTCCTTTCCACCTTCACTTCCCTCAGTATCTCCTCTTGGAGCAACTCACCAGAGGTGGCTGATGCTGAGGCTGCACTCTGTCTGCAGGGGGCAGCATCCACCACTCTGTTCCCAGTGGAGTCCTGGGAGGGCTGGGAACCAATCTAAGGACAAGCAAGCCCAGTACTTGCACTGCTTGTTCTATTTTTTCATCAAACAATTTATGATCTTTGACATATTTGCAATTTTTCATTAATTTTTGATGTCTCTACCTTGGCTAGAATGTGAGACCCACAAACACAGGGGCTAGCTGCTTTGTTCACGGCTGTACTCTCAGCTCCTGACAGTGCCTGACAAATGTAGGTATTCGGTAAATATCTGTTGAACTAACAAATATATCTCAGTGCATTTGACTTACAGCAACCATGTAATCAATATCTATGGAACAACCCCCAAGGTAGTTGTTATGTGAAAGATAAAAAGGTGCCATCTTAGCTGAAATCTATCTCAACAGATTTATTTACATCACATTACAACTCCTCTTCATTTGGGGTAGCTTATAATTTATAACACATTTTAATATGTGATTCCTTTGAATACCTAGTGTATCACCTGAGGGATTTTAGACTCAGAAAATTTCTATCCATCTTCATGAATTTGTCCCACTGACATGCTCCTTCTTGATTCATTTTGCTTCTAGGTTTTAAAAAATAGTTCAGGAAATCTGAAATGCCAAACTCAATTTTTCAGAAAGATTTTTTTAAAAGTAAAATAAAACAACCTTGAAAATAAATGCTTGGACTATTTGTTACTAATAAAATTGCACACTGTAATTCAGAAAATGGGTTATTAAAATAAGTTATTAAATGTCAAGATTAAAGTGAAATCTGGCTTTTGGTTAATTAAGCAATAAACACTGTAAGAAATTATAAATAATGGTCAAACTGAAACATTTCTCTGTTCTGGACACTATCCACTTTAAGAAATTCATTGTTGACACTCTTGCTTATATTTTCTTGATCTTTCCTAGATATTCAATTCTAAGTGATTTGTATCAGTAACTACTGGATTGTGGTTTCTGATGACTTTAGATAATAAGTGAATACAGAATTAAATTAGGATTTTATGACCAATTTAAGTATATTAAAGATTTTTAAGTTACTAATCTTTATTTTCAAGATTCTGTATACCTGAAGACAAACAAGAGACTGATTTTCAACCTAAAGATACATCCTGTGTTTCCATAACTTCAAGACCAAAAAAAGAAAAAAGAAAAAAATCATGCTGTTCTTCTTTGGGATAAATGATTCATTAAGGTGAGTGGAGCATTCACTTATGAAAAACAACAGAAAGGTTATACAAGGTTTTATCTTTGCCCTCAGGTAAGCAAAAATTCAGATACATGATCTCTCTGTGAATTCATTTATTCTCCACCTCAGCTACTCAGATCTCTAAAGTGAGTAATTGTCCACAGAGTTCATGCTTGTTTTTAAAGGTGTGTCTTTATTTCCGGATCGTATCACAGGCCCTCAAGAAAACCAAAAGGGACAAAGCATGTGTCCATAATGTTTGTTGTTAATGAGACTTCCTATACTTACTTTCTGTCTGCAGACACATGGTCAATTTATCACCCATCAGAATCAAGTTCGACTGAAAATCTCCCATCTTTTTGGTGAGAAATTTATGAATAGCTTTGCTAAACATTTAGCTTTGAGGGTCTAAAGGTAATATATAACTGTAAGAATTTACAAGTATGTGGTGGAATAAAGGACAGGCGTTTCTATACACAGGCTTAAACAATGCCAATATATTTCGAACACAAGGAGGAGATCCTTATATTTCTGGTACATGGTATCAGTGTGCACCAAACTCAATTTTATATTCTGTAAGGAATGGGTAAATGCAGAAGTCAATGTCTGGGAGGCTAGGGGGAACATTTCTCTTTTACCCTTGCTAGTTGCTTAATTACTGGGGAATTATCTCTAGTATAACACACCCTTCGTCTATCCAGGCTCTCACCCTTCTCTGGGAGGTGAAATAACACATGATATGAGTTCAGAACATGCATAGAGATAGGGTATACAGTTTATTGGGTCTCTCAAACTCCAAAAGACCACACAAAATTGAGTGCTAAAGATTGATTTAATAAGCGTGCTTAGTATTTAGTTATAAGACATATCTTACTTTTCCAAGTCTACAAGTATGAAATAGGCTTAATTAAAGTATAGTCAGAGGTTTTGTTTCTAGTTAATGATTTCCTGTTAAAAAAATCTCGTAGCTCAAAATGGTTGTTGAATCTTTACCTAGTAAATTTTTAGAACTCAGACTTGCAACTTGATGCCGAAGAATGGCTCCTTTCTTTTGAGGCAGAGTTCAGATTAAAAGTTTTCTTGAGGTATATTCTATGAATTTATTGATAACTATGAAGTTTTTTCAGCAGATAAAGAATACTAAACATAAACAAGATTAAACTTTCATGATATAATATCTCCACTCCTCCTGAATGTACCTTTTCTTTAATATCAAATGATGAGTTTAATGGTTCTTTACACTTGAACCAAGTATTGGTTCTCAACACTCGGTTAATTTTCTTTGCCTTAATGTCATATTCAAATTGCCTTGATCCACGGAAGAAATAGAAGAACCCTACAGACAAAGAGTCATAATTAGTTATCTTGCATAACTATAAAATGGTGCCCTAAATTTTATTTTATCAATGTAGAATAAAATAACATTATGGAGAACAAAGAAACTGGTAGAATTATATAGATACATTTTACTTTTCTAGTGCTATCAGGGAAATCCTATTATTTTTTTTTTCCCTGAAGAGGAAGCCAAGATATGAAGCATAAGTTTCAAGAGACTTACTACTTTATAGCCAGACTGTGTCTATGTCAGAAGTTCTCAAAGTAGGTTTTGAGAAAGCATCTCAGTGAGAGGGAGGCCTGTATGGGTTTGGCCTTGAACCCTGTCCTCATTTCACTAGAGCTGTTACACTTTTAATTATCTAGATTTTCAGGTTCTGTGCTAGATGGCATTAAAATAATAGATTGTGTCACCCAAAAACATTTTTAGACTCCCAATTACTCCATTTTCTAGGGCACTGTTTTTGAAAATAGAGTAGTTGGACTAAGCACATTAAACTGTCTGGATCTCTTTAAAAATTAGATTCCTGGCTCTCACCCATAATCCTGTTGCCTTAGATAGTGAAAATTTGTTTCACATTTGATCTCCGCACTATATACATTAAACTACATATATTAAAGGTCAAGAATCATTGTTTAGCTCATATGCTTTGTCATTTTTTGTACTTTAGGGAGTATCTTGGATCATTAATGAGTAAAACTAATTTTGGCACTTTTTACATAGATTTGAAATAGTATATGAGAGAATAGTTCAACAGTTCTTGATTCAGTTTGTGATAATGTCTGCAGGGTTAATGTTTATTATTTCATGTACATATTTAAGAGTAGTTAAATTTACACTAAAATCAAAATACTTTAATTTTCATGCTGGTTTCTTTTGCAAGTATGCTAACAGTTAAAGGCAATGATTCTCACCTTTATGCTGGAAAGCAGCATCAACATGGAGACCAATTCCTGGAAATTGTTTCACCACTCTCTGTGGGTAACCACTGTCCATAGCTTGAGTTGTCTCATCGTACCTGCATATGTGTGTTTGAAAGGTTTCTACTGGATCTCTGTTTGGGGGAGTTTATTTCTTCCACTGCCCAACTTAGAGTGGAGCAGGGATGTGGGGGGTAAGCAGTCCTGCTAGAAACAAATTAATGGGATCAATAATACAGAAATATTGTGAACAGTATATTTGATTGAATCATTATATCTTGGAAGCAAAAAATGACCTGGTAAAACTGGTGATATTTTAAAGACTTGTTAAATCAACAGGTTTCAACTTGCACCTTTCCAAGATTTTGACAGTATGTATTTGTATCATTCACAATTTGGTTGGCATCATGAGTTTTAATATTTTATCTTTATTTTGTAAGTTTTAGAAGGAATTTTGGGCTCATTGAAACATCTTTTAATTTGGTAAGTGTCATGCAACAGAAACTGCCTTCAATATAATTCACTTAAAGAAGACTATAGATTTGTTTTATTTTTGTCTATGTCAAAGTGATATTATTGTGGTTATTTTTCTCCATAAAATAAAGGGGTCACTTTTCTGTGAACTTACCTCCAGCACCAAATGCCCACAAAAAAGTAAGTTTTTCTTGTGTTTCTGTCACAAATGGCTGCGTCAATTTTCTTCACATGTCTTGGAAAGCCAAGTGTATGGATGGACTTGGGATAATCTGGCAAGACAGCATACCCTCTGATCATCCAGAAGTTTTCATCTGGGAAGAGAGAAAGTGATTATCCTCTGATCTGTCTCCTAGAGGGGAAAAATTATTTCTTACGAAGTTTGAGAATAATTAGATGCCCAGATCCTCTTAGTTTCCAGTGCTTAGAGATCTAGTAATCTAATTTCTCCAAGTATTTTTTTTTCTTTTTTTTTTTTTTTGGTACCGGGGATCGAACTCGGCACCTTATGCTTGCGAGGCAGGCGCCAGAACAACTGAGATAAATCCCTGGCCCTCCCCATGTGTTCTTACCACTTTTCTTAGCCTCTTATATCATTAATATTATGAAAATAATATATAACAATAGTCAATAGTGTGCCATTCCTATCAATTGCTTTTTTATCGATTGTTTTTAATTGGCAAACTGTCAAAACATGTTTGGACACGTTTTCCTAAATTTTAACCCTCAAATATACTCAAAGGCTAATAATCTGATGAAATTCATATAAGAAATAAGGTTGCTAGGTTAAATATGATCCCAGTTAAATTTGAATTTCAAATGAAAATGACTAATGTTTGGTGTACCTAAAATATTTCAAGGTGGCACACATATACTAAAAACTTATTTGCTGTCTTCTGACATTCATAGCATCCTATATTTTTATTTGCCAAATCTAAATCCTATAAAAAGAGAAGAACAAAAGGAGCTAGGTTACCTTTACCTGGCAGAATAAACAAGGACTTTTAAAGTTTTTAATCATACAAGTTTCTTTTAGTCCCTGTGAAACTGCGATGGTGTTTATCTTTGCAGCCACAGAGAATCTCCTGGATAGTTGCTCTTTTTGACAGAGACCTAAGATCAGGGCAAAAGCCTTGTTCATTTGGCTCATGCATGAAGATTATATTCCTTACACCAAAATATCCACTGTCCAGCTCAGGCATCCAGAAGAAAGAGAAAAGTCACAAAGGGAAAGTTTACCTTTGAAAACCAGAATTGTATCTTTGGGGTTTTCATAGGCAGCTTGGAGATCAGCTGGCAGAGATGGCCAAAATGAAGCAATCAACTCAAATTCCACATCAGCAATATCATAATAGATCCTCCATAAATGCCTGTGTTTTAAAAAAAACCCCAACATTCTATATATGTAGCCTACATAACTATGTCAATGACAGCATTGCAATCTTAGGCTTGTCTTCTAATTGATTGATATTTTCCTCACATAATTATAGAATTAATACCATTTCCCCCAGTACATTTAGGTGGTTGTGAGGTTATTTCTACTTTTTGAACTACCAAGGTCAGGACATGCCCTTTGTGTGTACCCAGTTGGGGAAAGTGGCTAACTATCCATAGAAATCATACAAAGAGTTCTGAATGCTCAATCACCTCATTTTTGCAGCAACACCCAACATTCTTAACACCAAGTATCCTCAGAGGAACATTTCGATGTTAATGTTTGCTGGAATGAGGAAATTTTATTATTGGCATGCTAAAATATTTCCTCAGATATTCCCATCTGGCTGGAAAATTCCAAATCTATGAATTATACTTGAGAAGTCTCTGTTACGATTTCCTCTCCTATATAGGTGACTCTTGTCTGATATCTGTAACAGGTGATCTCTGGGCTTCTGCTAGTCAAGCATGATAATAATAACCTGTTTAGGTAGTCATGGGTGAAAGTAGTCCCATTTCAATTTTTTTTTTGGCCTCTAAATACTTGTCAAGTGGATTATGTACTGATAGTTTGCTCATAAAATATGGTTCTGGTATACATAACTGACACAATGCTGCAATTAATTCCAACACATTATGTATGGTGAGAGATTTCCTACAGAAATCCAACAGAACTGTACTTCATTGATGCAACATTAAGAAATGATCAATGGTATGCAGATACATGTTTAACAACTGGGTCTCCAGTTGAGAAAAAGACCTGAATTTTAACATTTGCTCCTGTATAGTGTGTATGTACTTCACCATGGCCAGTTTCATCTACCAATATGATGCAAACTAATTTGCAAAATTCCTGAAAATTTATCAATAGGCTCCTAAAATCAGGTATAAACTGGTTCCAGTTCAGCACTGGGATTGGTGTATTATTTTGGTCAAGTAGTCATCTAAGGTAGACTCTACTTTCTTATAGAATTTAAAAATTGCTTTAGGTAATTTAAAATTAGCTTAGCAAACAAGTATAAGATATAAACATATGGTAAGACATTCAGATAGAATGTGCAATTATAAGATAGAATGATACATATTTTCATAGTCTTCATGACCCCTCTTTATTCTCAAACCTCTTGAAAAGAAAAGTCTTCTTTGAAGTTGAAGTGTATATGGGAGTGGGTTTACCTGCCTTTAAAGAACATCACTTCTCTGCGGAGAGTGGTTATAGCATCAAAAGTCAAGTTAGGGTCACAGGCATGGGGTATATTGGTTCCTTTTGTTTTGACAGGTGCTGTAGGTAGACCTCCTTTGATGAGAAAAGAAATACCACAGTGGATTAAGAAGACATGAGGAAATTTGCCCACAGAAGGATCTTACTTAAGTAAATTTTTGCTTCATAATATTTCAAGAGTAACTTTCTCAACTTCCTTTCTGAAAAGCTTCCTATTTAGTTCACATACATTCAGATTTATATTGCTCACCATAGATGGATTGGATTCCATTGATATCATCCTGAGAAAGTGGGTACTTGCTAGGATCCAGGGTGACATAATTTGGGAACATCAATGCTCTTTCATCATTGGAATGAGAGAGCCCCAGGGAATGACCAAATTCATGAGCAGCCACAAGAAACAAGTTAAATCCTTAATAAAAACAGAAGAAACATGAGGACACAAGTTGATCAAAAGGGGAATGGTTGCATCTGAGATCAGGAAGTAGCTAAGAAGAATGAAGTCTTGCTGTCAAACAATTGATTATTAATATTGAAACTAGTCATGTCACGAGAAATTTAATCCAGGGTAGGCAATTATCTTGAAACTAGTTACTCAAAAATGCATAGTACTATTTTAAAAATGAAGTCATCAGTTTTTCATTCTGCTTTACTTTATTATATGTGATTGTGTTGCTCCTACTTACATTCTTCAGAGATTCTCCATTGGTTGTAGGATAAAGTCCAAATACCTTCACATGGCCTTCCATGATCTAGCCCCTGTCTTTTTTCCAGCCTCGTATTTTATTTTCATAGTCCATGAACCAGCCATATAGAACCATTTGTATTTCTATCTGTGCCATTCATGCTCTTTTTAACCTCTGTCTTTATACTTTCATTCCTTCTTCCACTCCCTGCTATCCTGAGGGAATATAGTAAAGTGGTCAAAAGACAAACCTTTTGGAATTGCCATCTAGTAGCCTACCTAGAATTTAGTTGAGGGCAGTATTATCTCTTGCCTTGCTCTAGTAAGCCTTGCCAACGTGGAGCCCTGACCTCTTTGGGATTTTTAATAATTCTCTGCACACATCTCACTTAACAGAGAGCGGAGCCAATGGGTAAGAGTTATTACTACTAAGTGTTATATTTTAAAGGATAAAAAGATAATGAAATCTCTGGCTGATTTCTGCCTCTAGATATGATAGTAAAGACTGTCTAAGCAAGGGAGGTAATCCTGATTCTGGCAAGTTTGAGAGTATTTGGTTGTTTGGATGAAAATATTCCTCCATTGTCCTTTTGTCTATTGTGATGCTAACTGATATAGCAATGGCAGCAACCAATCTCACTTTCCCCCTCCCCCACTTCCTGAAGCTTAGTCAGTACTGACCTCCTCACATTTCTTACTAGCACATGGAAGAACAGTTGCTTCACGTGGTGGAACTGACCACAGACCATTTTGCAGAAAATGTAGAACCGACCCAGACTATCTGTTGTCAAGATTAAACTGAAGTGCATGCTTGTGTGCTGCCATCAAGAAGCACATCAAGTATATGCTTTCCTGGTTACCTAGAAGCCAGACACCAGAACCGAGATGATTGAGTCAATGACAGGACAAAAAGAATGGAGAGACATAGAGAGTCTCTGGAGCCTGCTCCTTTGTTTAATGCACATGCTGTTACTGTAGTAAAGTTTTGTTTTTGTTTGAAAAGTAATAAAACATCTCTAGTGCCAGTCAGGTTCATTAAGAGAAATCAACTTAATATAAGATTTAATTTATACTCTTGAATATAAGATTTAGGACATAATTCTTTCACACATAGGCAAGCGTTAGAAGAGAACGTTTACATTTTTAAATAGCTCCTCTATGGCCCCTGAATCCACAATCCACACACTGTTCTTTAAGCTTCTTTCAGAAGCTCAACATTATCACCTCCCTAAAGCTGTCACCTAATCCTCAAACAATAGATGACTTCTACCACTGGTACAACACATAATGCATTCTGCCTTGTATGGCAGGCACATGGGTCCAGGCCTTATACATCCACACAGGATCATGAAGTTCTGAAGGGCTGGAACCTTTAAGTTCAACTTTGTGGTCCTAGCATAGTTTTAGGCACATAGTGGACCCTCAGGCATTGTGGACATATAAATGGGTATATCCTGATCAGACCAGAAGTAGCAGATTTATGAAGGCATTGTGAGAATAAGGCTTTGAGCTGCACAAGCACTGAATAGATATTGAGCACTGCCGCAAATGTCATCTTGGAATATGGAAAGTTGAGGAGAAACTGGAAAGTTTAGTGTTAAAAGGCAACTAGGTGTTTGAGTATTCTTCTTCAGAGATTCTTTGGAATGACACACTTTGTTTATCAAGAAAATCTGACCGAGCGTGGTGGTCCACACCTGTAATCCCAGCACTTAGGAGACTGAGGCAGGAGGATCACCCCGAGGACTGCCTGGGCTACATAGTGAGTTCAAGGCCAGCCTGAAATACATGGTGAAACACTGTGGAAAGAAAGAAAGAAAGAAAGAAAGAAAGTCAGACTCACCTGTTGTGTTCTTAGTTGTCCAGTTCTCGTCCTCATCAAAGTGAGTGTCACCACCCAGACCCCTACCAGGAGGAAAGGCATGGCCAAGGACTCCCAAGGGGCCATCAAAATGACGAGGACACCAACCATGGACTGAGATACAATTCATGGGGAAGAAAATCAGTTTTCTCAAATTTCCTGAGATAAAAATAGCCACAATTTTCTCTCGGTGGAAAACCTTACCTCGAGTCCTAAAGGCGATCATGATATCTGCAACCCCCTTGTAGATCTTGGTGAACATTAGTGGTGTGACCTTACTCCACAGTTGTAAAGCTTTTTGGATGGCCTGATCCACATCAGCTTGGGGCATATCTGGAGTATAGTTCATTATTCTTAAAAATTAACAAAAATATAGCAATTGTTGGTCATACAAGTATTTAGGTACACACATACTACAAACATCAGTTTTGATTTATGAGTCATGGGTGCAGTTACTACAGGTAACTTTTAGTATCAGGCTGTTATTCCACATTTGCATACTACTTTATTTAAATGAAATAGTTTTACATATTATATATGTCAATTATTTATTTCCTATGGATCAAGTATAACATTTTAACAAAGGGTGCTCAGAAAATAAATGACTTTCCTAAGATCATACCATAAGTGAGATAGAATTAAGTCCATGTATGCGTTTTCTTGTATAATGATTGTATCATAAATATATACTTTTAAAGAATTAAAATTTATTTTCTTAAATGGTTTTGAAATTCCATTTTATTCATGTATCATGTATTAAGAGTTTTACTCAAGAGCCACAAAGAATTACTCCAAGAAAGATTTCTCTCTTGTTTATATTTCCTGTCTTGGTAAGCCCATTTTTATTTCAAGTCCTAAAATTTAGTAAAATGAAGGAAAATTGTTCCAGAGTGGTGGTCAAAGTCACTTCCTTTTTCTCAGATTGGAGCCATACATCAGCTTCTATCTGGAAATGAGCCCTTTTCTAACTCTTCCTTGAGATGCCTGAAAGCAAACCCCGTAGTTGACACTGGGACCCCTCTGAGACAAGACCATGTAAGACACACACATCTGTGCCTTCCCATCTTCTGCACACAGCCTGCATCCATGCCTCTGAACACCTGCAGTCAGAGACAGGGCTTCTGGTCCTGAGCTCACACGGAGGTGGTAAGGCTGGTGATTACAGTGCATCTGTGGGATCCAGTCTCCTGGGTCACCTTGGCTATGGTAAATAACCCTTGGTGTCAGTTTCTTTGGGTTTCAGGTGCAGTACTGTCATGCCTGTATCACAGGTGCATTGGGAGGATAGAACGCATGACGTCTATGAAGTGACATGCACATGGAAAGTGTCAGTAAAATAAATAATCTTTGTTTCTTGGAGATTATAATCACCTTGCTTTGCACTAGTTGACAGAGGCATTACCTGTATGTGAGCTTGCGTTTTCTCCACCCAGGGAGAGTGTAGCCGTACTGCCCCACATCGGGCACCCCGCACCTGGGTGTCTTCATGATCTCAAGAGTGTTGGAGTCCAGTTTTCCAGTCACTGTCAATCCAAAAAATGCTTGCATTTCCTGGATTTTGCCATCTATGAGACTCCTGTTCTTGCTTTGAATGAGATGACTCCCTTCTATCTCAGTAGAGTAGAACTGGTTGAGATATGCCTGACCAGAAAGATAAAAAAAGGCACAGACTACAGGAAAGCAAGTCTCCACCTCAGGGTGAAACAAAATGGCCTGAAATCCTTTTTGACAGTGGGAAGGGAGAAAAAGGAAATAAGTAATGAAGGAAAGAAGAGAGGAAGAACACAAAGAGGAAAGAAAGGAGATACCCTGTTCTTTCAATTCCAGGAACTGGTTGATTTATGAGTAATTACAGTTAAACAAACCCACATGTTGTGTAATGAAACTTCTTCTGCCTGTTAAATGATGGCACATCATATATAATTTTGCTGTTACTGTCTTTTGGCATTTCCTTAAAGGAAATTCTAGAATCTATAGCTGATTATACATTTTGCAAATTTATTTGATAACTAAATATAGCAAATTAACTGGACTGACTTTTAGGGGGACTGTCCTAAACAATGTATGAATAAGGGGCTCCAGATGGTACAATGGGTCCACTTGGCAATTTAGAAAAGTGTCCATACAATTCTCTACCCCTTGCAGGGCTGCTCATCTCGTCTCACTGGTTCTTGACTTGTGACCTTCGTTCAGAGTTGTAGCAAGTTCTGCTGCCGTACCCTGACCCACCCTTCACCTCTCACCCAGGCCCTTGGGGTTCTTCTAGCTAGAAAAATGAAAAACAACTTCTTACATGAAAGTTCAGTATTCTCTTTAGGAATTTGCTTTTTAGGCTCCAAGAGAAGCAATAAAATGAACTTGTTATTGCTAACTGTTAATAACATGTATTGAGACAGTACCTGAGCCAGTTGCATGTTTTCCTCATTTTCCACCTTTTGGTCTGCAGGGAATGCAGAAGAAAATGTTATAAAAAGCAGAAATAGAGGCAGGAGTTGCTTCATTCCTCTTTCTCTTCAGTTAAAGCCTGTTCCTGTTTGCACAGATTTAGAAAGTAGTAGTGAGACGTGGCATGAATGGCTTATATCATCATTTAATTAATAACAGAGAAGGACACTTGCCATGAAGTGTGTCATGATTTTTTTTCTTAAATAACTTGATTTCACAACCATGGTCCATGGTTGATTAGTAAATACGTTGTTTACTATTGAATCTAATATGCTATGAAGTCAGCCTCCAAGTTACTTTTCTCCATGCAAAGTTGGTAGTTTCTCTATCCACAAATTCTTTTTTAAAATTTTTATTTATCTATTAT
>NW_004624878.1:155331-180527 GCF_000247695.1 Heterocephalus glaber | reverse complement strand
AGAAACTATTCAGTATTTACACATGTGTGTCCTATTTATTTCACTTAAGAGTATCACCTCAATGTGCATCCATTTAGCAATAAATGCCTCTAATTTCTCATTTTTTATGGCTGAGTAGTACTCCATTTTACTAAAAAAACACATTTTCTTTATCCAGTCTCCAGTTGATGGGCAATTTCTTTCCACAAATTCTTGAAAGTTTGTGAAAAAATTTTCTTCTGAAGGAAACCATAAAATATCTCTGTGGTGTGGTATTTTGTCAAGACAGTTGGACCAGAAATCAGATTATGCTAGTTAAGGTGAACTTCAAATATTTATCAAGCACCTACTACTGTATTTTCCTGGCACCATAAATGCAATCATGTTGGAGGATTCAGGCTTACCCAGACTGTAGCAAAGGGTAAAATGGAGGCAAGTGGTCAAATGCACAGTGTAGACTATCAACGCTGAGAAGAACCAAAAGAAGGACAGATAAGTGCTGATGGGTAGGACCCAGAGGCTGCATGATGGCACTAGGTCTTGAAGAATAGGTAGGAACTGAACCTTGCAGAGGAAGAGAGCATATGAAGGGAGGAGACCGTGGGAAGCAGATGACATAGCAGAGATGGGCTGTAGAAAATCTTCTCTGACTAGAGCAAATATGTAGAAAGCCATGGGAGATGGGATGAAAGGTGTCATGGAGTAGATAGCTGACTAGGGAGGTGAAGAACTCACAGAGGTACAGGTTATGAAGGACTTTGAAGGCCAAAAGGACCATTCGAAGTGAGGATACAGTTAGGGAGAGTCTCGGGTTAATTTCATTGTATTTTCATCTTTACCTGGCCCACTTTCAAATGAAGCAATGCTACTAAAGCCACATCTTCTCTTATTCTCCTGCTTTTCTCTACTAATTGTTAATTTTTTTCCTTTTCTTTCCAAACGTTGATTCCCTAATGCATAGCCCTTTCCAAATCTTCTTCCTTGCCTGTATCCTGAATAAAATTTTGAAGAACTTACTATAAATATTAAGTAGATATAAAATTCATTTGCCTTTAAAATATATCCAAGTTACAGGTACTGTTTCAGAAATACTATTTACTCAGTGGATATATAAAGGTCTAATAGACTTCTGGGGAGAGGAGGATGGAGGGGAGTAGGTAGACAGGATCAAGATTTGAGTTATAATGGTAGTGGGACCTGGTGTGATCATATCCATGCCCATTATATTATTCTTTTGTGGTTTTTAAATTCTAAAATATTTCAGAACAAAATTCAAAAATTACAGTTACAAAAAAGGAGAAACCACTGTATCTTGTTTATAATGAAAAACAGCATCTCTGTCTGTCTTTCACCCCTTCAAGTCCCACTCCCCAGAGATAAGTTTAATTATTTTTATAGTTTTGCCTTCATACATAATTCTGTACTTCTAAATAGTACATTTATGCTACTGATTCTTGAGTTTTCAATGTTTTAACATTTATATCAGTAACATTCTTCTGTGAAAGAGGAGGATTTGACCTTCCCCTTACTTCTTCTTCCTCTCTTTTCCTAAGTAGGCTATATAATAGTTCCTCAGTACTGGACATTAACTGGTTCTGGGAGCCTAAAGATGACCAAAATTGATGGGTACCAAGCAAATTATTTTGGCTGGAAATGGTAGCAAGTTATGAGTCAACCGACACTGACAAATTCTAGCTTGCAACTTGAGTGACAAATGAGTACCAGAAGAAAATTTTCACGTCAAAATGTGTTGAATTTCAAATGTGAAGAGTTTCAAAGCAGCCCAGCACCAAAGTGTGACTGTAGAAAAATTTTCATTAATCAGTAATCAGTGTTTTTGCAATCATGACTATGAAAATAGCATTCAAAGACATTATTACATGTCCTTTTTTGTACACCTGTTATCCTCTCTGAAGTTGATAGCTGAATTAAGTTTTTTTTGGATTTGTGAAGTCCTTTAAACTCTCTGATAGAATCCCCAAACTGTCTCAAAAGTATCCAACATGACAGGCCATACAGCTCTCCCCTCACCTCAAGTAATGCCATTGAGAGTGACTGCAAAGCTGTCACCCTGGGATCACACAGAGAATTCTTACTGTGACTCTGTTAGTTCCCGGGTTCCTGGGTTTAACTTCGATCCATTTCTTTCCTTGTTCCCTTTTTTGATGGAGCATGTATCTCAGGAACTTCCTGAGAAAGAATGCAAGGAAAACAAATATTTTGAAACTTTTCATTCTGAGAATGCCCTTTATTTTGTCCTTGCACTTGAGTGTGTGTCTTTATAGAATCTCAGGCCGACATAAACTTCCCTGGAAATCTGAGGGCACTAGCTCATTAGTGTCCAGCAACTGGTGTTGCTATTGAGAAGTCTATTATGAGGCTTGATAATTTGAAAAAATTTGGAAATTTTCTCTTTATTCAAATATTCTGAAATTTCATACTTACTGCCTCCTGTGAGTTTTCTTGTATTAACATTTCTGTTAACATTTTCTACATTAACATTTCTGGCAAGCAGGCCAATCTGATTGGAGATTAAGTTTCCTGTATCATTTCTTTCATAATTTCTTCCTATCATTTTTTGTAATCTCTTTCTGGAATATGTATCTACTGATCCTCCTGGACTGAGTTGTGTTTCTAATAACCTTTTCCATTTCCCACCTACTTTATTTTCCAGCTCACCTATTGACTATTTCACCTATCATATTTTTAATTTTATTGAATTCTTTCCAGTTCTCTAAGTAACTTTTCTTCTTTTGTAATCTTTTTTTTTTTCATCTTAAGTTTTTCTGGATGTAAAACATTGTCTTTTTTGATATTGTTAATTTTTAAATTTTAATATTTACTTTTGCTCCTTGGATTGTCTATATTTCTTTAAAGTTCCTTTTAGATCCATTTTTAACACTGGACTCTTTTTTCAGATGTTTGGTGACTTTGCTGTGCAGCCTGTTTATGAATAAGAGATGAGAAAGCTGATTAGAAGCTCTCGCGTGCATGGACAGAACTGGTGAACTATGACCTTCATTGCAGAGAGGTGGGACAGAGCCTAGACCCTAATGTGATGTAGTAGTCAGAATGAGATGTGTTTGAACACAACAGAAAACCCCCAAATAACATGATTAATAAAATTAAGATGTACTCTTCCCTCGCATACATGCTTTGGTAGTCCAGGGCTTGTATGGGAACTCCACATCCTCAGTTGCGGAGAACATCTGCCTTGCTATGCCACTCTCATAGGACAATGCCTGTTGGTCTGATTTCTCAAGCTGTAGACATGGCATCTACATTACAGGAAGCAGGAAGGGGGAAAAGAAGAAACAAAATAAAATTTCAGTCTTTTTCAAGAAGTTCCACACAATATTCAGTTTACACATTTTGCCCAGAAAGTAAAATATCGCCACATTTAGCTTTAAGCAAGGTTATAAAATGTAATGTTTTAGTTGGCTGCATTGTCACCTCTAATGAAAATTCAGTCCCCTTGCAGAGGAGGAAATGGAGAATGCATGTCACAATAGGTTACTAGCAGCCTAGGCCATACTGAGATTTCTCCAGTGTCCATATCTGTAAATCTTTTCTCTTAGGATGGTAACTTGCTCCAGAGAGGGCACCTCCAGCTTCTCATCATTTAAACCCCCCAGCAACAAGGTTGCAGAACATGCCTCTGGTGCCCTACGCCACATCTCCTTGGCATCCCTCTGATTTACCTGCAGCAGTGGTGGACAGGTTTGTACAGCTCACCTTGCTGTGACAGAGTTCAACCTTACACACTTGCTGTGTATATTTGAGCTCTACCAGAGAGATTCTGGAGAGCTTCCAGGTCAACGTGAGGATATAACCCTGAAGTGTAAGGGAGTAAGTACCCTCAGGGCCAAGCTTCAGCCTCTGTGGACTACGACTGAAGGAGGAATGTTCCAGCCTCCTGTGCACTGGAGATGTGAACAACTGAACGGTTCTGTGTAGGCCCTGGTGGAATCATTCACTAGTTGTCCGGAGCAGAAACCTTGATCCTGCGTACTTGTCTTCTATCAGCCTTTCCTTCTTCCCTGCCTCACTCCACACTTGTTTCCTCATTCTTGCTTCCTGGGACTATGTCCCTCCTCCAGAAATAATTGCACCAAGATCTTGACTTAGGCTTTGCTTCTGATAAACTCAACCTAAATAAGAAGAATTTAAAATTTTAAGCTTAAATTCTTATATTTCCTATGCCCATGTAAGACATCAGTGAGGCAGCCAGAAAATATGATATGTTGTCAAGGAGGAAATTTTAAAAAATAATAACTTTTTGGTTAAATAAGTAATATGAACTCAGTTCTCATCTCAAAAAATTGAATAGAGTAGGTTTGGATCAAGAATCTATTTTGACTAGTTTACAGAGTTAGCAGGTGTTTTGAGAAAATGTATGTTCCATTTTCTTGCCTGTAAAAATTACCATGTATAAGAAATTTTAGAAAATATAGTAGCCTGAAATTGCCTCTATGGTTAAAAATGGAATATGCAAATATACTTTTGAACTTGTCACATCAATGCAATAAATTGCGTTGATCTCTCCTTTCCCTGGCCCAGTGCCACGAACTTGTAGGTGATTAATGGATTCTTGCTGAATAGATGAGGAATGAATCAATAGAATAATAGTTTATACTAGTCTCTGTTTTCTCATCTTGTAAAATAAGTTGAAAATAACATGCTGACATATTTGAGGGAATTTTTGAGGACATATTATGTATAAAATTTTCATAAAATGTGCAAGTTATTAAAAATTATCATTGATAAATAATTCTGACAAGGGAATAAATGGCTACAAATATATTCTTTTTACACTTTGCATGAACTATGTGGTGGCACTTTAAGAAATTATAAGTAGATCACAGATGAGTCATTTAAAAATCTTTATTTTGAACTCATTTCGTAGATAATTTTGAATCAGAATAAGATGTCATATTAGTTATTTGTGTGATTTAAATACTTTAAGAGAGAAAGAATACAAGGTGTGCTAATGAGAAATATATTTTATAATCCATATATATATTGTGTAACAAGCTGCATTACACTGTAATATCTTTCAATGTAAAAGTATGATTTTGATGTCTTGACTAGACATTGAGGCCTCATGAGTCCTGAGATCTTCAACAAAAAAGAACTGTTAGCAAATTTGTGCATCAAAGCCTCACATAAAACATCAATGGGATTCATTAGTTCAGTTGCATAAGATTTTCTGAATTTTGTGCCTAGCACTATTCTGCTTGTGTGGTTAACCCCAGTCATGTCATGTATAGAACATGCCCTCTCGAGTAACTCAGAAAGTAAAGAGCTAAGGAGCAACAGATGCAGGTAGTCATTTGTATGGACTCTAGAAGAAGAGCAAGAAGGAGGTAGGAGAGAAAGTAGAACCTCTTTTATTTTCTGTTTCCCTGAGAAGATGCCCAGTAATCCTTAGCAGGGACTTAAGTTTGGCATTCTGTGTTGATTCCTTTTTTTAAGTGCAGATGTACAGTGTTAGCTTCCTAGGACTGCTGTAACAAAGTGTCACAAATTTGGTGGCTCAAACCAACAGAAATTTATTCTCTCACAGTCTGGGAGGCTAGAAGTCCAAAATCAGCAGATATCACAGAGCCATGCTGTCCTCTCTAGGGCTAGAGGAGAAAATTGTTTCTTGCCTCTTCCCAGTTTCAGGTGGTTGCCGGCAATCCTGGTCATGCTTTGTCTTGTAGGTCCATCACTGCATCCAATCTCTGTTTTTATCTTTGCATCTCTTCTCTCCTTCTCCTCCCTCTGCTGGAATTGAAGCCAGAGCCTCATGCATGCTAGGCAAGTGCTCTGCCACTAAGTTACATTCTTAGCCCTCTCTTATTTTCATAAGGACACAATTTATACAGATTTAGGGCTCACCCTAATCCAGTATGATGTCATCTTTACCTAATTACTTACATATGCAAATACCCTGGTTACAAATAAACACACATTTATAGGTGTCTGGGGTTAAGACTTCAACATACTTTTATTGGTGGGGGGGACACAATTCAACCCATAACATATATTATCTTTCTTTCCAAAAGTGAAAAATAGCACCACAGGTTTTGTAAAGAGTACTTATCTCTATTTTTTTAATAATTCTTCTAATCAAAATCCAGTGTTAAATTGAAAGTAGCAGATGTATATAACACATAGTTAAAGGGATGTAGGAATATTTGAAGTTAGACAAGCAAGAAATGAAGCAGTGAATTTTAGAAGTCAAATAAATAAGGAAATGGTGAATACTGAGGTCACAAAGAGGGCTTACTTTTCTTCTCTTTGTGATAGATTTGCTAATCCAAGACAGAATGTGAGAGAACTGAATCAGCCTCTGCCAAGGGTGGAATATTCCAAGCATATTTTTACTGAGAATATACCCAGAGAATACAGTGTTGGGAAAAAGAAAAACAAATCATTACTTAGAATTGAGAGAAGTATAAAAATGACAAGGTGATGGACATGCAAGTTGAATTTCCCTTCCATATTCAGAAAATGGGTATGATCAGTTTTTGTTTTGCTTCACCGGTATCTACAGTTAAGCCATAAATTGCTTTTACCATTTCTAGTAACTCTTTGAGCAGTGAGATCAAATGCATAGTATTTTGGTCCACTGAAGAAAAGGAAGAAGTCTACAAAGAAAAAGTTAATTTATTGAGTTAGTTTATAGAAGATCTTAGATATCTTCAACTAAAAATCTTGCCCCCATTCCAATATAACATCCAAATGTACATATGCTATTTTAAAATTTAATCAAGTTTATTAGCAGTTTTTTTCTCATACTTACTATTCTCCTGGAAAACCGCATCAACTTTACTTCTTATTCCTGGAAAGGCACTCCATAGGCATTTGGGATAACCCGGGTCCATGGATTGCCTTCGGTTATCATATCTGATAAGAATAAAAGTCACATGATTTAAGATTGATATAGATTACAATGATAATAGTTTTCTTTTAATTGTGTATATATTGACAAAATGCCTTTTCACACATTTTTAAAATTTGGTCTTTACGATATCCTATATGTTGGGATTAGGAATGGGTAATTTTTCTACCTAAGGGTACATACTTATGTATAAAACATTTGAGTATCATTAATTATAAAACAAGATTCTTGTGGCTGATACAAGGTTATTGCCAAAAACAAAAACTTAAATGTTCTAAGGATTTTACTTAACTGGTACACCTATATATGTACATACATGTGTGTATGTATAAATGTAAACAGTAACATCATCTGGGACATCAAATTGTAATGAATATGTGGACAATATTTGCTTGAGTGTGTCTGAATTTAACTCATACATGAAAATTAGTGTACATCTTTCTTTGTATGTTATTTTAGTACTTTATGAAGTTGTGCTATGTTTAATGATTCAGAATCCTTAATATTACTGTGCAGGCATTTTGATTTTATGAAAATAAATTTTCAAAATCCATAGTAATATCAATCATCTTATGAGAATGGGTATATCTTCTCTAAAACCTATCAGATCATTTAGATTTTTTCAAAATTTCATGCTTGATTGTTAATAGTTTTTAGTCAGGGCAGAGAAGCACAGAATTTAACTTCTAATTGAAAAAAACATAGTTTGTCTTACCTCCAGAACTGATTGTTTATGAAGAAGTATGTCTTTCCTTTATAGAAAACAGCTGCATCAATAGCTTGGACAGTGCTTGGAAATCCAAAGTTTGATATATCCCTGGGGTAACCTTGCTGAATGTCATAGCCATTCATTACCCAGTATTGGTTTCCTGTCAATGATTCAGGTTATATGTCAAGTAAAGTTCTTCCATTTCTACAAAATAATATATACTATTTCTTGGTCTTTGTATGCATTCAGAATAGAAATTAAAATAGAACAAATAGTATTTGAAAGATGAAGATGGCAAAGGTAAGTTGATGGGGTTATGATAACCCTAATTGCGCTTCCTCATACTTTCAAAAATTCAGTATTCAGACTTCTTAGCCTCACATTCAGGGCTGCACAACTGGATTTCTTATTTCATGTAAAACTAAATTATAACCTTGAGAAATCAAGGTTATCAAATTCTACCTGGGGTGAGGGTGGAGAAATAATAAAGATGGTCTAATGTGGTTTTAATGTTGTCTAATGTTGTTTTAGTAGGGAGAATACTAAGGCCTGAAGAGGGCACACACCTTGCTCAGAATCACACTGTGGTCCATGAACAAGAGGGAACCAAGTCTTATCTCCCTGCAAAATCCTGGCCAGCACCATGCTCTCCGCAGATCATCTTTTTCACACTAGCACTGGACAACAAAGAATCCCAACTCTTCCCCTTGTCAGGACTAAAATAAGAAGAAAACTTTAGGAAATTACCTTTAAATATGAAAACTAGGTCTTTTTCTGAATCCTCGTAAGCAGCCTGTATACCATTGGGCAAGGATGGCCAGAATAGAGAAATAAAATTGAGTTCGACCTGTTGCAGCTGAGGATGCCGTCTCCAGAAGTACCTGATAGAACATAAGGAAAGACACACAAACACATCTAAGTAGCTAGTTTCTAGAATTCTCAGGCAAGTAATGGTCTTAATAAGATTAAGATGTGTTATATACAAGTAGCAACTCCCCAGAGTGAATGTAATGTTTATATACTGCAAACATATACTCATAAAATTTTTAAATATTAAAAAAAGGTTGCTGGGAGGATACAACAATATAACATATGCTGTTTACAACACAGTGACCAGCATATGGCTAGGTTTTATGGTGATGTACATCTGGGGGCTCAGTTTCCAGAGGAGGTCACAAGAGTGATCTACATTTGGCATTGTCCCTTATTGACACATTGACAATCTTTGCTACATTTTTCATTATTTTTCCCTTTAAATGGTAAGAATATACAGTCATCGACCAAAACAACCTCACATACATTCAGCCCATGACTCTACAAGCATAAAGTAGCCAGTAGAAAAATGGAAATTTTTAGTTAGAAGATTTGCTTCGCTGGTAGTTATTGCATAGTTTCCATTTATTTGACTGATTTTGGATGGAATTGAATGATATTTTAGTGTCAGCTCAACTCAGCTGTTAAGTTCTCAAGCAACTATAGCCTATATCTATTTACATCACAACAAATATGTGAATGCTTGTGAATATTTTAGTGTTTTTTCCTTGACATTTTGGGTTACCCAGAAAAACACTAAAAAATCCAATAAGGTGCATATGCATAGAATTCAAAGGAAAAGCTAATACGTAAATTAATTAGAATCCAGTTGTAAAGTATGCTAGTAAGAAGTCAAAGGAAAGAATAATTCAATTTTATACTTGTCTTTAAAGAAAAATATTTCTCCACGGAGTGTGGTAGCAGCATCAAATGTCAGTCTAGGGTCGCAGGCTGTGGGAGTGCTTGGTCCAGTAGGTTGGATGGGGTTATTTGAAGGTCCTGAGGAGAATAAGGCTTTTTATTAAGCATAAGTCCAGTGTGACGACTGTTAGTGTACTTTAGCTGCTTGTTAGGAAGCCAAAGGTCTTCACCTAAAGAGAAATGCTATTAGACTATCCTACAAATCATTAATTCATTGTACATTTGGCCCTCTTAAAGTTTTTGCTTGTTTAATAAGAATAATGATGCTTTTTAGGGTATGTACTTCTAATTCTGTGCTTCTGACTGCTACAGATTATTCCATGGTATGCATCTAACATGTTGTACTGGTGTTTTCTTCTCTTGATAGGTCCACTAGGGACCCTCCAACTTCTCCCACAAACAAGACTTTGGTGAACATTCTTCACATGTTGCATACATGCTCCCTTATGGACCTATGTGAGAATTTCTTTGATAAATACATCTTTGAGCAGGATTCCTATACCAACAGAGAAAGTCATGTCTTTTTAGAATATATAAAATTCAAGAACATAGAAGAGGAGGAAAAAATTCCCACTATTCAGAGATAAAAATTGAGAGACATCATGATTTATCTCATCCTACCATTTTAAGGCAGAGTTAGAATTCAGTCTCCCCAGGCCTCCTTTGCTAATGCTAAATTTATTACTGGTAACTTTTAGAGTTTGATTTGAACTTGTCCTAAGGACAGAATGCAAGAGATCTCAAGGCTCATTCCATACCTATTCCCAGGTCCCACCATCTACTGCCTTATTCTTCAGATGACCTTACCATAGATGGCCTGAATGCCATTGATGTCATCTTGAGGGAGTGAGTAGGTGCTGGGCTCCCTGAAAGCATAGTTGGGATACATCAAGGCACCAGGGTCTGAGGAGTGAGAGAGCCCCAAGGAATGGCCGAATTCGTGAGCAGCAACAAGAAACAGGTTGTAACCTGAAATACAAGCATGCATGGTGAATGACTCCATGTGGATCAAGGGTGATAGAAATTCATTCTCAAGGAAAGCAACCTCCACGTCAAAGCTGCTTGGGGAAACAACCCTCCCCATGTCCATCTTTTTTCATCTTCTCTTTGGGTACCTGAAGAAATGGAGATTGGGAGAAATCAAGGTAGGAGTCATGAGTTAAGATGAGATGAGCATGAGCTTCTGTGCCAAACCTTAGAATTATGAAAAGCTGCCTATACCCCAATCCTCACATTTTATGAATGAGAACCTGATGCTTGGAGAAATGATGGCAGAGCCATGGGTCTCATGTCTCTAGGAACCTTTTTTATTGTGTGTTCCATGTTCCAGCTCCAGTTTCCCAGGGCCTCAGACTGTTAGTAGCATCTCAGTGAACAGCTAGTTAGAAAAGAAGCCAACCGGGATGGAGTAGCCTCGGGTGCAGGCTGACACACACTGTCTCCCTAACCACCTGTATCTTGGCATGCCTCTTCCCTGTTTCCAAGCTCTCCTTGTGCCCCATTTTCCCCTTTCTCTGCCTTTTAACTTCCATGAGTATAGTGCCTTTCACAATGGGGAACTTTAAAACTACAAGGATCCTACATACAGAGTTTAAACTCCTTTCCCTGGCCTTCAAGAGTTCCTCCACCTGGCTCCAGCAGATATTTGAGTGTTTGACCTCTGGTAGGAGTCTTTCAGTCCAGCTAACCTATGTGTCTCCTCTCAAACACATTGTGCATTTTCTTATATTCCTACTTGGAAAAGAATAGTAATCATAGTTGTAGAGTACCTACCACATGTTAGGCAATGTAATAATGTGCAGTCCTTACAATAATTTTATCATGTTTTATTAGTAATATTTTTACTATAAAGAAACTAAAGCCCACAGATTTTAAACATCTTTTTATTGGTCTTGTAACTAGTAAATTGTAGGTCTGGAGTCAAGACTCATGCTATTATCACAATGTTCAACTTTCTGTTGGTAATCGGAAAGTAAAATTCTACCAGTGCTTCAAGACTTGCTTTCTTTTCACCATATCCCTCCATTACACATACAGGAACATTATGTATCTTGAAAATCATCTCTAAGTGCCTGGAGTATTTTGCAAGAGGCTGTGGGGGATTTGAGTTGATTCTCTGCACTTCAGGAGTGCATAATCTAGAAGGAAAAATGCATGTGCTAACAACTTGAATGCACAGAACAATGAATAAGAACAGTTAAGAAAGAAATACAAAAGCTATGGGAATCTTTGGAGGAAGTCCTCATCATCAGTTGAAGACAAGGTAGAGGGTTCCCTTGTCATTGCATGATTAGATGAGGGAGATTTTGGAAGGTGGACTTAGGGGCATGGGAGGGGCATTTCTGGAAGAGGAAGGAATGTGAGCAAATAGAGGGGAGATGGAAAGCGCAGGAAGTAATTAGAAACAGTCAGATCATAATGTGGCTGTGTATTCGAAATATGAAAACAAGCCAAGAAAGATGAGGATGGATAGTCACTAAGAACCTTCAATTCTGAGTGAAGACATTTGGGCCTGATTGGTGGAGACTATGTATAAACACTGAAAACTTTTAAGCAGGAGAGTAATATGATCCAAGATGGACTTTCCAAGGATAAACCTTGCTGCAGTGCTACAAAAAATGAGAGAGGGCAGTGAGTGGAGAAAGGGAGTTGAGATAGGAATCTGGACACATCATCACCTTAATTAATGGGGGGTATAGGAATAGTGGCCACTATTATTTATCTTTGTGTATGCACAGTTCCTAGCACAGGGGCTTAGGTGGAGTATATACTCACAACTTAGACATTGAGAAAGTGGTAAGAGGAACAGGTGTTAAGCAAGCAAGGCAGAAGTTACTTTTCCCTTTATCATCTAAAAGGTGCTCTCTTGCTCCTATTAATTTCTGAAAAACACACATTGTGATCCTACAGCCTTGTGAAGTACTGCATTGTCTGATATACCTGCCTTCACTTCTTTTCTTCCCTCCAGACAGCCCTGCCTTTTTTGTTATGGAGTTTTTTCCCTAAAAGTAGTGGTTTGCTGCATAGGAACATAGCATTGAAAAAGAGATCTATCAGAATGAAATAACTAAAGGAGAGAATGAATGTGGCTATTTTTTCCTAGTAGGATAACCTTCCAAATTATCCTATTATTTTGGAAATCCAATTATTTCTGAATTCACAAAAAATTTAAAGAATAGGCCTTTTCAAACATCGTTACATTTGAGAATTTTTTTAAAAAAGAAATGACCTAAACCAATGAACATCAAACTTTTTAGACTTTGTGCTTCTCTGTAACTACTGAGCCCTGCCACTGCAGAGTGAAAGCAGGTACAGACGAAACATGAACAAGTGAATGTGGCTTTCCTACAGTACAACTTTACACAAGCAGTGCCAGACAGGATTTGATCTGACCCTGCCTGCTATGATTTGAATGTATCTCTCAGAAATTCATGCATTAGAAACTTAATCCCGATGCAACAGTGTTGGGGGTGAGAACTAACCAGAAGTTTAGATTAACATCACTGTAAAAAGGACTTGAGGCTGAATTTTCTCTCTCTTGTCATGCCCTTCTGTCTCCTGCCACGTGAGGATGCAGCAAGAAGAACCTCTTTAGATGTCAACACCTTGACCCTGGACTATCCAACTTCTAAAACCATGAGGAAATAAATTTTTCTTCTTTATCAATTAGTCAGTCTCAGGAATTCTATTATAGCAACACAAATGGACAAAGAGATTATCTTAGGAAATAAGGCCAGTCATTAGCTTTGGGGTATTTTAAACATAAATAATTTAGTATCTTGAGGTGGAAAAGGTTTTAAGTGATCTATTTGTGTGAATTTGAAATATTACAGTAATTTGTTATATCTGTGTGTGTGTGGACATGTACACACATGTGGGCAGATTGTTGTGTGGACAAAGGTAATTCAGAAGCTGCATGTGGATATAATCTTGGTTAATTTACCTTTTGAGCTTATGGTCCATGTTTCTTCTGCATCAAAATGAGCGTCTCCTCCAATACCTTGACCTGGCTGAAAGGCATGAGCAAGGATTCCATTGGGTCCATCAAACGGAGAATTATCACCATGGTCTAAAACAAGATAATTTGTGTTTATTCCTTGTGGTGCCTTAGGTTAGCTGGGAAAAACAAAACAGCATGGCTGCTTTGAGCCCACCTCTTTGGACAAAAGCAATATTGATGTCTGCTTCCCCCTCTGTGGTTCTGGTGAAGGTCAGGGGTGATGCAGCACTCCATGTTTGAAAGGCTTTTTCAATAGCTGTTTCCACATCAGCCTGAAACAACTGTGGGGTATAATTTCGAATCCTTTAAGACAAGATACATGAAGCATTTGTTATTACTTAGAAAAATCTTCCACCAGCAGACTGAGTTGCTTTTGTTGGAGTGAGTTGCATTTGTGTAGTCCTACCATCGGAGGGGAGTAAGGCAGCAGTGCAAATCTCAGGGTTGAAGATGGAAATGGGTCTGGAAAAATTACTATGTGTCTTTAAACCTCAGTGTCCTTACTTGTAAATCAAGATGATAAAATAGGATCCCTCTCATGGAGTTGTCGTGGGGGGTTAAATTCATGTAAAGCATTTAGTTCAGTATTTGGTAAATAGTGGTCCACAAATATGGGGTATCATTATTATTACCAAGATGTATGGGAAGTGAGGCTAGATTCCCTAAGCTTTATTTTGGTCTTACAGTGAGTGTCTAGAGAAACAGTTTCACATTGCCATAGGCTTGTTTAGTTTGTTTGGAGAAGGAGGACAAAAATGACAGGGGTTGGATGAAAAGAACCTATATGGTCTCTAGCCTTTCTTTCTCATACTTGTTTACAATTCACATTTTATTCATTTGCTATTCATATTCTCCAAGTTTAGAGGTATTTATCTATTTCTCCCTGGCATATCCTATGTCCTGAAACATTGTCTGCATGTCATTAGAGCTCTGTCACTACTAGCTGACTGAATGAATTCTCAAACCCTGGAAATATTACCTGTAGGTCAGGTCGGTGTTTTTCCACTTGGGGTTTCCTGGGGTCATCATATAATTACCAATATCAGGCACTCCACAGCGAGGTTTTTTCATTATCTCCAGAGTTTCTGCATTTGGCTCTCCTGTCACAGTCAACCCAAAAAAGTGTTGCATTTCTTTAAGCTTTTCAACAAACATACGAGTGCTGTTCCAATCTGGAGATCGAAAATCCTCCCTTTGCAAGTAGAAGAATTTTTCCAGGTAATTCTGGACAAAATAAGGATATACAGGTCTTTGCTATGAAATTACCTTCAGTTCTCTGGGCATTTTGCAATCTTTTCTAAGTCATTGCAGAGCTCCAGTGAGGACTAATAACCTGACAGCCACGGGTACAGTAACAAATTTATAGTTTGACTTTGAGGGAAAAATGCCTATTGGAAAGAACATTCCCTCCATTCAGTGCTACAATTAATACTTATGCATAAAAATAGATGTTTCATGAGGGATGAAGATCAAATCACACATGCAGACTGTTAGTTATAGTCAGGTTACTGCCTTATTTTTTTTTTTTAAATTAGGGCTAGCATTTAAAAATGTCTGTTGGAGTATTAGTTGAACCAATGCAGACTTCCTTTTTAAATCCTCTTTTACTACTGGAAAGAAGATTTAATCATCCTCATGAAGAAAGGGGAGCACACAGAAGGGAGCAACTTACAAGGCGACAATTCAGGTCCCAATTTGCCATACTGCTTCTCAAAATAAAATTGATCATTTCCAAAGAACTCCAACTATGTTTTTTGGATAATGGTAGTATCATTGATATTAGAATTTTATTCACCAAATAATTTTTTTGGAATGGTTCAACATTCATTTGCAAATAAAATTTCCAAGGGGTATTAATAAACCAATCATAAGATTTCATAATCTCACCTTATGAAGTCTGAGACTACCTGTCACTTTGTAGGTGACATGAGACAGAGCACACACACTTGGATCAGATCTTGGCTCTGCCATGGATTAACTGTGAGTAATTGTACATATTACTTATCTGATTTAAAATTCACTTTGGCCCCTGTAAGGGACTTAGTAATCACAGGGATATCATGAAATTAGCAGGGTGCCTTGTACAGAGTATGTGTTTGATAGGCTCTAGATATTAACTAAGGGGTTATATTGCCATTGTAAGAAAAAAAGTATAAAGAATAATGCTTCTCCAAAACTGTAAAGATAAGAAAACTATGCATCAGAAATTGTTGACAGCCTCCCCTTGTATTTCTTAAAGCTTTGGCCTTTCAAACTATAAAACAATGGGGGAAGAAAGCTATTGGGTTTGTTCATAGAATGTTTTCAAGAGTTTATGAGGTGACAGCCTAGTGCTGGGAAATCTGATTACACTATTTACTAATTTCTAGTTCATTATAATCTGCCATCCACATGCTGTCTTCTACATCTAGCAGTTTTGGTTGCAAAGCAATGTCCATATAGGAAGCAGTAGACATGTAACAACTGGCTTACAGACATACTAGAAGAGAAAAACATAGGTAAGAAAGAAAATTGCTTAGTTTTATAAATATAACCATTCTTTCTAAGGGTGTTTCCAGGTGGATGCATTCTGCATCAGTGTATTCCCAAGCTTTGAAGAGTTCCACTTGTTTCATGACTAGATTTTAGAGGGTCCAGCTTTGCCAGCTTGGAGCCCTCCAAATAACTAAAAGAAGATGTTAAACCTCTACAAACCACACAGATAATTTCTTTCAGGCTATTTAGATTAAGAGAAAAAAACTCTCAAAATGTCCTAGTAATCAGGAAGCACCACTCAACTGATATTAATTTACCTGAGCAATCTTTGCATTTTTCTCTTCTGAGTTTTCAGAAGGTATGGGAGAGGTCTTGGCAGGCTGCACGTGGAGTAAGAAAAGAAACAGAAGTGTCTTCACACACAGCATGACCTTTTCTTCAAACACAACCTCCTTTGGCCTTCTTTTCTGCCCCTCTGGGTAGGGCCAAATGGGTACTGTGGGGTAATAGTACCATGTATCACTCACTGCTCTCTTTTAGTCCCTTATAAAGCCATGTCTCAAACTGTTGCTGCATCAGGAGTATGAAGCAACACAAGTTAATTATACTCTGACAGTTTTGAAACTTTGAAATGTGATTTAGTACCTCCAAAATGAGGGAGTCTTTCAACATAAAAGAAAGCACAGTTTGCTACTCTTTGCTTTGGGGTTTTAGACATTTAGTTTTGCAAAATTGTCTGGTCAAGGAGAAGGAAGACTAGCTTGATCTTGAAGCTATGGGGTACATATTCTGGCTTTGTAAGGTGTTCAATCGGTATTGATTTATGCAAAAGAATATCATCAGATTAGTGGTAGGTATCCTGGGACCAAGAAGCTCAACTATAAAATCTCTGTACTCATCCACCCTCACTGTCTCTGAGGAGACTACACATGCCTGAGTGGGTTGTCACAAAGGAGGCTGCATATGAGGTCCCAGAGTAGCTTTTGGAAGATGTGATTTTGGCATCAATATAGAATTGAAAATCCCCAATCTGTAAACTGAATTTTCCAAGAAAAAGATTAAGATAGGAATACCGATGACGATGACAACAACAACAATTGTAACAATAATAAACATTGTTAAATACTTATGATGTCCCAGAGATATCTACTGTGCACATATTACCTCAGTCCATTCTCACACAACCTCCAGAGGGATTTAGATGACTTGTACAAGACACATGCTTAGCTTGTAGAGGAGCCAGGACTCAGCCTCAGTGGCATATTGAGGGACAGAGCTAGAAGCTTCATCACGCTTTGCTCCCTCTCATTTGAGTTCTATGTCGGCTCATATTGGAGCAGTAGCTCTAGGCCTAGATTATATTCATGGAAAAGGAGACAAAGGAGAGGGAGGATTAAATTTTTGTATGTTCCCAAAGAAGAAAGATGCTGAAAGAGGAGTTCCAGACAATGTCTCTACACAGATGGCTGTATTAGTCAGAAACCTTTGGACTTGCTTTTCAAAATTATATAGAGTCCTTTATTCTGACTCCACATGCATGTTGACATACAGTCTTTGTGCATACATACATACATATATTCTGCAAGGGCCGGTATCCTTGCATATAAATGCATATGTAAATACATATTGTAAATGTGTATGACAAGTAATGCATTAATATGTAAACAGGTCATTGCTTGACATGCTCTGAACAGGAGTTCAGTTGCTTCCTAATGTTTCTGAGATGCTTTGTAAACAATTCAAAGCAATATGTTCTGGGTTAGAACATATTTAGATAGCAGATTAATGTTCATGATGTAGATTCCTTTACTCACTCAATAAACATTTCCTGCAACTGCTATATGACAAGTTGTAGGATGGGTCCTAGATTGTTGGAGACAAGTTAACAGAAGTTCAGATGAAATGCTATGGGATTCTGAAGGAAAGTGAAATTATGGGCAAAGAGAAACCAAGATAGGCTTCATCAAGGAGGTGGAATTTGAACTGGGCCACAAGCAGAGGTAGACTATGGACATGCAGAGATGTGGCAATCAATTCTGTATATGAATGTGGTGCTCCTCCCCCAACCAAATTGCTCAAGTTTTTCTAAGATTAAGGTTGCTATTCTGGGTATACAACTGAAATATAGTTTCCTTCATATTAAGCCTTTAGTAAAAAAAAAACAACTCTTTTTATTGAATGAAAATGCCTTAATGCTTAATATTTGTCTGCTCCTACGTTAAATTATTTTAATGATCTACAATGTTTAAAGGGTTTTAAATTATACATTCTTCTAAATGTAATAGCAAGTGATTTAGATGAGAATCCAAAACTTTGGCATTTGTGCTTTAAAAATAGAATTATTGGATTTGGGTTTTCAACAATAGTTCCAACCCTTATGCAGTGCTGTGAGTGTGTGTGTGTGTGTGTGTGTGTGTGTGTACCTCAATGTTGAAGGATGAGTAAAAGTTTGCCAATGTGGTATATGACCCAGTAGAAGAAATAGCACAAATGCACTAAGTACAGAAGTATACCCAATGAAACATATGGTTTACTGGATTCACTTAATTTTGCCAAGGCAAAATGTCTTCTGCATTATGCCTTTTGGAACTCTAATGAACAGAATGGATATCTATATACTCTGATATAGTTAACTAGGATAATAGTTGGGGCCACTTGTGATGAAGAGTAAAGAGCACTGGAGTAGAAATTAAACTAAGTGGGCTCAAGTTGTAGTTCTGCCACTTCTTACTTATGCAACTGTCTGCAAATCTTCCACATTCTTTTGAGATTCAAATTCCACATCTATGATATGCTACATTAACATCTCCCAGAGGGCATCAGAGATAAAATGAGATCATCTACTGAAAAGCTCTGGGTAAGTGCACCAATGTGGTATTCCCTTTGTATCATAAATATGATTTAAGTTATGGCTGTGTTATTCATTGTGTGAATGAATTAGCAATGTTGACAGTTCCTCTTTACCGAAAAGAAGAGTACTTCAAAGTTAAACCACCGTGTGATGAAGCAAGGTCTATGAGCTTTCTTTAACAATGAGTACTCACTTTAGCCAGGGAACATGTACGTGTGAATTACCCTTTTTACACAGAGCATAGAATCTCATAAGCCATTATGTCTTACACCCTGTGCTAACCTGGCAACTTATTTGTGAGGGCAATGTGTATTAGGTGCTTACACTTTGTAGAAGTCTAAGATGTCTAATATCTATTATATCCCTTAAATGTTGTAACTATGGTTATTATCCTCATTTTAAATAGAAGTAAGACAGCTGTGTAGTCAGTTCAACCAGCATGAGCCTGATTGTGTGCCGACTGAACAGCTGTGATGGCCCCACATATCACTGAGGATCCAGTCAGCCCAGACATTTGTGTTTTATCCTCTCCTTCTGCTCCCCTCACAACTGGAGGTTGTTGAGATAAGACAGAATAATGAAAATGACCAACCCATTGATAGTCACTGTCCACAAACCAGTTTGACAATGACTCATGAAAATGGACCACGGAGTGATCAGCATTTCCATGCAGGCAGCTCTGTTTCTGGGATTTGCCAAGACTCTCCTCACTCCACAGCTCACCTCACATCCCTAAGTCTCAGTGTCCTCAGATGTACAACGGTGGCAGCAATAGCACTGACATTGTGGGTGTGCTGTGGAGGGTAAGTATGAATATGCATAGGTGGCATCTGGCACACAGCCTAGCACAAAGTGCAAAGTAGTATTTAAGAAGGACGGTTCTTTGACAATCAGTTATGAAAATACCTTACAGGATTCTGTGGGCTCCAACATGCAAGTGCTTGAAAAGCAATACCATATAAGGTATGAAAAATCATTGCATGGCTTTATTTTGTATTCAAAATCATTTATTTTTAAGTAGTCTAGTCAAGTGGTAATACATGTTAATTTATAAAAAAGTCATTTCAAATAGTCAGAAGTATGAAAAATAAAAGAGAAACATAAGGTGCTTAGACTCTTTAATCTTCTATATTTGAACATGGGAAGGAAGTCTGACTAGAGGCTGGGCCCCTGTTGTTCTGGGGCTCTGATCCCACACATTAGGTGGCCCCTGCTGGTCAGAAGATCAGTGGCTTCTGGATGAAAAGAGGGTTTCTCCCCCTCAGGCATCGTGTCTCTTTATTATAGCACTAATTCCACGCTTCTTCGCTCCTCTACACAGAGCAGAGCCCCAGAGCTAAGCTTGACATTGTCTCCTTTTATCCAGAGAAGAATCTCATTTCTGGGAAGTTAATTGCTGTTTTTGGGTTCTGAGTTAGGATTTAAGATAGGAATCTGTGTGGCTGTTCTCAGGACATCCTGGTGTCTTGCATGGGACATTTTCCATTCTACAGTAATGCAATAGCTTCTGGTTCCTTTTCTGGTTATTTAGTGACCCCTGCTGGTCTCAAGGAGATTTTACTGCCTCTTTTCCTGCCCTCTTCTTTCTCCCCTCTTCTCGCCTTTTCTCTTTTTTATTTTCACATTTGCTGATTTATTCTACAGGACAACACAAAGGATACACACAAGGTGAGTGATCGAGGAGTGCAGAGCTTCTATGCTCTCTCCGGGCTTGCCCTCTCCAGGAACCTCCACATGTTCAACTATCCAGAAGCACTCCAAGCCCCATCCTTTTGGGTTTGTCTGGAGGCTTCACTGTGTAGGGATGGTGCTAGTTGACTGAGTGGGGAAACTCAGCAAGGCCTGTCTGTTCTGATTCTTCTTGGCCTTTGTGCAGCGTGCCTCCCCCTAGGTCTCTGGAACAAGGAGGGTCTTATGACATCTAAGATGTTCTACCTTCTTCACAGGTCTAGTTTCCTGGTATAGAAGATCGGAAGCCTGGGCATACCTGGACACAAAGGTCTTTCTCTGCCTCCTCTCTTCATGAAGTCTCAGACCTTTCTCCTCTTTAAATGGGAGGCAGGTTTCTCTGTTACCCCTTTTAACAATTTGGTCCATTTATTTATCCATTTGCTTATATATCCACAATTCAACAGATATTTACTTAATATCTTTGGTATTTCTTCCAGCCTCTTAGTGTTGGGAGAGAAGTGGGCCACTAAGTTATTCTTGCTACTTTTAGATTGTGCTACAAGAGATTTGCATACAGTGCTATAATTACATAGAAGACAGAAATATTAATTTCCCTGGACGACTCAGGCAAGAGGAGACCATGGAGTTAATCTGGCCCTATCTTTCCTGACCTAAATTAACCTTGATGCTTCTTCCCTGATGTTTGGCAGATCTGCAAATCCTCTTTTGTCTTTACATATTTGTTTCTGAGTGCACTTATATTTACAAAGTGGTATCATTTGTGCAAATATGGATATTCAAATATGGATATTCAGATCACATGAATTTGAATATATAGATATTAAAATGAAAAAATGTAATATATTATAAAGTAATCTTTCCCTTTGGGAGAAACTGCTCTATCCTGATATGTATTTTTCTCTGCTGCATGAATCTCTTTACTTGAGAGCATGATCTTGTTACACAAAGTAGAGATCTCATTACACCAAGTAGATGGGACATTCATGCTGAAGTTCCCCCTCTTTTCTGTGGCAGGGCTGTCTCCTCTTTCCTACCACGTCAATTTGATTAAGCAGAATTTCACACTTACAAAGTCTCTGTTCTCTATCCAGTGATTTTGACATTGCCTTGTGCACAACAGGGATGCTCATGTGATCTGTCAGCATTCTCCCCTGTCAGTGTAAGTAATCTTGATCCACAACTTCCTATCTAAATGGACTATGACATGAATGCAAGTAAGTAAGTGAATTTCTTAGAAAAAAATCATATCCTCTCTTTCTGATACCTACAGAGTCAAAGGAAATCATAGAAAGAAGTATTTTCTAAAACAGTTGGAATACAAGCCAAGTTTTTCCAGCCAAAGTGAGGCACAAACTCCTGACCACTTAGGAAAACTTCACAGTGTGTGAAGTACCTGTAACCTCAGCACTTCTAATATAGATAGTACAATGGGGCTATGGGGCTGCTCCCCTTCATCCACTAAGGGACCCTTCTCCTCCACACACCTGAACCTGGGCAACACTCCAGGGCCAACTCTACAACCTACTACCATAAGACCTACTACCCAGAGGTGGAGATAAGAAAAACAAGGACCCCTGAGCCTGAAAAATTTCAAAGTCCCAAACCAGGATGCATGCTAAATCCTCCTGCATGACCTACAGTAACTTTCTTCACCTGGAGCTTATTGAAGATTCATGAATATGAACTCTCATGCACCCAAGTATAAAGAGTGAAAGTTATGGGAAAGGACTTGTACAGAAAGTACAGCTGACATGACTTAGAATCCTGTCAATCACATTGTCAGTCATGCCCTGGAAACCCCAGTGAGAGGTGCCCTAGACCCCATGCAACAATATAAATACCTAAACCCAATCCTTCAGTGCTTGTGCCACTTTCTTTTCTGCTGGAACGAACTTACTCACTCTGAGCATAATGTTGCCTGATTAAAATTTCGCTGCTGTTTCCTTACTGTTGTGTACCACATCCAGTTCTTTGTCAAGCACAAGAACCTAAGAACCTGTCTGGGACCCTATCATCCACATAACACTTCCGCTGCTTTCTACAAGGGGTCACCAAGTCACTCAACGTTCCAGTGACACTAATGGGAATTCCTGGTGAAACCAAGAAAACAATGTTGGGACCATTAGGCTTGAACAAGAAATCACAGACAATGTCTTCTTAATAAGGGAATTAGAGGCTACTGAGAATATTGTCTAACAACTAATTTTCTAAATTGGTATACACTTTGCTTCTACAAAAAACATTGTGCATGTCCACCATAAAGTTCAAATTAATGGAGATTTGCTCTAATTGAAGTATAGATAGTTCCACCTCTAGCCTCTGATGTATAGGGAACTGTGCCTGACAAGTACAAATTTATAACCACTGATCTAGTACAAAACCCACATTTTTCTACAGAATAAAGGATACAAATGAATCATTACTTGCTCAGGGTCATGTACCTCACATCAAGTAAGATTGTAACAAAAACCACGGTCCCCTGTCCCTCAGTCTTGTCTGCAAGATTGCTGCACTCAGAATTGCATGGCATTGTAGTGAAACTGTGATGTATTGGATTGTATGATCTGTCACATAGCCTGTCATTACATTCTTTGTTCAAATGACAATGCACTTTAAGTTAAATTTTGTTTCATTGCCAATGATTAAAGAATGAATTTAAACTTGAAATTTTGGGGGGATGCATCCATGGCAGGACTTACAATGTTATACATATAAAATTCTTTCTAGTTGAAGTATGTAATTCTTCAGGAGAATAAAAAGGGAGATCAAATTAATATAAATCAAAATATAGCCTTACCAATTCCCATAGTGTCTGGAATTAGTATATTTTTTCAAAACCTCAAAAGACACCATGAATTTGATTTATTCTTCAAGTCAGTTTACATTTCTCTGGGTACTTCTACTTTCCCTATACCTTTATTTTCCTTTCCCTATTTCCCTATATCTCTATATGGCCTTCCACCTTCCTTTTCTTCACTCTTCTCTTTGCCTCAATCTCTGAGATAACTGCTGGTCCCAGAGAGCCTACTATCCTAGGGCATCCAGTAACTGCTATTTCCACATATAACCAACTAATATTCAGTCTGTCTTTAGTCTTGGTATTCTTCATTGGTAGCAGTGTAGAAACTCTCACACAGTCTTCCTCTCATACTATACTCTCCATGCTTAAATAACCATAAAATATATTTTTATGCTTAAAAATTCAGATTAACTTGGTTCTGCTTCAGATTTTCAACTCACTTTGAGAATGAGTTTAACTTCTAATTATTTTCAGGAGATCTTGGCAATAGTCTTTAATTGGAAGCATGAGTTATTTGATGTTTGTTAAAGAAGCTCCACCCCATAACATATTGGTTTATTTTCTATTACTATAATAAAATACCTGATGCTGAGAGACTTTAAAAAATAGAGGTTAATTTAGCTCACAATTTTGGAGGCAGAAAGTCCAAGTAGCACAATGCCACCTCTGGTGAGGGCCCCCCCCAGATGTATTACCTCATTATATATGGCATTGACACAGGAGCATTTCCTATTTCCTTTTCAAATAGGACAGACCACATAGTGAGATAGGAAGCTTGGGAGATAGAAAGGGCCAGTAGTGCTCTTTTTATAAAAACTCAGTCTCATGAGAACTAACTAGGGTTCCATGGGAATTACTTAATCCCATCTAGAGGCAGTTACCCAAGGACTTCCCACTAGGACCTGCTTCTGAAAGTTCCCATCTTCTCAGCACTGATATCTGAGACTGAAGCCTCCAACACAAGGGCCTTGGAGGACAAACTCTATCAAAACCACAGCACATATCAACAGTTAATACAGCACCTAGTACACATCAGATGCATGTTGTGTGACTTTGCATGTATTGTGCACTTAATTCTCATGGTACTCAGCAGATAAGAAATGGAGGTGACTCATTTTTACAATTGTAGAAAGCTATGCCCAAACAGGTTAAGTCAATGATCTACAATCTCACAGAGGGTAAGATGTGAAGGTTAGTGTTGAGTCCTGGCCAGTGTGACCCAAGAGTTCTGATAATTTCATTATGTTCCAATCTTCCTGAGCCTGCAGATTTTCTAGATCTTGCTCTTAATTGGTGATGAGTCTCACAAGGAATGAAATTAGCATGATTACTCCCCAAATTCTTGTGAGACTATTGAAGAAATCTTCCCAGGGAACCAAAGATTGATGCTGTGTATTTACATCATAGAGTCCCCACTAAGTTTTTCTTCAGATGGTCTCATTTCAGGTTTTCTTATTGAAATCCCCAGTGAAAAGGGGTTACTTAAGAAATGAAATCACAGAGCCAGTCCCAGCACCCGAAAGAAAGCTCCCCCCCCACCATTCCATGCTCCTAGGGCAGAGAAGGCGAGCCAGTCCCAGCACCCAGAAGGAAGCTCCCCTGCCACCATTCCATGCTCCTAGGGCAGAGAAGGTGAGCCATGTGGGTGCCAGAAGCAACCCCTCCCACCTCCTGTGGAAATGAGAAGACAGGTAAACAAGCTTCAAAAACAGACTTCTAGATCACCTACAGCAACCCCAAAGGGAAATGAGATGGAACAATCTGATACTCAACCACCTGGTCTCTCTGAACTGGCAACAAAAGAGGATCTGGGAAAAATGAAATGAGAAATAATTACACAGATAACAGCAAAGATTATGTTCATAGTGCAAGACATGATTAATAAATCTAGAGAGGACACAGATAAAAAAAATAGAGGATCTGAGGAACATGAGGGAATACCAACATAGGAAACAAATGGAATCCATAAAACAGATGCAAAAAGATTTCCAAGAGATTAAAAACTCCATCAAAAGCCTGCACAGCAGAATGAACCAATGTGAGGATAGAACTTCAGATATAGAAGAT
>NW_004624878.1:100965-129566 GCF_000247695.1 Heterocephalus glaber | reverse complement strand
AAAAAAAAAAAAAAGGTGGTTTAGGAGGATGTCAGGGACTTGAAAGAAAAGGATTGGAAAATTGTTGACAAGGAGGTCTGGGGAATAAGTGAATTGCTGGATCTCTCAGAATTGCACATACTCTGAAGATATTTGTGGTATAATCGAATGCCCACCAAAAGGCATCTGTTGAAGATGAAGCTTTCAATAATCAGGTAGACAAAATATATGATCTGCAGATATTATCCAGTCTCCATATCCAGTCATCTCAATGTTTGCTCAGTGATCCCATGAAAAAGTGATGACGGTAGCAAAAATAGAGTTTACACATAAGCTCACAACATAGTCTTATCCTTATTAAGGCTTTGGCTAATTTTACTGCTGAGGACCATTCTGTTATAAGCAAACCCCAACACTAAGCACCATCCTGATATCATTTCCCCAGGAATTCAGAGATCTACCCGATGCCACACTGACTGCATTGGACCTCCTTGATAATGTGGAGAAGAGTGGAAAGAAATTCATCTTCCCCGAAATTGATCTATATTTTGGACAAGGCATTGAAATCTCCAGCTGTAATACATCTGCCATCATCATCATCATCATCTTCATCATTTGTAGACCAGTGTAACAGCATTTCTCCACAGCATTGCTTCAGATCAAGTAACATCTCATTATAAAGGAAGTTCAGCAATGGCTTTATGCCTATGGAATTTTACACTATCTGGGAGAGCTAGGTTGTCTGAAAAACTTACTTAAGACTAACTTAGGAGAATGAATGTTAAATGGATGAGGTTTTTGTCTTACACAGTGTAGTACATGCTTTTGAATTAGATGATTATATGGTACTTACAGTAGGTCTAGTGGGGAGGACGTATATCTCTTAGTAGAATTTTTGCTTTCTTCCATGGTCACTTTGAGAGCTACTGGTGTGAATGTCTCTGCCTTATTCCAAAGGAAAGGAAGCTTCAACTATGAACACAATTGTTTCATTGAACAAGAATATGAGACTTCTGCCTGATTATTAGGGACTCTTTATGCACTGAACCAAGAAGAAAAAGGGATTACTCTACTGTATGTATGAGGTATGATCAAAAGATATGGTGAATGTTTAAATTTGAAAATATTATCACAGTAAAAGACATATTGCTGTTGATACCCCTCAAAATATTGCTCTGTACTGAAGACACACTTATCCCATCATTGTTGCCACTTTCTGAAGAAGTTCTGGAAGTCCTCTTTCATGAGTATCTTTGTTGCACTATTGTAACTGCCTCAATATATTGAATTGATTCAAATCACTTACCTTTTATGATCATTTGATTTTGGTGAAGAGTTATAAGTCACATGGTGTCAGATCTAGTGAGTGAGGTAGATGAGGGAGGATATAACATAATGTTTTATTTGACAGAAAATGCTGAAGATGTTTTGTGGCAACAATGATGTAAAAAGTGTATTTGAAGTGAGGGGTTGTATTTTTAGGGGGATCAATGGCCATGTGTCTTTTATGATAATAATTTTTTTAAAAATTAAACACTCACTGTATCTTTTGATTATGTTTATAATGATTGATCCTGACTATCCAAGAGAAAATTGAATTTGAGCTACATTCTGGGAATCAGGCTGACTATGTGCAGGACCCAGAAGATTTTCTGAGGCACTTCTTAGTAGCTTTATGTCCAATAGTAAAAGGTAATGGAGAACTATGGCAACCAAAGAAACAGAAGGCAATTGAGGATTCAGGCTTTTGGGAATAAAGGTCCAGTGGTGGTGAGCCTATGGTACACATGTTATTTGTTTTTCTTTTAATACAAAAGATGTTAATGTATGAGTTGTGTTTTGTAAACTAAAACCTCAGTATTCAGGTTTAGTTGGAGTGTTGGCACTTTGTGATAAATAAGTGGGTTTTGGGTTGCAGTTTGGGCACTCATCTCTAAGAGGTTCACCATCACTGGTACTCAACAGGTAAAGCACACTGATGAATGGAGGTTCTCTGGTTGAGGAAGGGGTTCATGTAAGTGAATGATATAAGAAAGAAGCCATAGATATCCATTTTAATTTCATTTATTTTATAAACAATGAGTACGGTAGCTTTATCTACTTTGCTTTTCTATGAATGTGTTTATTTTTGTATGCTAATTGTTTTCTTCCTATTTCTCCTTTCCATTTTAATTTTATATACAAGTTGTTGAAAGTTGACTTTATAATTTAGTGTTTAAATAAGATAATATTCTGTGACAAACTGAGGAGTAATGAATATGCCCAGTAGTGGATATAATTATCACTGGGAGTACACAGCTCCTTATTTCAGAAGGAGTAGAGTAAGTACTTCTTCACTTGTAAGAAGGATAGCTGCATATTACTAAGTGGAAATAAAAAGTCAGTGCATTGTCATCTGAGAGTTCAAATTGTGTGAAGGTGAGTAAATATGGGACCACATAGCAAGTGAACTATGTGAACTGAGTTGGTTATCGATTCCTTTTCTGCTACACATACATTCACCTTTCATTTCTCATAGTACAGTAATGGTGATGATACAGTAGTTCTCCTTTCTTGACTAGCGTGCTTTTAAATCATATTAGTTGTGGGCCCTACAGGGAAACTAGGAGTAGAACAGGTTTTTTTCCTGGTTCTAATGTGCTTCTCTCACCAGGTATTTTTACCTTCTGTAGTATGTGGGTTATTCACTACCCAACTCCTGCACATGTGATAGCCAAGAGCATCCGGTAGTTAGTCCTTTCTCATGACATATTTGTAGGTGGATTTGCAGCACAGTGCTAAGGCAATCCCCTGCAAACAGTTCCCATGGCACTTCCTTGGGCAGCTTTCAACAAAGTCCCTGAAAAGGTCCCAGTGTGTTAGCAACAGTTCCAGTGAGCTGCAGCCAGGTCCTTTAAAGTGAGGTTTAGATCTGAGTGTTGGAGTGGGGGAAGTCTTTTGGAGGCCTATGTCAACTCTGGGAATAGATTATATCTATGATTTCTGTATTCTTTAGAGTCCCCATTTACTTCTTACTAGCTAATCCTTCAAAACTTCAATCCTCTTTTATAGTTAATAATTCTTTCTGTTTAACTTCCCCTATTCATATTAATGTAAATCTTCTGTCTCGTCTTTTGAGCCTGGCTGATACAACATGAATGTGCTTTACAGCCAATTTTCTCTAAAGTATGTAACAGCAACATATTCAGCCTTTACAGGACTAATTTCCACAAGTTTGTCATTTTTCCTGAGCATACTACATTCTGGGGGACTTTAACTTTAGGCTAGCAAACTTCCTATCACCAATAATTGACCTTAGCAAAAATGGACAGAATATTCTATAGAATATTCTTTGGAGGTCTAACTGAAGAAAAACCCAAAGAAGATGCCTGATTATGTAGCATCATAAATTTGATCAATATAGTTGCAGCCTAGAAGATATCCATTTTTAATTCTGACATAAGTTGTTTGAAATCTAGCTGTATCCCCTCATTTTTGCCTTACTTAACATTATTCTTCCTGTGTGGTAGTTAGTAATATAGCCCACTTGTTCCTCATTCCACTTACACAAACCCAACATATCTCACAGCTGCTTACCATGATAAATCTCATGGTCAACACATATATCTCAGCTTTACCATATAATTCCTGCAAGTAGACAAATTTCTTAACTTATAGGGTGCTCAATTGTGCAAAGGAAATAACGATGTTTCATCCACTAACTTATTAAAAGCATAATTATACTGATGGCTCTTTTGTGAAATATATTAGTAAAAAATTATAGTAATAATTATTTCCCTGGCATTAAAGATATTTTGTATAGTTAGGCATCTAAAGAGGCAGTCAAGCTCACATAGCATCTTTCTGGCATAAAAAGAGATGATATAAACTGAAGTAATAAAAAAACAGAGGAGAAGCAAAATATAACCTCCAAGCAACTGACATCCTAAGTAGCTTCACTGAAAACACTGAATAATTTCATAATCATGGGCTCATGGATTATTGGATGGAAGGTACTACTTTGAAGCAAAATGAATAAGATCTTTGTGAAAGGACAACGGAAATATAAATCCTAACTTTCCTGTTTGGCATGTGCAATTAGGGCCATTAGCCACCTGATAAATGTTTCCCTTGCCTCAAAAATAGGGATAATATATGGGCCGGGGATTTAGCTCAGTGGTTTCACCGCCTGCTGCCCAAGCGCAAGGACCTGAGTTCGATCCCCGGTACCAAAAAAAAAAAAAAAATAGGGATAATATCAAAAATATTTTCCAAAACTGGTTTTGGGAGAGTTAAATGGAATAAACTGTTTAATGAATATCTAATTCAATGCTTGTCACACTGAAATGCATTGCCCAACAAGTCCTTCTCAGAATTGAAGGAAATCTTTAAAACATCATTTAATTAAACCTTCTCACATAAAAGATGGGAAAATTGAGATCCAGAAATACTGCATTATTTTATTTCTTAGGGGAAAAACCAGTTAAGAAATGACTCAAGGAATAAAGTAAGATTATTTAAAGTGGATTTCAATTTCTTAAAGTAAATTTCCTGAGGAAATTGTTTGTGTGATGAGATAAAACTCTTGAAAAGAAATATTTTTAGCTCCATTCACATTATAAACCACAAATTACATCATCTCCTGCATAAATTTAGAAGTCTTCTCTGAAAGACAGCCATATAACCGGATATTCCTGCATCATCATCATCATTGACATGAGCTAAATATTATTTTAAGAACAACTGCCAAAATGTCATGTTTCCAGTACAAATAAACTATGTCTTAAAGTTATGTAACACACATAAGCAAACTTTTGGTTTAGTTTATGATAATTCCATAGCACCCTGTTAGTCTTTCTGGGAAAATCATAGTGATATAATAATTTATGAATAAACTTGAGATATCTATTAGTCTATCACGTGCCATGTCCACGACCTAGGGAGTCTCTCCCCTAAGAGTTCAGTTTCCTACTGACCTTGCAGGGATTGAGTTTGTTTGAATCCTTAAATATCTCTGAGAGAGATTTTGAAAATGGTTTTACATTTCTAGTATTCCATCTTCCCATCTTTGAGAGATGGATCCTTCTTAAATCTAGGTTGATTCTGTGAATAGTGTAAGCATAAAAATAAGCAAAAGTGAGATTGTACCTTAAGAGATCAGCAGCGTTCACCTCCTGTCTTAGAACACCTGCTTTTGGAACAATGAGTCTCCAAGGACGAAACCTGAACTTGCTGAGGCCATACACCATGAGGAAGCCCAAATCAGCAGATGGAGCAGGTGTATTGAGGGGGTGAGGCTGTTCAGACACTGCAGCCAGGTGCCAGACATATGAGTGAAAAAGCCTGTGATGACTTCACCCCAGTAATTGTCTGACTGCAGCCGTAGGAATTCACCACACAACTATCAGCAAGAACCCCCCCCCTCAGCCATGATGATTGTCATTTTAAGCCACTAAATTTTGGGGGTATTTTTTTTTGGTCATTGTTGTTATGTAACAATAAGTAACCGGCAAATCTCCCTTACTTCCTTACTTAAATATTTGGGAGAGCAGGTCACATTCAGTAGTTTGTCTACTGAGTTGCTGAGGGAATGTTGCATGCTTGTAGCAGATGATGTTTTGGTGTGCTTGTGTTCTGACTGAATACATTCTTTATTTTTACCTTACATGCTGACTACTTTAAAACAAGTTTTGATGCCGTGATTAAATGATAAGAGAGTGAATGTGGTAAATTAATCATGAAACATTTAGTCAGACCTAACTTCATGAAGATGTTTAACTCAATTGTTTAATTTATTGAATAAGCTTTCATACTCTTAATCATAAGTTATTAAGTTGAATGCCTCATAATGTTTTCTCAAAAATATATGTCAAAATTGTCTGTTCTTTTCTCGACTCTACAAGCATCTCGGAATTTCCCAGACACAGTATGTCATCCAATATCTCCATCCCATTGCTCATGCAGTTACTTGTAATTCTCTTTCTCTCCAGACTTGTGGCTGACAAATTCTACCCATTATTCATGCTAAGATTAAACATTACTTCCTCCTTTGACTTATGGATTAATGTATTCATCACTCATCCATCATTTATTGAGTACCCATTTCATCCTAATTACTAACTTACTTTAAAAAAATTAATTTTATTGGTACATTTTAGGTGTACAATATAATGACATTCATTATTGGAAATTGCAACTTTACATAACCTTGGTTCTTTTTTCCCCCTTCCCCTGCTCTCCCTTCAACCCCTCCATCCCTCCCTATTTACAAAGACTTTGTTTCCTTTTTTCATTTTCTCATATTAATTCCATTCCCTTCTTTCCTTTCCCCTACCCCTCCCACTTCTTCCCCTTTGCCCCTTTTCTTCCTATTTCACATTATCTATTATGCCTTTTAGTCCTTATTTACATTTTCAGTTTCTCACACCAGAGAAACTATTCGGTATTTACACATGTGTGCCCTATTTATTTCATTTAAGAGTATCACTTCAATATACACACATTTGGGTATAAATGTCTCTAATTTGTCATTTTTTATAGCTGAGTAGTACTCCATTTTATAAAAAAACCACATTTTCTTTATCCAGTCACCAGTTGATGGGCATCTGGGCTGCTTCCAAGTTTTAGCTAATACAAATTGTGCTGCTATGAACATGGGTGCACATATATCACTGTGGTATGATTCTTTTAGTTCTTTGGGGAAGATATCCAGCAGGAGAATAGCTGGGTCAAATGAGACTTCCAGTCCTAGTTCTTTGAGGTATCTCCATGCTAATTTCCACAGTGGCTGCACGAGTCTACTTTCCCACCAGCAGTGGAGCAGTATTCCTCTTTCCCCACAGCCCTGCCAGCATTTGTTATTGGTTGGTTTCATGCTAGCAGCCATTCTTTCTGGGGTGAGGTGGAATCTCAGCATTGTTTTCATTTGCATCTCTCGAAATGACCAGTGATGTTGAACATATTTTCATGTATTTATTTGCTATTTCTACTTCCTTGTCTGAGAAATGTCTGTTCATTTCATATGCCCATTTTTGGATTGGGTCCATTTTATAAAAAAAACCCACATTTTCTTTATGCACTCTCCAGTTGATGGGCATTTGGGCTGTTTCCAAGTTTTAGCTATCACAAACTGTGCTGCTATGAACATGGGTGCGCATATATCACTGTGGTATGATTCTTTTAATTCTTTGGGGAAGATCCCCAGCAGTGGAATAGCAGGGTCAAATGGGACTTCCAGTCCTAGTTCTTTGAGGTATCTCCATACTGATTTCCACAGTGCTTGCACCAGTCTATACTCCCACCAGCAGTGGAGCAGTATTCCTCTTTCCCCACAGCCCTGCCAGCATTTGTTATTGGTTGGTTTCATGCTAGCAGCCATTCTTTCTGGGGTGAGGTGGAATCTCAGCATTGTTTTCATTTGCATCTCTCGAAATGACCAGTGATGTTGAACATATTTTCATGTATTTATTTGCTATTTCTACTTCCTTGTCTGAGAAATGTCTGTTCATTTCAGATGCTCATTTTCGGATTGGGTCTTTAAATTTGGGAGGTCTGATCTTTTTAAGTTCTTTATAGATTTGAGATAGTAGACCTTTGTCTGAGGAAGAGCAGGTGAAGATTTTTTCCCACATTGTGGGTTGTCTCTTCACAGTGCTGGTGGCTTTTCTTGCTGTGCAGAGGCTTTTTAATAAGAAGTGATACCACTTGTTGATTATTTGTGCTAGTTCACAGGTAACTGAGGTTTTGTTCATAAAATCTTTTCCTACACCGATGTCTTCAAGAGTTCTGCTTAACCTCTGTTCCAGCTGGTTCAGCGTTTCTATTTTAATATTTAGATCTTTAATCCATTTCGATTTTAGTTTAGTGCATGACGAGAGATATAGGTCTAGTTTTAATCTTTGGCAAGTTGAAGAGAGTTTCGGTTTTATGAGGGATACATTTAAGACAATAGTTACAGTGGAGGATGATAAATATTTTGGGAGCTATCCAAGATAGCCTGAAAAAATAAGCAAGGGCATCTGAGCTCCTAAAGTCCAAGGAAGTGGCCATCAAGCAAGGAAAGAGTGGAGAATAGCTTTTGTGGTTTGTTTCCCTGTTTTATGTTTTTAAGAGACGTATTTTTATTGGAACATTGAATTGAACTAAAGAGGGTTTATTGTACGTAATTAGAAGATTTGCAATAATAAAAGTAGTTTGAAAGTAGGATAGTTAGGAAGGGTTAGTTTTTTCTAACTCCTCTCCCAGCCTTCCCACTTTTCCCTGTTCCAGTTGTTGAGCTCACACTATATCTATCAGAATGTGTTGGGCTGGGGGGCAGGGATCTTTTTTTTTCTTCTTTTGAGAGAGGTCTTGCTATGCGGTCCAGACTGACCTTGAGCTCATTATGTAATCCAGGCTGGCTCTGAACTCTCAGTGCTCCTGCCTCAGCCTCCTGAGTGCTGGGAATACAAGTGTGTGCCATCACATCCAGCCAGAGTAATATTCTTATGTTAACAATTAGAAATAATGAGGCTTCTACTGTCACAATTCAGCTAGATGCATGATTGATATAGAGTCCTGGGTTTCAGCAGCCTGATTGCCAGCTACATGCAGAGTTTCTGGCAGTAGGCCACCCTGATTTTTTCCCTCTTTGTAATGTATATCTTATGTATTATACATGATAAACAAGTAAACAAAGTAAATGTTTCTCTAAATTTTGTGAATGTTCTAGCAGATTATCAAACATGAGGAATGGGGCATGGGGAGCCCTGATTTGTAGCTGATGTTAGACATGCACCTGGTATTGCAAGTGAGAAGAGTAGTCCTACCGGACTGACCCCTTAACTTAGGGTCTTCATTAATTTGGGGTAGTTTAATATCATAAGTGAATTGCAGGACACCTCCTTAGTGTTGGGAGAATTGGAGAATTTGTTGTGGGGAAATCACACCCCATCTGGCATCAGAAGTACTGTAAGTAAAGAGGAGAAATCATTATGATTTTCTCACACAGGTTTCAAGTCTGTTCAAAAGTCCTTGGATTAATCTTATAGTGTGAGGAGGTAGCAAATTGGGTTACTTAGCTTCTGTCTTAGTTTTTGTCCAGAGATTCTTGTGTTTTGTGCAGTGCTGGGTTGCCACTCTCTGAAGCATTTCTAGAAGTCTTCTTTTGTGAGTGTCTTTATGAAGTGTAATAAAAAATACAGTGAATGCTGCTGCTGAGTGACCACCAATGGAAAAGCAGGCTCATAAAAACAATTAAAATGTGTTCTTATCTACATCATTCACTGATTCTGACACTGTGTGACATCTGGCTCTTCACCAAAGTAAAAATAACTATGAAAAGTGAATGATTTGAATTGATTTAGGATTCAGGATATAAAGGCAGCCACAACATTTTAATGAAAGACACTCTTGAAGGATGACTTCTAGAACTGCTTCAGAAAGTGGCAGGAATAATGAAACAATTGTGTTCAAAATGAAGGGGTGTATTTTGAAGAGGATTAATGGTAATGTCTTTGTTGTGGTTTAGATTTAAAATGTTCCTCAAAATTCTCATGTTTGGAGATTGGCCCTAGTCTGAAGGGTTGGTCACTGAGGGTATGACCTGGAGGATATATCTCTCTCACTGGCTCATTCCTTCTCTCTCTGCTTCCTGGTTACCATGAGTTGAGCATCTTTTCTTCTGTAATGCCCCTTTGCCAACCTGTTTTTGCCTTGGAGTCAGCCAACCATGGACTAAACTGTGAGCCAAAATAAACCTTTTCTCTTTTAAGTTGTGGGTTTCAGGTACTGTGTACCAGCAATGGAAAGTAATTAAAACAGAAATTGGTACTGAGTGGGGTGTTTGGTATGAGCATACCTGAACATGTGGCTCAAAACCCATTGGAACTGTTTCATGGGAGAAGTTTGGATAGGTTGGTAAATGGCAGTTAGGAACCTATAGAATGCTGAAAACTGAGCTTGGTGGGAGATTCTGTTTAAAGCTTAGATGACCAAAATGCTCACAGAAATGTGAATAGTAAAGACCAGGCTCAGGAAGTTGTAGTTGAGAACAAGGACTTTTTCAGCAGTTTGACTAAGGGCCATGCGTGCATGCTATACTCTGGCAGAAAATTTGTCTACATTTTGCTCATGTTCTGAGACTTTGCAAGACTGAGATTAAGGGAGGTGAACTAATAAATCTGACAGAGAAAATTTCAAAGCAGTCAATGTTCAGGCTGTGGCAAGGGAATTCCTAGCTCATTTTATCCACATCTACAATGAGAATCAGGAACAAATGACAGAATGATTTGAAAAGTTTTCAGTTTTGCCAGAAAGAAAGAGCCTGAAAAATTAGGGTGAAGGAGAGCATGGTTGCTAAAAAGATTATCATTAAAAAGAAGCCAAGTACTTCTCATCAAAACAATATGAAATATGTCTCTAGGGCATCTCAGAAATCAGCAAGATATATGCCATTTAAGGATGGAAAACTGTAAATCTTTCATTTGAGAAGAGAGCCTCTGGAATACTGTTTGTAAAGGGCCACCTAAGGGATTGGTTGGATCCCTAGGATTTGTTTTCACAGTGGTTAGCTATCCAGACATTCAGAAGCCTCTGCTGGCAAGATTTAAAGGGACTCAGCTACTGCTCAAGTTGGTGGCAGACTTTGGCATCATCCACTATGGTACTGGTTTTATAGGCATGCAGAATGCAAGAATAATGGGGACATGGAGGCTTTCATCTTCTTTCTTTCAATAGAAGGCCTAGGAGGCCAGGAAGTATGCCTCTGGGAGGGCAGTATGTGAAGCCTTGAGAGTAAAGCAAAAAGTGCATGAAGACCCCAGGCTGCTGGAAATGCCCAAAACATGGAACATCTGCTGAGAAAAACCTCAGGCAGTGAGCAGAACCACCCCCGAGAGAGGAAATGTAGGCTACAAGAAACACTTTGGAACTCACAATTTGCCACAATCTGTCCCTTGTGCTGGATATGGAACTGCAAGATTTAATATTTTCCCTGATAAGTTTCAGTTTTGCTTTGGTTCTGTTCCTTTCTATCCTACTTCTCCCTCTTCGAATTGTATGTGCCATTGTATGTTGGTAGTATTGTTTTTTTGAGTTTTACAAGGTCTCATAGTTATGAGTTTGCCTGAGTCTCAGAGATTTTGCCTTGGGCTTTTCAGCAATACTGGAAATATTAAGACTTGGCAACTCTTTAGAGACAGACCAAGAGCATTGTTTATAATGAGATGGGTGTGAATCTTTTGGAGGCCAGGGCAGAATGTTACAATGATTTAAATCTAAAATGCTCCCCACCCAAATTTTCACATTTGGACATGGGGCCTGGTTGGAAGGGGCTGGTCACTGGGGGCATGATGTGGCAGGGTGTATCTCTTTCTTTGTTCCTTCCTTGTCTCTCTGATTTCTGGCTACCATGGGTTGAACACCTTTTCCTCCAGCATACCCCTCTGTCATCTTGTTTCTGCTTTGGAACCAGCCCAAAATAGACTAAAACTGTGAGCCACAATAAACTTTTCCTTAATTAAGTTGTGGATGTTGAGTATTGTGTCCCAGAAACAGGAAAGTAAATAAGACAGTCTTTTACTGTAATGTGTTTTAAAAAATTTGAATATTTACAGTATTTTTCAATCATGGTGAAATGCCATTTAAGATGATATTAATTATAGTATTTTTAAAATACAAGACAACTATCAACCTACTTGTTTTTCTTCAGACATGTAAGGAGCACTTACAATATCTATGTGTGAAAGTAAAGTTCTTGCTGGAGCAGAGAAGAGGAGAGAGTACATGACAATCATGTGACCCATCCAAGGAGGTTGGATCCTGGAAGAGAACCTGCCAAGTACTTAATGCACAGTGCGGTCAGCATATTGAACATGAATTATACTAGATCGCAAAGAACAGTTCAAAAATAAAATTCTTTATTAAATAATCAATAGAACAGTTATGGAGATACTTCCATTTATTACATGAATATTTCTCACTTCTGTGCAATGTAATCAAGAACAAATGATGTGTTTTAAACAATGCTCTGTGGCACATAAAGATGTCTGCAAGCCTCGTCTTCTCTGGCCACAGTTCATGCAGGAATAATTTATCATTTTGATTCACAGTAAATTAGGTGAATATTTATTAGATTCATTTAAAATGCCCATGTCTGTCTTTTCCTTATCTCATTTACCCAGTAACCAGCTGTTACTTTTCAATACATGTGTCACCATCTTGGCATTAGTGTCAAACTCAAACTGTGTTGATCCACTGAAGAAATAGAAAAATCCTGTAAACATAGATGAAGAAAATGATGAGACATTTTTCACTGTATTCTTCAACATATCATTTTTTCAGTATATATCAATATATAACTTATAATAAAAGTGAGCTAATAATGAGTGCCATTTATTAAATGGTTCTCTGTGTTAGGCACCATGGCGAGTGCATTGTACGATTTATTTCATCTATACTTGCAAAAACAGTGTAAGAAATCATTAATGAGGATGAAACTGAAAATTAGGAAGGCTTTAGAATTTCCCAAGATAACATTTTTAGTAAAAGATGGAGGAAAGATTCCATCTCTTCTGTCTGACTTCAGTGTTCTGATACATTAGATTATCCTGTCTTTAAATAGGTGGAATTCTATGGTATTTTAAAATCCAATTTTCCTCTTTCTTTTCAACATCTTATCTTCCTATTAGGTCCTAAATCAAAGTTTGGGGAGCAATTGAACCCAAAAAGAATCAGATTAATGATAAAATGCACCTTTAGTGCATTCCCTGCTTCGTATATACTATGGTCAAATTATTTTAGTCACAGGCCATCAGCTTCATGATTGTCAGGGCCTGGCAGCTCCCTCCAAAATTCCTTTAGAGTACCCAAGCACAAGTTTCTCCTGCCCATCTACTCATTAGCAAGAGTTAAATTTTGTCTAGTCTGAGCATGTGGGAGAACCACAATTGACTTACAATAGTAACTAATAATGACTAATGTAAACAATTGCTGACTGCAATAGCAACCAGACAAAGCCCTGTGGGATGGGACAGGAAATAACAGGGGACAGAATGGAATGAAAATTAGTCATCAGCAAACCTGGTTCACACCTGGTTGTATTTTTACAACAACATAATGACCTGAAAGATCATGGTTTCTGTGTGAAGCTGTACCCTTTGATTGTGTGTGTAGATATGTTTGGTTTTTTTTTTTTTTGGTACCAGGGATCGAACTTGGGACCTTGCGCTTGTGAGGCAGATGGTGGAACCACTGAGCTAAATCCCTCTCCCATTGTGTGTGTAGATATGAAATAGACGCTTGGAAGTTACTCAAGAAAGATAAAATTTAAAGTCAATTGGCATATTTGGAAAGTTAAAATTTTCAGGAATTTGAACTAAAAAGGATTTAAAACTGAATGATTTGAAAACTGTTTTGATTCCACACTTCCTTAAAAAAACATTTTAGTAACTTTATGGTAGCACTCTTTACATAGCATAAAATCTATCAATTTTAATTGTTCCATTTGATAAGGTTTAGTAAATGTTACAGAAGTATTTGTACGCAAATATTCATACAAATATTTGTACACAATGTTCATAGCAGCATTGTCTATAATGGGCAAGGAGACGAAACAATCCAAAACATACTTCACTTCATTTTGAAACTATAAAATATGCAAAGTACCCCCATTGGTAATGAAATGGATGTCCTCTTACCAGAGGCCTGTAATACAGCATCAACTTTTCCATCAACTCCTGGAAAGTCATCAGCTATAAACCTGGGGAAGCCTTTTCCCATAGACTGGCTTTCCTCATCAAATCTGCACCAAGTGAAAGAAATCCAGGTCAATATTTTATAGAAATATGATTATGCAAACATTATGGCATAATGTTAATGTTCTCACATGGAATCCTAGATAAACTTTTCAAGCTGTTTAAGAGATGGTAAACATTTTAGGGCTACAATAATAATGTGACTTTCCTAGGCTTACAAGCTTGTAACAATATAAACAATATTTTACCCAGAAAAGGGACAATATTTTATTCTTCAGAGATTCCATACATATGTTTGAAGTCAATTTTCTAAGCCTGGACTCATAGAAGCTAAGCACTTACTTCCCACAAATATACAAGGACTACATACACATAAGATGCAAAGTGAATTAAGTCATTTGGCTAAAAGTAAACTCCTGGTTCTCTATCATAGTGGGACCCGGAAGAACTTGTTTCTACAGCCTGCTACACCTGCTACACCTGGGATTCCTATGGCAACCATATGGGACTGGCCATGGGACACAAAGTAAATGTGCCTTTGGAGCTCTGTTGGTCTCTCTTGATGTCTTTGGCTGTTTGTGACAACTATTCTGAATGACCTTTCTATCTGGGAAGTTGAGCAACTGTCAGGTATCTTCCTCATAATCAGAATATCTGAAGTTAGAGAAAGAGGGTGAATTGGGCAGGTATCTTTTAAAATGATGCCTGATTAGGTTCCAAAGAAAGTCATTCCTACTGCATCTTACCTCCAGTATTTGTGCCCTGTAAAGAAGTATGTTTTCTTCTTTTCCTTATCAGAAACAGCTGCATCAATTTTCCTTATGGTTGCAGGAAATCCCAGAGTATGGATGCTTCTTGGATAACCTGCTTGTATGTCATTTCCTCTGACTGCCCAGAACTTACTTCCTGTTAAAAAATAAAAACAAGAAAGTTTGAGTGAAGCCATTTAGCTTAATAAATGATTATAATGGCATTGTTGTGTTAAAGAGAAAGCTTGGTTTTAATTCTAAGCACTAGCATAATGTCTAGTTTCCAATGTATTTAATAAATGTTTCTTGAATGAGTGGATGAATGAAGGAATGAATGGGTGGATGAACAAATGAGTGTATAACTCTTGTTCACTGTCTTTTCTGCATCTTATATTTGTTATCTGTAATTTATAGTAAACATTCCTAGTTATTTCTTACAATTGTTGATGATTTCTTAATCTAAATTTCTAACCTAGCCCTCTCCAAAGCTTTGCATCAGAAGGTCAGTTGCTTTTTAGACACCTAATACAAAAGAACTCATAACCACCAAATCCTATCGGTGCTTCTTCAGAATATTATGAGAATCCCCTCAAATTCAAGTGAATTGGGATAGTGGAATCTTATCATTGTGATTCCCTTTACTTTACCATCCTCTCTCCAAATTTGAATCCTTATCATGTACCATTGTTAGATCAACTAATCTAGGATGCTAATCTGTTGCATATTTCTCTTGCTTTGTCTGAGCGGAATGACTTCCACCCATCTGAGCAATTCCAGAAGTGTTTTATTTTTGTATAAAAAAGTTTCTTTGGCCTTAAAAACCTTTCTACTCTATACATTCAACCCATCTCTACACAGCAAAGTTCTTCTTCAAGTCTCATTCTGACATTGCTCTCTCAGTCTTGGGTAAGGTCGGGTGCTCAATCTTCGGGCCCTCATGGTTCCTCCTTCCTTCTCTCAGCCCCAGCCCTGTCCACAATGCACTGGCAGCTTCATTTCTGCTCCCTCTCTGGAGTATGCCCCTGCTTAGTAGTGAATTCTGTGCCCGACACATTGCAGGTATTTAAAAAATGCCATGTAAATGTATAAATAGAAGTAGTACTCTAGAGTTATATAACCCATTACTATTTCAAAGGCAAATTCACATCATTTCATTTCATCTTCACAGAAATGAGATTGTCAGAAATAAATACATATTTTCAAATCCCCCTATAGTTTACTATTAAAATATTACCAATAACTTATGAATCAGGGAAAAAGACCCTGAAAATAAGAACAGAATAAAAATAACATGCTAAAATTTGTGGGCTGAAGAGGAAGAAAAAGATCTTTATAGGCATAAATACTTATAAGAAAAGTAAAATAGATGGCAATAAGTTAAGTACCAAATTTAAAAATGATAAAAACAGAGTAAATACAAAGAAAGCAAAGTGAATGGAATAATAAGTATGTAGACAAAAAATTAATTAAATAGAGGAGGAAGTAGTGGTGCATGCCTGTAATCCCAGCTACTTGGGAGGCCCAGGCCAGAGGATCACAAATTTGAGGCCAGCCTGGGAAATTTAAGGAGACCCTATCTCAAAATAAACTAAAATGAACTGATAATGTAGTTCAACCATAGAGTGCTTCCCTAGCATGTGTGAGAGGAATAAAAATACAATACAGAGGATCAACAAAGACAAAAGTTAATGCTGCAAGAAGACCAGTAAGATCATTACATATCCTTTGAGATTAATAAAGAAAATTAAAGAAAGGTTGAAAGAGTCAGTATGAGAAATGAAAAAAGAAAGAAAATTCAGCAATAGTTAATTACAGCAAAATAATTCCCTGAAAATTTTGTACCAATTGATTTGGAAACAAAGTGGGTAAATTCCTACAAAAATGTATAACCTGATTTAAAAAACAGTAGAAGTTCAAATAGCATTACCAAGAGAACAAATTGAAACAGTAGTTTAAAAATCTAACAGAGAAGCCACCAAGCCTGGATAGTTCCACTAATTAATTTATCTCTCCCTGTACTGATACTACAATATCTTATTAAAATTTTATAACATAGAATTGTTCTCATTGTTCTTCAGGAATATATATGCTATTCCTGACCTTTGCCTTTCCGCATAAATTATGGATCTAATTTGTCAAGTTCTATGAAAACTCTTATGGTATTTGAATTGAGAATGTCATATCTGTGCATAAATGACATTTTAGCTATGTTAAAATTTTCTGTCCATAAATGTAGGATATTCACTATTATTGTATCTAATACAAATATTTATCCCTCTAAAGATACTTTTCTTTCTCTTAATCTCACAAAGTTTGATTTGTTACTTTCTTTTTGTTTTTATTTCCAAGTTTTTTCTCCCTTGACTCCTGGGTTATAGGGAATATTTTAAGACATCAAACTACATGGGGAATAGTTTCTGTCTGCATCAAGTATTTTAAAATAACTTTTATAATGGTTTTTGTGCAAAGCTTACTTAAGCATTAACACTAGATTTTTGCAGTAATGAACCATTTAAAATGTAATATAATAGAGTAAATTCCTATCAGTGAAACTTTTGCAATAGGGATTATTTCAAAAATTTAAAAATTGTGGATAGTACTTACCTTTAAAAATAAAAACTGTATCCTTGCTAATAACCTCATATGCAGCATCTAAGTCTGATGGAAGAGAGGGCCAAAATGTAGAAATTAAAATTAAATTCAGGTTGGGATTTCCAGTGGAGTTTACGCCAAAAATATCTGTAATATATAAAAATTATTTTCAATCTTCTTTCTCCTTTAAATAATAAGCAGAGAGACATAGATAAATAAAAAAGGACCATAGTCTTCTTTCCTTTCAATCAATGCTAATTCATCCTTTGCAGAAGTCAGTATTAGACTGTCTTGTGTGTGATTCCAGGGTAATGAAAGCTACAGCAGGAATATTGGTCAGTTCCAATATGATTATTTAGCTTAAATTCATTCTGAAAGTCTATAAAACATTGTGTATATTATATATCAATAAATATTTCCACAAAATATTATGTGCCTCTTTGTGTTTGTGTGTGAATAGAGACACAAAAGAAATTGGTAATATGGAAGCAACTGGGTTACTGTAGGTCAAAGATGGGAAGATTTTTCTTGTAGCTCTCTCTGTATCTTTTGTTACTGTTTGAATATTGTGCATAAGCATATATCTTTTTTTTCTAAAAGCAATTCATTGAGATAGTGGCTTTCTAAAACAAAGATAAAGGCATTACTTTGCTTCTAAAGATTTACAGTACTTTTTGAAGCCATTCCATGATTTATGATATTTAAAAAGTAAACAAAACAGATAAAAACACCTGCCTTAATGGAATTTATGTTCTAGTGATCAAGAATCATTTTTTGTAAGTCTTTAAAAAAGTCTGAGCTATTCTAAAGAGGTGTTAAAAATGCAGTAAGAGCTAGATTACAGGCAGCCACTGTGATGCACACCTGCAATCCAAGCACTCTGAGAGGCTGAAGCAGGAGGATTACAAATTGAAGCCCATTTTGGGCAACTTCACAAATCAGTGACACCCTATCTTAAAATTTAAGATTTTTTAAAAGGTTTGTGGATGTAGCTGAGTGTGAAAGTCCAGGGTTCAATACCTAGTAACACACACACACACACACACACACACACACAAATCAGATCAAAATGATATGACTCTAAAATGTACAGGAAACACTTCATTTAAATTTTAGCTTGTTTTCCTTTTTCAAGCATTATACCTCAAAAAAAAGATAAGAAAATACAACAGGGCCGGGATTTAGCTCAGTGGTTTCACCACCTGCTGTGCAAGCGCAAGGACCCGAGTTCGATCCTCAGTACCAAAAAAAAATAAAATAAAATACAGCTTTCCAGCCTGACCTGTCTTTAAAGAACAGGATTTCTCCCCTCAGAGTGCTGACTGCATCGAAGGACAAGGCAGGATCGCACACAGCTGGTGTTCCAGACTCTAGTGGGCTAGATTCAGTGGGCACCTCAGGTTCATCAGGAGAGGGAGCAGGAGGTCCTAAAGGCAACAGATTAAGGAAGAAGCAGCATTAGGAAAAATGTGATGCATGTGTCAACTTATATGCTTTCCAGACCTTCTCAAGGTGCTTTGAGTTGCATCACAAATATTTTATGTAGCATCGCTGCAAAGCTATAATGTCTACCTTTTCTGACATCACTCACCATAGAGGGACTGAATACCATCCACATCATCTTGAGAAAGGCGGAATTGAGTCAGGTCTGCAAAGGAGTTGTAGAGTGGGTACATCAAAGCCTCAGTATCAGCAGAGTGGAAGAGACCCAAGGAGTGGCCAAGTTCATGGGCAGCAACCAGAAATAAATTGGTCCCTATTTTAAAAACCATAGATATTGAAAGTCTTAGCAGCTATTTATTTTGAAAATACACATATAAAACATATGCCAGATATGTTTGATAGAAACTCATGTGTTTTTGAAGGCTGACTTGAAGTCAATACATCAGTTTTTCACCATATCTTTCCCTAATTGTCTCCTGGTATAGGAAAACTAGATCACTTTTACTATATTTACAGTGATGAGCACTGTTTCCAAAGTTCTTTGGAAGGACCAAGATTAATAACATGTCAATAAATATAACTCATTATTTTCTAAAAAGAAAAAGGTCATGTTTATATTTCCTAATATCTATCAGTTTCAACCTTGCTTGAAAGAAATTGGCAAGTATTCATGAATTCCTCAAACTCTTAAGCAAGAAAACTATGGTTGTTTCCCATGGGGATTTAGACTGATTTGTTCTTCTTCTTTGTCATAATCAACTAAGTTTTGATTATCAAAATTCTTCCCAATAATAAGTAATTTTGGGTATGCACAATCTTTAGTTTAAAACAGAAACATTGCCCAACTGCAGTTTTCTGCAGGACAAAAACAGCTGCATTCACTTTTTCTTTATATTATAAAAAGTTTTATTACTAGCATTTAGCCAATGCTCCAAGTAATTGAGAAAAGAATAAAGCTACATCATTTCATGCAGTACAAGTTCAGGTTTGCACTCAGTAGAGATGTTCTTTCATTTGTGTTAAAGATCCCAACAGAAGTGATTGTTTGAACTGTTTGTTTCCAAACTTCAGAGGCCATTTGAAAAAAAAATAGCATACAGTTAATTTGAATCATTGTGTCTTAGTAAATCTTGGGTCTTTCAGAACCAACTTAAGGAAACAATGTTCCTGAGCTAGTGACAGTGATGTGCTCATTTAAACAAATGACCTAGAAATGTACTTTGGTTCCTAGCATTTTCTCTTGATATTTACTTTTAAGAGAAAAGGAGCCAAATGAGAAGGAAGGAAAAACCTCAAGGGCGCATTTTAGGTTCAGAATTGATTCAGTGGAATCCATTCTACACTAGTCATTTATAATTATTGTGATATAAAATCATTATTAATCACACCGGTCCTAAACCTTCACAAGATCCTGAGTTGTGGAAATAAGATTGAATGATACTTATATTACTCATGGTGGGGCAAAGACGAATTGCATACATTTTATAAAATTCTTCAATAATGACTGAATGAAGAGTCCTCCAGTTTACCACTTAGTTAATCAGAAATTTCAGTTCTGAGAATACTCCATTTACTGCTCCTTCTGGATAATGAAATCATTCTTGTATACTTAGACATTATTTCTGAAACCATCTTCAGAGGCTTAAAACCCACCTGATGCATCCTCTGTCCATTTTTCATCATCATCAAAGTGAACATCTCCGTAAAACCCAGGCCCAGGTGGATAGGCATGAGCCAAACTCTCTCCTGGTCCATCAAAAGGGTAAAAGTCTCCATGTTCTAATGGAAAAAAATTAATGGTAGTATAAGTAACCAGAATTTCTTTTTGTCCTTTTCCAATCAGGCAGCACCAGATGCTGAATATTAGTGCCTTCTCAAAGTCCACATGTTGAAAGTTAATTTCCAATATATAGTATTAAAAGGTAGGGTCTTTATGATGTGGTTATTTTATGAAGGCTTCATGAATGGGATCAATGTCTTTATAAAGGAGGCTTGAGGGAGCCTCCTGGACCTTCTGCCACATGAGGACACAGAATGTGCCACCTGTGAAGAATGTGCCACATTACCAAAGATCTGCTGACACCATGACTTTTGATTTGTCAGTCTCAGATCTGTGAGCAATGCCATTTCTGTTGTTCATAAATTAACCAGTGTAAGGCATTTTGTTTTAGTAGCCTGAACTGACAAAAACATCTGATAAGTGAATATTTTGTTTCATTACCTCTAACTGCAAAAGAAATCATTATGTCAGCCTCTCCTTCAAGCATTCTGGTGAATGTGAGTGGGGTCACCTTCTCCCAGATCTTCAGAGCTTTCTCTATGGCAGAATCAACAGCATCTCTTGGCAAATCCAGTGTGTAATTCACAATCCTGTGTTAGAAAAAAATGAAGGCAATATTTTCCTTGGAAAGGTATAGCTTACAAAATTTCAGTATTGTGTGAAAATGTCTTTGAACCCATTACCTGTAAGTGAGATGGTTTTTCCTCCACTTTGGCATCCCAGGAAAGGTACTGAACTGACCAACATCTGGAACTCCACACCTGGGTTTGCGTATTACCTCCAAAGTGTTAGAATCCAACTTCCCTGTTACCTTCAACCCAAGGAACTTCTGCATTTCTTGAATTTTTTTAACAACAGGATCACTGTCTTTCCTTCTATAAACTTGATTCACATCTTTTGCAAGGTTGTAATAGTTTTTTAGGTATTGCTAGTGGAATAATAAGTATAATTTATAAGCAATTCTTATGATTAACCATTTATTACAATTTTAAAATCTATTTTAATTACTCTCCCATTTATTGAAACAAAGGTAGGTATCACTTAATTTGCTTTTTCATTAAGATGGTTTATTATTTCAGTCTAATTAATTTATTAATCAAGTAAAAAAATTGGCATAATTGTATAAATTCTTGGATGAATATATCTACTTCACACTGTTAATATAGACCTGGTTCAAGACCAAAGTGAGATCAGTTCTTTTGAACACACATACAAATAATGACATAAAAATGATTCCTTGATATAAAGATCAAAATCAGCATATTCTTTCTCTTTAATTATTTTAACCAAAGTAATTCTAAGCCACAAGTTTGGGTGGTCTGTTACAAGGCAATAGATGTTTTTTTTGTTTGTTTGTTTTTGTTTTGTTTTGGTACGGGGGATCGAACTTGGGTCCTTGCACTTGTGCAGCAGGCAGTGAAACCACAGAGCTAAATCCCCGGCCCAACCAAAGTAATTCTAAAGCAAGATGCATTTTGTCTATTTCTCTCTTTTTTTTTTTTTTGTCCTGGAGATTGAACTCGGGACCTTGCACTCACGGGGCAGGTGCTGGAACCACTGAGCTATATCCCTGGCCCCATTTGTTGTTTTCACTTAGCCTCAAAGCTACTGCAACCCTATTATTCTAACCTTGAATAATTATTTGTACTTCCTGTGCCTTTCTTTCATTCTCTGTTAAGATGAAAGGAATTTCTACCTCTAGCACTTTGATATTCTCTAATGCCAAATAATTTCAACAAAATAATTTCTAACCAAGTCATTCTGCTTGGTATTGGAAGATCAAGCAGGCATAGCTGTTCTCTACATAGGTGAGCCAGTGGCCTCAAAAGATGCTGCCATTAATTACCTGGGCAAAATCCATGTTGAGATTTTCTTCCTTCACTGCCCCATTCAGAGGATAAGCTGAGCAGACTGGCAGACACAACAGCATGAAGATAGCTAAGTTCTGCATTCTGACTGCCTTTACCTTGAGAAAACTCCTTTTCCACCTACTAGCTTCTGTTCCTACTTTCTAGTGGCCACTGTTTTATAGGGAGACAATGTTTAGGTCATCAACAGCATGATTCATATTTGTGTCTTTTTAAAAAAGTGAATGATAGCAAGAAGGTTCACATCAATATAATGTGAAGATGATATAGCCTACAGTCAGTGATTTCCTCACAACTATTAAACTGGAAAGAATGACTATTCTGCAGGAAGTGGTTTCTTTGTTTATAAAGAGGAAAAAGAACTGGCTGGATAATTCATGTTTGTTTATTTCCTGGGGGATTGCTGACAAATCTGGCAAAATATTAATTTTTAGACATAGAAAACCAGAGCAATATTCATTACAAAGATTATATTTAAAATGTTTTATAAGCAGGTAAAGTATAAATAGATCAGTGGAAAGGGATCCCTCATATAAATTTGGTCCAAATGTGGAAATTTCTGTATAAGAAGATATAATGACAGATATTATATTTCCTGATTCATTTCCTCATTTATAGGAGTTATTACCTCTTTTCAGATGAAATCACTGACCCTGGGGTAGGAATATTTTAAGCAGAGAGTGGACACAGATAAGAGGAAGTGTAGAGGATGGAAGTTGCAAAGGAGAAAACCCTTGATGTTTATTTATCCTGTTTCACAATAAATCAGATAGTCAGAGTAACTCCTCCATAAACACTTGTTAAAATGAAATAAATTAACTTATATATTAGACCAAAATATCTCTCCTACCTTCCTCCTCTCCTTTGCTTTTGAAAACTTTTTTGTCCCTTTTTTCTCCTCTTACAAAGGAAGAGATGGGTTGAGATTTATAGTGGAGAATGAATTAAAATCCTTACTTTTCTTCACTCATCCTTACTCTCTCATCCAAGTACAGTCCTTTTCACACAGTAAGACCAAGCATCTTCAGTAAATATTTTGTCAAATTAACCTACTATTATAAAGGACCCTGAAATTCTTGTAGTATAGAATTATATTTTTTTCAGTAAAGCTAAATTAACTCTAACATATCTGGAGTATAAAATCTCAGAATAATGGGGTATTGAATCAATGAATGTGTAGGAATGATCTTTCAAGTGTTATCTGCCATTTTCACCCCGCTTGAAATAGGCTAGACAGGCAGGATGTCTGTCCAGAAATCAGGAAGCTCTGCTACTTCCAAGCCAGAGTCAGGGAGAAGCCTGGAAATGCACTGAGACAGCTAAGTCAGTTTGTAGCTTACCATAGTCAAGAAGTTGCTCCAGAGCACGGTAGAGTGGAGGGGATGTCAACTTGGAAATCAGAGGAAAAGGGGCTGGCAAAGTCGGACAAAGCCAGCTGGACTTGAGCAAGTATACAATTTCCTCAGACAATATATGTTATCTATAAAACTGGAGTGTAGATAACTTTACTCAAAGGGTTACAGGTGCTTTATCTTGGGGAACAAATCACCTTTCATTGTACTCTAATATCTTTAACAGACGTGTTGGCTGTACAAGTCCATGACAGTGCTCTTAGGCACTGATTTGACAAGCTCTGAGATATATGCCTTGTTGGAGTCATAACTTTCTTGGTGTTGGTGGATCCTGTTGATGGATCTTTTTACATAGTAATAAGAGCTATGTTCATGACAGTAATTGACTAAGCATCAAACCATATGCCTCACAGGAGTGATGTTGGTGTATAATCTTACTCTGCATTAAAATATCATACCTGAAGATATTAATGACATGGGCCGAAGAAGTCCTATGTGTCTATATCTAATTTATTACTTATTAGACTCACTAGAGTATGTATACAAACAGGAAAGCAAGTATATACAATTTTTCTTTTAAAAAATTTTGAGATAGGTTCTCACTATGTATCCCAGGTGGCTGTGTGGGACACTGCTTGGCTTACAATTCATCATTAAGAAAAAGTAAAACCTTTAAGTATAGATATTCTACTGTTGGCCAAATTCTAAATGTGTGTTATTTCTAATTTTTAGAACACCCAAACAACAATGAGATTAGGTTCAGAAAAACTGAGTATGAACTCAAGGTCAGCCAGTTAATAAGTGGTAAGAGATCACTCAGAACTGCCAGTGTAAAACCCAATGACTACAATTCATAGGTGTTGTAGTCAGCAGGATTTAGGCGTAGGAATACATTAAATACAGGACACATGATTTATAAGATTATTTTATGATAATTACCCAAAGAGTCAAATGCACAGGAGTACAAGAGATTAACTGCAAAAGAAACCAGCTGAGGGCGTAGATCCCAGCAATGTCACACACAAGTCCAGCTAAAGGCTTAGAGTCCAAAGCAATGTCCTCTGTGAGTCCAGCCAGTGGCCTAGACCCCACGGCAATGTCTCATGCTTATCTGTATTAAGGATCTGCATCTGGAAGGCCCAAAGGCCAGTGGTGGAAGCCAGAAAACCTATGCCAGTGAGATGAAGGATTTGTGCCACCAAGCTGAGGGATCCACATTGGAGCCAGGAAGTGATTCTCATGGTGAAGATCAGAGCTCCCCTGACAGAAACAGCAGCCATTCCGAGCAACAGTGAGACCCCAGCTCCTCCTCTGATGAGAACATCCTAGTTTGCATCAGGAAAACCATCTGCATCAAGCTTCTCCTAGAAAATCAACAGGCCCAGATCTTCCCCTCCAGTTCTCTTTTTATGGCTATTGACAACAATCCTGAGGTGGATCCTCTATGTCCAGACCATGTTGATTCAGTTCAGCTGGGTGTTACAAGTTGACCATTAGTTAATCTGCTATAATAGACTTATCAAAAATCTTTTGGCTTGGACCTTGGCTCTCTCCTGCACAATTTTTTCATAGATTTTGACACTTTGTTCTTTTTCCCTAATTTTTATCTAATTATAAATGTATTAGTATATGCTTGTAATGCACAATAATTATATTCATTTTGGGGCATTGGTACATGTACATATCACATCCTGATTTTACTTCCCTTCCTCATAACCTTCTCCTCTCCCTTCTTTCCTCAGGCTCCCTTTCCAGTTCTACAGAGTTTACTTCCGTGTTTCTCACCATCTGTCTTTTATTTTGTTTTTTAAATTATTTATATTTTGGATTTCTCACATAAGAGAAAACATGTGATATTTAATCTTTGCACCTAATTTAGTTCACTAACCTTTATGGCCTGAAAATCCATACATTTTCCCGAAGGAAGCAAAAGACCTTTACAATGAGAACTACAACACTCTGAAAAAAGAGATCGAACAAGATATAAGAAAATGAAAAGACATCCCTTGTACCTGGGTAGGAAGAACCAATATAGTGAAAATGGCCATACTCCCAAAGCTGTTATACAGATTCAATGCAATCCTGATTGAAATCCCAACAGTATATTTCACAGATCTAGAGAAAACAATCCAAAAATTCATTTGGAACCAGAAGAGACCTAGAATAGAAAAATCAATTCTAGACAATAGAGATATGGCAGGGGGTATCACAGTCCCCAACCTGAAACTATACTACAAAGCCACTGTGATAAAAACAGTATGGTACTGGCAAAGAAACAGACCCAAGGATCAGTGGAATAGACTAGAAGATACAGAAACAACTCCAGACATACTCAGCTACCTCATCTTTGACAACCATCCTCACTGGAGGAAAGATAGCCTCTTTAATAAATGGTGTTGGAAAAACTGGATTTCACCTTGCCATAGATTAGAACTAGACCCCTATCTTTCACAATGCACTAAAATAAAATTGAAGTGGATTAAAGATCTAAATATTAAAACAGAAACACTAAACTTTCTGGAAGAGAAGTTAGATAGAACTCTTGAAGACATTGGCATAGGAAAAGACTTTATGAACAAATCCTCAGTAGCACCAGAACTAACACAAAGAATCAACAACTGGGATCTCATCTTATTAAAATGCTTCTGCACTGCAAGAGAAACCACCAACAGACCTAAGAGACAACCAACAATGTGGGGAAAAAATTTTATCAGCTGTTCCTCAGACAAAGGTCTACTATCTAGAATATATAAAGAACACAAAAAAATCAGACCCCCAAATTCAAAGACCCAATTCAAAAATGGGCATATGAAATGAACATACATTTCTCAGACAAAGAAGTAAAAGCAGCAAATAAACATATGAAAAAATGTTCAACATCACTGGTCATTCCAGAGATGCAGATGAAAACAACACTGAAATTCCACAACACCCCAGAAAGGATGGCTGCTATCAAGAAATCAACCAATAACAAATGCTGGTGGGGGTGTGGGGAGAAAGGAACCCTTCTCCATTATTGGTCAGAGTGTAGACTGGTGCAACCACTGTGGAAATCTATATGGAGATACCTCAAAAAACTAGGATTAGAAGTCCCAATTGACCTAGCTATTCCTGTGCTTTGTATCTTCCCCAAAGAATTAAAAGAATCATACTACAGTAACATATATTCACCCATGTTTATAGTGACATAGTTTGTAATAGCTAAAACTTGGAAACAGCCCAAGTGCCCATCAACTGGAAGCTGGATAAAGAAGATGTGGTTGTTTTTATAAAATGCAGTACTACTCAGACATGAAGGAGAAACTAGAGACATTTCTAGCTAAGGGAATACACATTGAGGCGATACTCTTAAGTGAAATAAAAAGGACATGTGTAAATACTGAAGAGTTTCTCTGGTGTGAAAAACTAAAAGTGTAAATAAGGATCAAAATGTCTAATTGATATTGTGAAATAGGAAGAAAATGTCTAAAGGAGAAGGGGAAGTGGGAGGGATAGGGGAAAGAAAAGAAGGGAAAAGAAAAAATATGAGAAAAGGAAAAAAATGGAAACAAAATCTTTGTAAATAGGAAAGGGAGGAGGGGGTGAAGGGAGGGCAGGGGAATGGGGTAAAAATAAGAACCAAGATACATCATGTATAGGTACAAGATCCCAATGATGAATGTAACTGTATTGTATACCTAAAATGTACCAATAAACTTAATGAAAAAAAAAACCCATCCATTTTCCTACAAGGGACTAAAGTTTATCTTTCCTTATGGCTGAGTAGAACTTCACTGTGTATATATACCTCATTTTCTTTATTACTCATCTGTTGATGGCCATATAGGCCACTTCCATAATTTCACTATTGTAAATTGTGCTGTTATTGACATGCTATGCATTTATAACTGTAGTATGATTAACTCTTGGGAAGATATATATAAGACATATAGCTGGGTCAAATATAATTTCTAGTTTTAGTTTTTTGATGAATATCCATACTAATTTCCAAAATTGTTGTACTAGTTTACATTTCCATCAACAATGCAAAAGGGTTCCTTTTTCCCTACATCACCAATTTTTTTTAAGTCCTTGATAATAAGCCATTATTACTGAAGTAAGATAGAGTTTTGGGGTTGTTCTGATGTGCATTTCTAATAGCCAAAGATGTTGAACATTTTTTCATGTACTTATTGGCCATTTGTACCTCTTCTGAGAAGTGTCAATTGTCCATTTTTTGATTCAGTTGGTCTTTTATTTTTTAGTGTCTAGTTTTTTGAGTTCTTTATATATTCTAGGTATTATTCCTCTGTCCAAGGAGTAGTTGGTAAGTGTTTTGCCCATTCAGTAGGTTGTCTCTTTACTCCATTGGTGGTTTCCTTTGGTGTGCAAAAACCTTTTAATTTGATATAATCCTATCTTAGTTACTTCCCTTGTCACTGAGACACAATAGTTAACTCAACTTAAAGGAGGACAGGTTTATTTTGGCTCAAATTTATAGAAATTTCAGTCTGTAGTTGTCCAGGCTGCACAGCAGAGGAACATGGCAGAAGAGCAGTGCCTCTGGCATAGTGATTGGGAACAGGCAGAAATCAAGGGAGGGAAAAGAGATAAAACCTTCCAGGCCACACCCCCAGTGGCCCACCTCTTTCAACTAGATCTTACCTACTGACAGCAACTCAGCTATAAACTCATGAATGAACTATCACATTCCCATGATCCAATCATCTCCAAAAAGTCCCACCTACAAGTGAATGAAGTTTTGAGGGGACTTCTAGCTATAAACTGTAAAAAAATCCCACTTACTGATTCTTGGTAATATATATTGTGTAATTTGGGTTTGGTTCAGAAAGTACTTGACTATATATATGTCTTCAAAAGTTTTACTATTTTTTCATCCCAATAGATTCAATGTTTCTGTTTTTGTGTCTGTTTTATATATTTTTGAGCTATTTTGATTTGATTTTAGGACAATGTGAGAGATATGAATCTATTTTTTTAAAAAATCTTTTACTGGTACATTTTAGGTATACAATACGTTTACACTTATCATTGGGTACTTGTACCTGTACATGATGTATCTTGGTTCTTATTTTTTTCCCCATTACCTATGTGCCCTTCACCCCCTCTACCCTTCCCTATTTACA
>NW_004624878.1:63168-83193 GCF_000247695.1 Heterocephalus glaber | reverse complement strand
CCCACTGATAAATGTAAATGTATCATATACCTAAAATGCACCAATGAAAGAATTTAAGCAAAAAAAAAAAAAGAGGAAAAAAGAAAACTCTTCTACAGAGAGAAAGGAAGATGCATTTACTCATCTGTTTTTTTCACTTTGGTAAAATATTTGCTCCACCAATAATTATTCCTCTCACCTTCAGGTTTTGTGTACATGAGTTCTAAGTGGGTTCCACTGGAGATTATGGTGTAATATCAACAGAAAAACCAGAAAAGCCTTAGAGGCAGTGGTGGCACATGCCTGTAATCCAAAAATCCTGGGAGGCTGAGGAAGGAGGATCACAGATTTGAACCCAGCCTGAGCAACTTAGTGACTTAGCAAGATGTTTCAAAAAAGAATAAAAGGGCTGAGTCTGTAGCTCAGTGAAAATCCCCTGGGCTCAATCTCTAGTCCAAAACAAAAAAGAAAGAAGGAGAAGGAGAAAGAGAAGGAGAAGGAAGGAGAAGGAGGAAGAAGGAGGAAGAAAAAAAGGAAGACGAAGGAAGAAGGAGGAAGAAGAAGGAAGAAGGAAGAAGCAAGAAGCACATACCACAAGCCTGAAATATAGCTTTTGATTTAGAAGTTGGGGTTGGACCGTTACAGAGCCAGTCACCATGCTGTGGCCGGGATAAAAGACAAATGAGGCCATGGAATAACTGAACATATATCTGAAAATGTCTATGACTCAGCAATTTTAGTTTTGGGGAAGTATGCCACAAAGACACCTACATATGTGCAGGATTATGTATTTATAACAAGCCCCTGGTGATAAAAACCTGAAGTTCATAAAAAAAAGTGAAGACCAGAAACAGTATTGATCATAATTAGGCACATACAAGAGAATAATACATGTCTGGTCCAATTCAGTTCAAAAATAGAGAGATTTAATCTAAGGCACTGTAAGTCAGTAAAGTGGTTATTTTTAGGAAATAGAGAATGAACAGTGGATGCTGTTGGTGCGTCATCAGATCCCACTTAGTACCAGAGTAAGAGGTAGTTTAGCTATTTAGCTTATATATGGGCAGCCAGTAAGGGACTCAGCCAAGATGCAGTTGGGCTAGTCAGCCTTATGAAGAAAACTGCATCTACATAGGGTTAAGAGTTAACTCAAACCATATAGATTATTTAATTCAGGAATGCTGAACTGAGGAATGCTGTAAAAAACAAGTGCAGAGAAGCGACCACTGTAACAGACCCCCTCCTACATTTTGCTTTGTTCTCCCTACATAGCAAGATTCCTAACTGGCCAGAGTGTGTGTGATCAGTGCACAGCCATTGGATGTTCTGTTTCTCTATAGGTCATATTAGAGCATGGACAGTCCATACCCAAAGTCTATATACTAGCTCACCTTGAGCTGTTATGGCCAGAGACCTGGCTACCTAGATATAAAAGAATCTAGACAAAGAGCCCACTCTGGTCACCTGTTATGGGGCCTCTCCTGACTACTGGGGACATTCTCTCTTCCTATACCTCCAATAAACTCTCCTCTTTATTGCATTCTTTGCAATTTCATTCTTCAACCTCATAAGACACCAGCCCGGTTTAGACAGTAACACCAGAACATTCGTCCTCCTCTCTGCTGCACAAGTTGGCGGCTTATAACTCCTGATTGTCCCCCTATTCCTTTGTCAAACAGTAGAATCTTGGCTGGGAGGCTATGCTCCATTTTTCAAGCCAGATCTTGGTGAATGGCTGATCAACATAGGGGAACAAAAGCCAGGCGCTTATGCCTCAAGGTGAGAATAGCTCTCTGATTGAGTTTTTATTCAATTGCCTTTTCATGAGATCTGAGCAATCCCCACACAAGGTCACACTCTAGCTCTTTCTCTGCTCTCAAGTATTTCTCTCATTCCATTCTCCTCTGAGCACTCTTCTCCCATTGAGCCCACCAAAGAATTCCTGTTTCACGCTGTGCTTCTTAATGAAGCAACCTAAAACAGAGTTTAGCTGTATTAGATTTAGTAGTGTTCTCTTTTATGACCTGTGTGAGAGTTGCACACATGTCTTAACTTTGTGGTAGGTTATTGATAAGAACATTTATGATTTATGTTATAGTTCAATAAAAAAGTTTACTTACAAAAGAAAGACAGATACTTAGTTAAAAAAGAAATTATATTGTTCTCCAAAACCTTGAGTTAAAGCTACCCCATAATCCTGCATATCTCATAATATTTTTAAGATTCTTTCTGTACTTGGAAAGCCTATAAACATCTGTAAGTACCCTGCGAACTACCCATAAAACTTGTGGGCCTCAGAAGCTGCCTTCAGGACTCCTACCTACATTAACTCCTCCTAAATTAGTAACATTAAACTAGATAATGCTTGTTTAGACAAACTGGCTTGTGCAGAATCAGCAAAATTTAAAATCGTAGTGGTTAGCAAATAAGTTTATTTCATACTTAAGTAAAGTCTACTGAAGTTCGGGGCAACTTTGGAGTAGTAGCCCTCAATTCTGGCTTCTCCCATTTTCTAGTACTCTCTCAAGACATAATTTTACAATCACCACAGCAGGTGAGTAGACCACTTGAGATATTTGCACCAGTAATCAAATGTTTTTTTTAGAAGAAGAAAAAATACGAGAAAAGGAAAAAAATGGAAACAAAATCTTTGCAAATAGGGAAGGGTGGAGGGGGTGAAGGGAGGGCAGGGGAAGGGGGAAAAAATAAGAACCAAGATACTCATGTAAAGGTACAAGATCCCAATGATGTATGTAACTGTATTTTATACCTAAAATGTACCAATAAACTTAATGGGGAAAAAAACCAAAGAGAAGTGATGATTGTCACTTCTTCACACAACCCATTGGCCAGACCTAGTTAGAAGCCCCGCTACTCTCCACTCCCCAAGAGTTGGATTGTGAGAAGGTATGTCTCTCCTGTGTTCTCAGAAGAGAGAGTGATATCCATTAAGGAAGTTCTACTATGTCTTCACTGATTTTTACCTAACACCAATTTTGGACTTTTTATATGGGGCAAGGAGAATAGATTTATTTTCCCTTCTTTATGATATAAATTCCATAAGAATGTAGAAATTTGATTTCTGGATATACTAATTTCTCCATGAACATTTTGCATATTGTTTCTTCTCACTTTAAATCTGAAAATTAATCTCTGTAAGTGTGGCTTCATAATCAGGCAATAGTAATATAATAAATTCAATAGAAAGCCTACAAAGGAGTAGAAACCATGGCAGCTTTATTACATATAACAAATACTTTACTTTGTGTGAGAAGAGTTGTCTTTCATATTGCAGGATGGTACTAAAGTCCATCTTATACTCTGGAAAAGATCTTTTTTTTGTAGTAGTAGTTGTAGTGGCCAATGTGAATCCATAACCATAGACTCGATCTTTTTAGCAGAAGAACTAAATTATGGAACTAAATTACATTAGTACAAAAATATCCTCTTAATTATAAAAACATGAGGTAGATATAAATTAATAGTTATGTGGATCATTGATTCTAGATATTAAATAAAATATTAAAAATATATGGCTCTTCAGAAAAACATCTTCCTTGGGCTCACAAAATCGTTTTTCATTAATGTTGTAATAGTTTGTCAATATCCTCTGCAGTTGAACCAGCTATTAGATTTCAGTATAGTCACTTGTTTTGTTTTCATATTAAATTTGTATTGATTTGTTCCATGAAAGAAATAGAAAAATCCTAGAAGTAAAACAAAGAAGATTTACTACATTATGCAACTAGTTTCTAGTTTTAACTTGAATTCTTGAGAACCTCAAGTTTTCAGCACAAATATTTTTGGTATTTGCTGCTCCAAATAGCAATACTGATGCTATTTCTAAGGAAACAAAATGGAGGGAAGATTTTATATTCACTTACCATCTTTGCTGAAAACAGCATCAACTTTGTTGCCAATTCCAGGAAAGTCATGGGCTATCATTTTAGGATAACCTCTATCCATGGATTGTCTGTATTCATCATACCTGGTCAGAAAATGATCAGGAGGGTCAGAACCTTTTAATAAAAATCAAGACTTTTCAAAATCATTACAGGAAATGCACCAGCATGAATTTAACAAGAACTTTTAATTCTAGGGATTGTAAAATGGGGAGTTGAATGAAGACAGATAGAATGTTGGGGTGTACTAGAAAATTTATAAGGTCCCTTTGAAATCCAACATCTAATTTTAATTCTCCAGTAAATTCTACACCATATCCTAATAATGTAAAACATTAGGAAAGAGTGATTCCTTTTGGCCAAAGTAGCTCTATAAAGATGTATGCTCATTTTTATATCTTTTTAAAATTTGATATCACATGCTTTCAGGACTCCCAGCACAGGCATTGTGTGATGATTACTCATTAATTGATTAAATAAATGGATGCTAGATTGGATATAGCCATTCACAGAAAAGGCAGCTGACTAAGGCCATCTGAGACTCATTTTGAACCAGATAAGTCTAGAACTTTTAGTACAGAAAGAATTGGTGCCTTATTTCTTTATTATTTTTGGTAGTGCTGGGGGTGTGGGTTGAATTCAGGGCCTCATGCATGCAAAGCAAGTGCTTTATCACTAAGCTACATCCTGGCCTTTTTTTTTTCTCTTCTGTTTTGAGTTAGGATCTGGTTAAATTGCTCAGCCTGGCCAGGAACTTGCAGTCTTCCTACCGCAGCCTCCAGAATAGATGGGAATACAGGTGTGCAGCACCATAATCAAGAGCCTAATTTTTTTGTGTTCAGTTTTTACCTCCAGTACTTGTTAGCAACAAAGAAGTATGTTTTCCAAGTGTATACATCAGAAGTAGCAGCATCAATTTGCTTTACAGTCCTAGGAAAACCAAAAGAGTGGTAGATACTCCTGGGATATCTGGGTAGAGCATTCTGTCCCTGAACAGCCCAATAGTTGTAACCTGCCAATCAAAAACCAGAGATGTAAAAAACCACCCAAGGCTCCAATAGACAATAAGCTATGATTCCAGCTAAGTCTTAGTTTTTCATGCTAGAACAGTGTCCTAGCTCTAGATCAGAATCATCTAGAGATTTTTGAAAAAGCCAGTGTTGGAATCCTGTTCCAGAACAGTTAAGCAGTTATATTTTGAAACTTCCTAGGTCAATTTAATCTGAAGCAAGCTTTGAGAATGTTTATGACCATTTCATAAGGGGTTCCTTCCAGAGACAGATGTTCAAATGGCTAGAATTTGTCATACTGCCCCAGTGATATAAAGTTCAAATCAATGGTATCTGAAGAGCAGAGCAGAATTGCAACTCTGGATTAAAATCATAGCATTTGAGTAGAACACAGTTCCAGATATGTGAATTTATGCTGTGTCCAGTTAGTAAACCCCATATCACATACAGCTAATCTTGTTTTCTTAAGAAGGGGTTGCTCTTGTTCACAGATATGATTATTTGCTCCTTATTAAATGCAGTCTGAAACTTTGTACATATAAAGCCCTATTTAATTTCGCAACACAAAGGTTGGAAATCCTGTTTCAAAGTGTTTGCCTGTTGAAATGACCTTTGATTCTTTGCTTTGCATGTATGGCAAGATCAAGTGTCTTAATCTTTGCTGTACTATGTAAAACATATATGAAAATGTATTTGTTTGCATGGTCTTCAAAGCCAGAAGCATCAGATTCTATTTCATTCTGACAGGAAAAAAAATATGTCCCGTTTGATTCATAATAATTCATTACTTCACATATGTGCATATGCATGTGATAGGAAACTTGTTAAAATTCAGATTTTGTTCAAAGAAGGTCTGGATTTGAGATTCTATATTTGTATTAGCCTGCCTGGTGATTCCAGGCCCACTGGTGGAGAATTACACCCAGACAACAAGGTGGCAATGTCCCATTTGACTGCTCCGTGGTGGCCTTTCTCACCCTCACTCAAGAAGGTGGCTTGTATTAAAATAGGGTGTAGGAAATCGCACAAACTAAATGCTTCTATTCCATTCTCTGTAGAATTGGCCCGCTTCACTCAACTTTATTTCTGAGCACTCCTAGTAATATGGGGAAAGTTTTAAATATAGTTTGCAAAGAAAACACATTTATAGGTCTAGATTCATAAACTGGTCAGAACAATTCTATCTCAAATTATTTCTTTCTGTTTAAAATGACTCAAATGCATAATGTAATTTTTAATAGGCAGGTTGCACTCTGATTGATTTGATTGGTGAGACTGATTTTCAAAAATCCATGGACAGAATGTAGCTAATACCTTCACATCTCACCCCAAAAGTAAATGAAAAATTAAGTTGCAAAAACAATGAAAAATGATTGGGACTTTTACCTTTGAAAAACCGGATTTCATCTTTGTAGTCAAGTTCATAAGCAGCATCAAATCCATTTGCCAGATGTGGCCAAAAAGCAGCAGTGAAACCGATTTCAGCTTCTAAATATGAGGGACGTAGACGAAGGTAGAACCTGATTTTGAAAATAAGGAAAAAGAAAAAAGCTTTCGATCTAATCTTTGGCAATCTCTCTGGCTAGCACTCAGCTCCTTGTTGCTGGCACAAGTCTTGTGCTTATAAATTTTCAACATCTGATCCTTCAAAGGAGGGGGTGGGGCATGAGAAGTCCAGGTTTATAGCATCTGCTTAATTCTTCATGGAAATATTGCCACCATGGCAAATTTCAAGAGTCACCATAGTCACACTATTTTTAACACACAAATACAATAGGCATAAATAACCTCAAGAATATAAATGGTAAAACAAAACCTTATTATTCCTATGGCAGTATTAGAAATTGAGGATAGGGAAAGTAAAAGAGATGTCTAAGGCCATAGAGCTGGTAAGAAGCAAAGGTTAATTTAAAACTTGCTTCTGGCAGCCACTACTTTTGTTGTTCCTTGATTAGTGGTGTATGAAGTTGATTCAACAGTTCGTAGGGACTGGGCTAACAGCACTGAACAGAGTATCATGAGGGTTGATGAGAGTTTTCCATATTCCAGGCCTTGGAGGTTAGAATCCTACTTCTATGTCCTGTCCTGCCTCATCATGGCTGTGAGAACTTGGACAAGCCAGTTACTGTCTCTATCCTTCTGTGTCTTCTTGATGTGATGACATTTAAATCATTTCAGTGTCCCTTCAGTTCCTGCAAACCCTAGAGTTGTCCTGCTTCTTGGAGTCATCCCTGAAAGCTTATTCTGACAGATGTGTTCTGCTAGATTGAACTTTCCTTTAAATCACGTTTCCTCAACATCTCCTAACATTGAGATGAACCCTGTATGGGTTACTTCCAGCCTCTTCTTTCAAACTCAAAACTAGTGAAGACTAGGAAAGAAAGCTAATACCTGAATTTAGGGATAGAGATGACTACAAAGTAATAAAACAGCACCACCATGCTCCAAGAAGAGTGTCTGAAGAGAGGCAAGTCTTTCAGGACCCTCCTCCCATCCCCACCCTAGTTTTTTCTGTGCTGGTCTGTGAGCTGTGTCATTCAAAAAGTTGTATTATTTTTCCTGGTCCTGTAGGAATCACTGTGGCATAAAGAGCAGGCCTGTTCTGTGCACAAGAGAACATAGTCCTTTTGAATCCACATATTGCAGAGACAGTTCCAAGATCCTTCTTTGAGGAGGGAAGCACTAAGTTGTGGCTGCCCATATCTGCCTAAAAGATCTCATGAACTCAAGGATTCTCTCAGTAATGGTGTCTCCCCACTTCCTCCTCCTTCTTCCTCCTCTCCTCCTCCCTCTTCTCCCTCTTCCTCCTCTTCCTTCTTTTCTTCTTCTTTTTCTTCTTCTTCCTCTCCCTCTTCTTCCTCTTCTTCTCTCCTCCTCCTCCTTCTTCTTTCTTCTTCCTCCTCCTCCTTCTCTTCTTCTTCTCCTCTTCTCCTCCTCCTCATCCTCTTCCTCTTCCTCCTTCTCCTCTCCTCCTTCTCCTTCTCCTTCTCTTTAGCTTCCAGTGGCAACAGAGAACCTTCAAGCTTTGGGAGGGCCATCCATTCTAGGATGGAAGGGGTGATACTTAAAGAGAGCCTACATAGCCTCATCAGAGTAATGGTGCTGTGAATGGACTGATTTCTCTTTAACATCTTCAAGATTGGCATAATAAAAAAAAGCCCTGGGTAGGGGTCAGAAGACCAATAAGTACTCTGTCACTAATGAGCTCTGTATCATAAAAGGTTTTCTCTTTTTTCTTTTCTTCCTTCTCTGTAAGATGCGATTATTATTTACTGATTTTCTACTTCAATGGTAGTATCTGAGAATCAAAATGGCCCAATAATATACGTGGAAAAATAAGTTTCTTTAAGTATATTATGTTGTGTAAATGAAAGCAATTTCTACCATATAATTATAAATATAAATCAATGTAAGATAAATAGTACATGAAACTTATTAGTGGACCATAGTAATGATGTAGAACACAAAGAAGAACTGAGAGATCTTACCTTTTTTTAAAGAACATTATTTCTCCCCGAAGTGTAGTTACAGCATCAAAGGTTACCTGACTATTACACACATCTGGAGCTTTTAAGCCTAATTTCTCCTCCTCTCCTCCCAAGGGAATTTTGGGAGGTCCTAAGGAAAATAAGAAAACTGGAGTTAGTTTTGCCTAGTGTTGGGAAACTGCATAAACAATGAAAGCTTCTTAAAAGATACAGCTAATGGTTTGTTTTATTTGTAATAGGTATAAAGACCAGTCCTTGTTCACAACATTTTTCTTCTTACTCACCATATAGTTTTTGGATGCCATCGATGTCATCTTGACCTAATTGAACATTACCATTGTAGGAATAGACGGGGTACATTAAAGATTCAGTGTCAGAAGAATGACCAAGTCCAAGGGAATGGCCAAATTCATGAGCCGCAGTGAGATACAAGTTGATCTCTAAAAGGTTAAGAAAACCCATTTTCAATTATTTAAAATGTATTCAGTTTTGAGGCATTTATTTAAGAAATAATCTATATGGGAACCAAGAGAGACTATGTAAAGGTGCAAATTTCCAATGATGAATGTCATTATATTGTATACCTAAAATGTACCAATGATTAGAATGAACAATCAATAATGTAAAATAGGAATAAAAGGTCCAAAGGGGTAGGGGTAGTGAGAGGGGCAGGGGAAAGGAAAGAAGGGAAAGGAAAAAATGATGAGAAATGGAAAAAATGGAAATAAAGTCTTTGTAAATAGGGAAGGATGGAGGGGGTGAAGGGAGGGCTAGGAATGGGGAAAAAATAAGAACCAAGTTGCATTATGTAAAGGTATAATTCCCAATGAGAAATGTAATTGTGTTGTATACCTACAATGTACCAATAAAAGAATTTAATACAAAAAAAAGAAATAATCTATAATTTTTTTGTTTATTTGTTTCTTGAAACAGGGTCTCACTATGTAGCCCAGGGTCATCTCAAATTCTCAGTAATCCTCCCACCTCAGGCTCCTGAGTGCTGGGATTATAGGTGTATGCCACCATGCCCAGCAATCTACAATTCTATAAGGACTAATTCTATTTTCTTGGTTACCTTTTAAATATATATATATTTCAAAATGTATATACATTTATATACATATATATGTACATATATTTATAAAACTTTTTTTCTGAATGTGGGAGGCATTCTTTAATTAATAATAAAAAGAGATGTCCAAACCTAGACTTTAGGATTATATTGATAAAATTAAGACAAATTGACTGAGAATTTAGCACAAATGAGTCGATTTTGTTCATGATTAGCTGGTATATATTATTTCACAGAGAACCAATAAGGTTTTATTAAAATTTAGTATTTTTCTTATTTACTAAATTGATAAATGCTTAATGCTGGAAATCTTGGATAACACAGAAGGGCTATCCCCCTTAATTTCCACATTATCTTCCTACTACTGTTAAATTTTGCTGTACCTTTCTCATAAAGAAGATACAAAGTAGATATCTACAAGCAAAGCCTGAAGTTTTCAATACTTTCTTAATGGAAATTTTAGAGTGGTGTATTTGTCACCAATAAGAAGTTATACTAGCAAAGCTAACCTCTCTTATACTATTCTAAATATTCCATTTTCTTAGTGGTAATGGAAAAATGCCTATTTCTATTAATTCATTCTGTCAGTTAAGTCAACCAATATTGAAATGAACCATGAAAGGGCAGGGGAATTGAGAGTAATAAAATTGATTGACTTACTACTCAAATCCTTGGTCCACTTTTCATTGCTCCACATTTCATCTTCATCAAAGTGAGCATCCCCTCCTAGACGTGGACCTGGTCCAAAAGCATGAGCAAGTGTATCTCCAGGTCCATCAAAGGGGTTATTGTCACCATGAGCTGCAAGAAATAATATTCAACAAAGATTCTGAGAACCATCAAATGCTTCTCATTTAGGCTAACTTAGGATAGCAACCATTAGCTTTGCTAAGATGCCACCTGACTTCATCAAATATAATGTAATTTCCTGCCTTCAGTCCATGAGATCAATAACCTCTTCAACAAGGAATTCTAGTTGCAAAGCTGAAGAGAGTTAGGGGCAAGGGAAAGTTAGGTGAGACTATTGCCATGCTACAGGAAGAGCTTACCTCCTCTGGTAAAGGATATCATTATGTCTGCTTCACCCCAAAATATCCTGGTGAATGTCAGAGGTGAGACATCACTCCAGAGTCGAAAGGCTTTCTCAAAGGCATTCTCCACAACTGATCTTGGCAAATCTGGTGTGAAATTTTTAATCCTTAATAAAACACAATTCAGAAACATTAGGCCTATTTCTTACCATCTAATGGGAAACACGTTCCTCATTCTAATAGTCACTCTGGTTACCTGTAAGTCAGATCCTTTTTGTTCCAACGAGGGCCCCCTGGCATGGTGGTGAACAAAGCCACATCAGGCACCCCACATCTGGGCTGCTTCATCACCTTCAGGGTTTCATTATCTGGCTTCCCAGTCACTTTTAGCCCAAAGAATTTCTGCATTTGTTTTAGGAGTTCAGCCAGGTTATTAACACTTCTTTTTTGTTTTCCAACATGCATCCTTTTGTTCAAATTATAGTAGTTTTCCAAGTATTTCTGATAAAAAATAAAATTATTGAAACATTGAATGGGAACTATTTCTTATTTTTTTAAAAAATGAATGACGTGAAGTTTTAATCCAGATATAGAACTACTTTCTAACCTTTTGTTTAGACTGCATGATTTTTGTTATCTTTATCAATGGTTAAAAAAATACAATTTCAGAGTAGAATTCCACTCACTATTGCTTATGGAAAAGACTGAACTTTACAGTAAAGCAAGACATGTAGAATGAAATTTACAAGTTGTTGAAAACCTACAAATTTCTAAAGTGAGATTTGCATCCTGTTTCTTCAGTCCCTCTCAGCTCCAGCTGGAAAAGGAGAGGCTTGGGAAAGTGTTGTTTCTGACAAAAAACCATTTCTCTTTGTAGGAAATCCATCCTTAAATGAACTCCATTATATTACACTAGAAAAATGAAAACTAACGACTTCCATTTCTAGAATGTGTAAAATAGTATGTACCTGGACCAGCTCCACATCTTCTCCTTGTGTTTCTGGCGATACTGGGAAGCCATGAGACCCCATGCTCCAGAGCAGCAGCAGCAGCAGAGGAAGACTGAGCATGCTAATCTTTGTTTTCCTCCTCAGGACAAGAAACAGAAGCTCTCTACCTGACTGTTCCAGTAGTATCTCACCTTGGAAGATCTCTCTTTATATAGAGAGTCCAAGCCGCAGGCTGTCTGACTCACAGTTCAAAACATCCTCTTGATTACCAATGAACAGCCTGAGCAGTTATCAGAAACTAAGACTTCAAGTATGTAGCAATTCCACGATTAATATCAAACAGGACATTTGTGAGAGAGACAATCTTCACCACGTAAAGATTTGTTTTCTCCAATACATGTCCATACTATTGGGAAAGGTCTCAGTTGCACACACAGGCACAGAGTACTCCATGGCTTTTTCAAAGGCGGGTTTTGCTACTTGATGCTGCTGGTTATAAAATGTTCCGGGTGTCTGTGCACCCCTTGCTCCCAGGGTCAAGGATGGAATCACTAACATTTTGTGCCCTCTTCTATTCAGCACTCCCACTGATGTTCAGCTGCTCAAGCACTGGTTGGGTTGGCACTTGGGGTTCTTTGAGGGTCCCCTTTACCTTTGCTAAACCATCTGGTACTCTATGGAAATAGTGTCATGGAAGTAAATATATGTGTATGTACTGAAAGATGTACAATGAGAATTTATGTTCTACTCTGGGAGAGAAAAGCTGGTCTATCTCTGTAGCTTCCTCTACTTCTGTTCCTTCCTCCTTTTTTTGAATGTGTTTAAATGAGGATTAATTTGAAAGGCATTTGCCTCCATTCTCCCACTTCAGCACTTCATGGTGCCTCCCACCTTTCTCACTGTATTAGGTTTGCTTCTTGAGGACCTTTTTGTTTTCCCCAAAATACCAAGAACAATATCATATTCATAAGTAATGCTTCAATATATCTTGGATTGATTTGAAAGCACTCACTTCCTCTGTAATCATTTAACTACAGCTTCTTCCTCTAAGTAGAGTAGTACGTGAGTTTGTGAGGGTAAGAGGAATGGAAGAAATTCTCATGGAAAATGAAATCCTTCTCATGAGCATCAGACGGAGAGTGGAGCAGACACTGACACAGGCTAGGACAATAGTGAGAGGAGCTCTGTATGTTAGAATTTGGACACAGACTGTATTTTAAAGGTCAAAGAGTTATTGACAATTATTATTGTCAGTTATTAGGGAATCCTAATATTAGGGAATCTGGTCAGTGTGAAGAGGTACCCTTCAGTTCCCCTAGAGTCTGGGAAATGAGGTTTACTAATTAACTCAAGAAAACAGCACTTGACCATCAGGAAATGGGCAAGAAATTGTATATTACCCTGGAAGAGTCCCATAAAATGTCTTCTCTAGCAAGAGTCTACAGAAGTTTTCAAACTCTTGTAAACTTCTGTATCCTTTACTTATACAAAATCTTGACAGCCAGTTTGCAAATCAAATGAAAGCAGAAGTTAACTGATGGAAGCTAGAAGGCCAACCTGAAGGTCCCACCATTTTTTCCTGGTCCAACTCAAGAGCCATTACCATAATTTTCAGAGTTGCTAACATGGATTGGAAACTGATTGGTTAAAATGACTATCAGTTATGTATCCTCCTAAAATAAGAACTTTTAAATTAAATTTTAGCTAAGAAGCCAATCTTAGATTCATGTGGTCCTGAATCTTGAAATTTTCAGTTAGATATTTATAGCACAACTTCTAATATATACATGTAACTTCTGGGCTGTGCTAGTGTGTGATTATTTGAGATTTAAAAAAAAGAAAACATGAGTGGAAGGGGTAGGGGAAAAGAAAGAAGGGAATGGAATTAACATGATAAAATGAAAAAATGGAAACAAAGTCTTTGTAAATAGAGACGGGTGGAGGGGTTGAAGGAAGGGCAGGGGAATGGGGAAGAAAATAAGAATCAAGATAGATCATGTAAAGGTACAAATCTCCAGTAATGAATATCATTATATTGTATACCTAAAATGTACCAATAAAATTAATTTTTAAAAAGAGAAACAAGTTTTGTGTTATTAAGGCTCTTTTTTATAGGAGTCTTTTTGGTTTATGCCTTGTATTTTGAGTGACTATTTGGAAGATAGTGATACACAGTGTAGTAACAACAAAAAAAATCTAGAATAGAAAGCTAGAGATTCAATCCAACCAGATCCCAGAAATGCCCAGAATTAGTACAATTTCCATAAAGATCAAAACATGTTAAAATTGTATTTGCTCTTAACATCCAGATTACCTATCCCTCTCCCCTCCCCAGCCCCCCATTGGATTAAATTTTGTGGCAGCTGTTGCTCTATCCTTTATCCCTTTGGAGGACAATAGGTGTAAGAGGGCTCTTGTGAGTATAAGTAACTTTTGACTTTTTCCAAGCAGTCAAATTGTTTCATGATTTTCCTGGTTGTTTCATGCTGACTTCTCTGTGGAAGAACTCAAATATGATTGTATTTTCCATGTTAGAGTCAATTTGGAATTTCAGTCTTGTTTGTTATTTTTTATTTTGGGAAATTCAGCTTTTCTAATGTTATAAGTCCATTTGAGTGTTATTCTTTTTTCTATTTTTTTGTCCTATTAATCTTGAAATGGTCTTTGTCAGAAACCCTAATTATTTAATACTGTGTTGTTTTTGGAATCACGTGAGAAAATCTGTGCTTCTCTATATTCTCCCTTAATATAGTCATGTGGTGGCTTTATGGCTAAATACAGTGTGTCAGACACTTAACAGACACTTGGGATGTTGTTACTTCAGTTCTCATGGTCATTTCCATATAGAAACGACTAACTCATGAACCCCAAGTTCCCAGTCACAGCAGGCAAGTGATAGAGTCACTGGCTTAACACAGGACTCTATGTACAGAAATTTTGACCTCTAAAGGAGAAAAAGTGCCTGGAGACACTAGGACTGTTACATTAATTCCCTCCTGTCTATAATAATATCTCTATTCCACTGCTCAATTCCTCTGGTCGGAAAGAAACTTCTCTACTCTCCCTTCAAGCTACTATTCACTCTGCCTTATCAAAATTCTTCAAATTGTAGTTAAAACTTACCACCTCAACTCATTATGCGTTTATAAACAAATACAGAAATAGATTTTTGAATAAAGTGGATATTTCTTGTTAGGCTCAGTTGTCTGCAAAGTCTTATTGCATGCTTGGGTTTTAATTTTTTACTTTTTTATGACTAAAATTATTCAAGTTAGCATAAGAAGAATGACTCTTATCTGCAAACTTGGATGTTATCTTCAAAAAGGAAATAATACTGTCCAGTCCAGTTATTTATGATGTTATTTAACTGACATCATCTTGTAAACTGCATCACTATATTGTAATTTTTGACTTCTCCACCTTTTAGACTATTCCCAAGAGCAGATGTTATGTAGTCATAAAAGATAAACAGAAGAATTCACAAGCACATAATCCATTTTCATAGTCTTTTCTTTTTAAAAAATGTGAATGTATCTGTTTATTTAGAGATTTTAGTGCGTAGAATTTCAAATAAAATCTATTCAGTTGCTGTAGTTTTAAAAATAAATCATTTTCTTTTTCTGTTTTAGGAAAAGTGCAGTACATATTAACATAGTAGAGGGCAGTAAAAACAGAATTTGATTTAGAAAATAATTTAGAAAACATATGTACCTCTTTTAGATTAGTAATATATTGGTAACAAAAGCCAACAACAATGAAATACAAATATATGTTTGCATACATTGTAAAGACCACATAAAACTTAAACTTTTACTTGATATGAATATAAACATATAAATAGAAAAACTCTGCTTTTATTTTTCTTCCCAAATTTTCTTCTATACAGTATTCAGTAATAAAAATTTACTTTTCAAAAGTATATGATATCGATTAGTATAAATCTCTCATTTCTTTAACATGTACTTTTTATTCTGTAATACACAGTTTAGATAATAATGATGCATTTTAAAATGGAACAGTTTATTGCTAAAACCTGAGTTGCTGCAATGTAACTACAGAAAACGTAAATCATATTGAATTGGAGCATACATGTTATAATTGCTATGTGCTAGTCTGGTATATGCTAGTTGGTACTGCCATGGTAGTGATGTTACTCTTGGTAACATGGTAATGATTTCTCTTCTTCAATCTTGGGAACACCGGGCACATCAGAGAAACATTCATTCAGTATTCTGTCAGAGGGTCTTCCTGCAAGGATTTCTCTACATTCATGAGAATCAATTTCATCTTCTGATTCTGTAGACTCAACTATCTCTGTAATTGTTGCTATCTGAGCTAAAGTAGGGACTGGATTTTGGCCAGTTAAAGTCTGCAAATGAACAGGTCTGCTCTCTGCCATAGAATCTGTTACACGTCCATCCTGCTGGGAGTCAACTGTTTTATGGTCATTTGTTTTGTATTTGTCTTAATATATTTTTCCTGTCACATTTACTCATTATTAAGATATTTGCAATCAATTCTTTGTTCCTCCTCTTTCTTCTTTATTTGTCTGAGGTGCCTGGACTGACATAGCCAGCTCTTCACTGGTGATGGACTCTATTTTTAAGTCTATACTTAGTGTTTCTTGAATAAGAGGAATTATTAACCAAAATATTATATTAACCAAATATTATAGAATATTAACCAAAATATTATAGATGTATTAAAAATTCCATAGATTTCCACTGATTGATACTCCAGGCAACTTGATTGCAAATGTAGAATAAGAAGTACCTAGAAACAGAATGTAGAACCAGAAACAGCATTAGGCTGTGAAAAAAAAATTCAATGTTTGAGGCACATTTGGATTTAAATCATGATTTTTTAACTTTTTAGACATGTAATCATAGGCAAGTCAACCTCTCTATTATTTTGTTTTCTCACTATATAGTGCAAAAAATACTACTAAGATCTGCATGACAGTTTGGAACATAGTTAAGTCCCCAAATACAATATAATCATGCTTGTCATATAATAGCTACTCAATGAATTCTAATTCTTCTTAGAATGGAAAGACATCTAAAGCTACCTACTGTAACTCTTCCACATTAGAGATGAGTAAATGGAGTCCCTACATTGTCATTTGTTTTTATTTCACAGGGAAGCAAAATTATTGGAACCATAGTTCAAGTGTCTCAATGATAATGTTTTAATACACTATTGATGGTAAGTGATTACCTAAAATGCAAGCTAAATATGATTCTTGAGGAAATTTTATTATGAAAACAGTAAAGGAAGACAAATGGAATATATTTTTCTTTTAAATGTACATGATAAACCAAAAAAGTAGTTGTTGTTCCTTCATTAACTATGAAATCTTGCCTAAGAAGTGACCATATTATGAGGTGTTATGATTATCATTCTCATTGTCATGAGCTAAATATAATTTTAAAAATAAATGCAAGGTGACAAATCTCTTAGTTGTATAAATTGTGGTCAGGATGCCATGTATTGTACTCAGCTACTATCATTTTTACCTTAGGAAAGGGAACATTTTCCCTTTGTTCATGCTGAGTAGATTTTTTTGAAAGAAAGAGAGAAAGAGAGAGGGGGAGAGAGAGAAAGGAAGGAAGGAAGGAAGGAGGGAAGGGAGAGAGAGAGACAGAAAGAGGAAGAAAGAAAGAAAGAAAGAAAGAAAGAAAGAAAGAAAGAAAGAAAGAAAGAAAGAAAGAGAAAAGAAAAGAGAAAATCAGTAAATCAGTAAATCAGTGCCAGGCATGATGGCACATGCCTGTAATTCCAGAACTCAGGAAGCCGATTTAGGAGGATTGTTGAGTTTCAAGGTTTAGTTACATAGTGAGACCTTATCTTAAAAAAAAAAAAAAAAAAAATCAGTTTCCTCCTCTTCTGTGATCTAACCCTTACTGGGACCTTACCCTAGGGTATAGTCTTCCCCCAAGTAGTGTTGTTTTTCCTACTGACCTCCAGGAAGTAAGTGACTTGTTTGGCTCTTCCAGCATCTCTCTTTGTACATTCTTAGGTCAGCATGCTTATCCTTATATTTTTTGTCCCTTTCTAAAGTATCTTTAATCTGTTCTTAAAATCTACCTTATGTGCACGGTAAGTTAGCTGAGCACATTAGTAGTTTAATTTGTCATTTATAGCCCACTTTCATAATAGATTCTCTGTTGAAACCGAATAATTATTCACCGATGAATTAACTCATGTGTTTGGAAAAATCTTATTCAGTTGTTACATTTATTAAATAAAACTTAATGTTGTTCACCATATAATTAGAAAGTTGCTTTATATTTTCCCCTCTACAGTGTAACTCAGAAAAGACTGTGTTTTTCCTTCATTGTAGACCAAATTGTGACTGTCTAAATGCAACACATTCTCTCATCTTCCTGCCATTGCAATTGCAGATCCCTTCTCCCCACACTTGATATAGGCCTACTGCTTCTTCATATCTGGGATGGGCACTGTTTCCTTCTGAAACTTGGTTCAACAAGCATTTAAAGAGTGTTGACCTTCGGCATGGTGCTGGTACTCTGCAATGTGCCCCCGTGCATCTGAGTGGACAGTCCCAGCAACCTGTGTACTACCACATGGCACCTAAGAGAAAGGGGAAACATAGCCAGAGGGCTGGAGGGTGACCCCGGAGCTGAGTCAGCTGGAAGAGCGCATGTTTTTTTCCACCAGAAACCATTTGATGGGAGGGAATGACACACTGATTTAAAAGTAGATTTAAATAAATATAGTGAAATAGGAAGAAATTGTTGAAAATTATACAAAATGTGAGACACTTTGAGAATACTTAAAATGTTTTAGTCAAGAAAAAGGTATAGTATTATTAGGAAATGAGCTGAGAGATTAGCAAATGAAAATATATTCTTTTTAGATCATGATACACAGTGTATTTACCATTGTTAGTCTCTAGCCATTTTTGTTTTGAAAAATTTTTTTTATAGAACAGCGTTTATATTTTCTTTATTAATATCTACTTGTATTATATTGAAGTAGATTTTTTTTTAAAGTAGGTTCATTTCACAGAATCTGAGGAGGCACGAGGAGGGCACTGAAGATCCGGGGCCCTCTGGGAAGCAGTACAGGGTCCCCAGCACCACCTGGCAGCCCGCGACCCGGCTCCTGCGCTGGAGCCCGCCAAGCCTCCGGGCTTCCTCGCGGTTGTGATGGGGACATTTCCGATCCTCTCACCGCTCACCGCCTCCAGGCTTCTGTCCAGGCAGCAGCAGCCTACGTGCCTGCAGGTCTGCTGCTCGCCCGCTATTTCCTGGCTCCAGGTCCTGTGTCTGTCATAACAGGGGAAATCTTTCTCAAGCAGAAGCTGTGGGGTACAGTATTGGGGTACCAGCCAGATGTCTTCGATTAAAGGGTTTGTGGTGGCACAGGAAAAATGACAGCGTGGAACTGGCTGAACCGAGACCCCTGACAGAAGAGCAGCACAAGCAGCGCAACCGCCCACCCGATTAAAGCCTGAGGACAGCAAACCTGCCCAAAGTCCAGGGAGAATAGGAGGGGCCGGGCGGGCTGAGCTCCCTCTGCACGCTCAGCACGCCAGGGAGAGGGTGGAGGATTCCCTGAGGAGTGGGAGGAATGTTGGAGGGTCCTCTCAGATGTGCTTCCTGACTGGCTCAACTGACAATAACCTCCTGTTACATGGCACGGAGAATCCATCCCTTCCTTTCGGCTTGCTTCAAGAGCATTTTCTCATCCACATAGAAATTGGCAACATCTGGGCCTGTGCACTTGTTTTCAAGCTGTATCTTTTTATTTTTTCCCTTAAATTCTTTTATTGGTACATTTTAGGTATACAATACGTTTATATTTATCATTGGGTGCTTGTACCTGTACATGAGGTATCTTGGTTTTCATTTATTCCCATTACCTGTGCACCTTTCACCCCCTCACCCCTTCCCTATTTGCATAGACTTCGTTTCCATTTTTTTTCTTTTCTCATAATTTTTCCTTTCCTTTCTTTCTTTTCCCCTTCCCCTCCAACTACCCTTACCTCTTTGGACCTTTTCCTATTTCAAAGTATCAATTATTCATTATTAATCCTTTTAATCCTTATTTACACTTTCAGTTTCTCACACTAGTGAAACTATTCGGTATTTTTACACGTGTGCCCTATTTATTTCACTTAAGAGTATGGCCTCAATGTGTATCCATTTAGCTATAAATGACTCTATTTTCTCATTCTTTATGGCTGAGTAGTACTCCATTTTATAAAAAACCCTACATCTTCTTTATCCAGTTTCCAGTTGATGGGGACTTGGGCTGTTTCCAACCTTTAGCTATTACAAACTGTGCCTCTATAAACATAGGTGCACATATATCGCTGTGGTACAATTCTTTTAATTCTTTTGGGAAGATATCCAGCAGGGGAATAGCTGGGTCAAATAGGACCTCTATTCCTAGTTCTTTGAGGTATCTCCATACTGATTTCCACAGTGGTTGCACCAATCTGCACTCTCACCAACAATGAAGAAGGGTTCATTTCTCCCCACATCCCTGCCAACATCTGTTATTGGTTGATTTCTTGATAGCAGCCATTCTTTCTGGGGTGAGGTGGAATCTCAGTGTTGTTTTC
>NW_004624878.1:35263-61953 GCF_000247695.1 Heterocephalus glaber | reverse complement strand
TATTGAACAGGAGTGGTGATAGTGGGCATCCTTGTCTTGTTCCTGATTTTAGCATGAAAGTTTTCAGTTTTTGACAATTTAGTATGATGTTGGCCGTTGGTTTTTCATAGATAGCCTTAATCAGGTTGAGATAAAGGCCTTCTATTCCAATTTTCTGTAGGGTTTTTATCATGAATGGGTGTTGGACTTTGTCAAATGCTTTTTCTGCCTCTATTGAGATATAGTGTATTATATTTACTGATTTACAGATGTTGAACCATCCTTGCATCCCTGGGATAAATCCAACTTGGTCAGAGTGAATGATGTTCTTGCTGACATTCTGTATTCTGTTTGCCAGTATCTTGTTGAGGATTTTTGCATCTATGTTCATTAGGGAGATGGGCCTGTAGTTCTCTTTTTGGGTTGAGTCTTTCCCTGGCTTTGGAATCAAAGTAACACTTGCTTCCAGGAATGAATTGGGAAGTATTGCTTCCCTTTCAATTTCCTTGATGAGTTTAAAGAGTAATGGTGATAGTTTTTCTTTAAATGTCTTGTAGAATTCATCAGTGAAGCCATCAGGTCCTGAGCTTTTCTTTGTTGGTAAATTTTTTATTACATTTTCAACTTCACTCATTGTAATAGGGGTGTTTAGAATTTCTATATCTTCTTCATTTAACTTTGGCAATTCATATGTGTCTAGGAATCTGTCCATTTCTTCTGTGTTATTAGAGTACAGATTTTCAAAGTAGGTGTTGATGATCCTCTGGATTTCTGCTGGGTGTGTTGTGACTTCACCTCTTTTGTTTTTAATTGCATGGATTTGAGCCCTTTCTTTCCTTTTTTTGATAAGGTTGGTTAAAGGTTTGTCAATTTTATTTATTCTTTCAAAAAACCAACTCTTTGATTCATTAATTTTTTGTATTGTTCTCTTAGTCTCCATTGCATTGACTTCTGTCTGATCTTTGTAATTTCCTCTCTTGTGTGAGCTTTGTGTATGTTATGCTCTTCTTTTTCTAGGAGCTTGAGTTTCTGCTTTAGGTTATTTTTTTGAGTTCTCTCTGTTTTCCTAATATGGGCATTCACTGCTATGCATTTCCCGCATAGAACTGCTTTCATTGTGTCTCATAGATTCCTGTATGTTGCAATAGCATTATAATTTACTTGTAGAAACTGTCTAATTTCTTCTTTAATTTCCTCTGTGACCCATTGGTTGTTCAGGGGGGTATTATTCAATTTCCATGTGTTTGTGGGAGTTTTGCAGTTTCTTATGTTGTTGATCTCCAACTTTATTGCACTATGTTCTAATAATATACAGGGGGTAATTTCAATTCTTTTACATTTACTTAGACATGTCCTATGAGTTAGCCTGTGGTCTATTTTTCAGAATGACCCATGTGCAGCTGAAAAGAATGTGTATTCTGAAATTTGTGCGGTGGAACACTCTGTAAATATTAAGTCCATTTGTTCAATAGCTTGGTTCAGTTCTAGAATTTCATGGTAAATTTTTTGTCTAGATGACCTGTCTATTTGTGATAGTGTGGTATTGAGCTCCCCCACTACAATTGTATTACTACTTATTTGGTTTTTCATGTCCATTAATGTTTGGTTTGTATAGTTGGGGGCATTCGTATTTAGTACATATATATTTATAATTGTCATGTCTTCCTCTTGGACTGTTCCCTTTACAAGGATGTAGTGACCATCTTTGTCTCTCTTAATTACTTTTGGTTTGAAATCTACTTTGTCTGCAAATAAGATTGCTACCCCTGCTTTTTTCCAGGTTCCTGTCATGTGCAGAACTGTTTTCCATCCTTTTACTTTCAGTCTATGAATTTCCTTTTGAGTTAGGTGTGTTTCTTGTATACAGTATATTGCTGGATTTTGCTTCTTAATCTATTCTGTCAGTCTATTTCTTTTGATATGTGAATTGAGACCATTAGCATTGATGGTTATAACTGATAGATATAGACTCATCCTTGTCATGATGTTTTACTGTTGTTGGCACTTTTATTTCTTATTTTTTCCCCCTTTCCCTTTAGTTTCTTGCCTGGTGGCTTCCCTCTGTTGGGCCTCACAGAGTTGTGACCTTCATTGTCTTTTTCTAGGATATTGCTTAGAATTGTTTGGAGTACTGGTTGGTGTTCATGAAATTTCTCAGGTGTTCTTTGTCATGGAAGTATCTAATTTCCCCATTGGTTTTGAAAGATAATTTTGCAGGATACAACAGTCTAGGTTGGAAATTATTTTGTTTTAGGGCTTGAAATACTTCACTCCAGGCTCTCCTTGATTTGAGGGTTTGTGTTGAGAAGCCTGCTGTGATTCTGATGGGCTTTCCTTTATAGGTGATATGTTTCTTTTTTCTAACTGCCTGTAGGATTTTGTTCTTCTGTTGTGTTTCTGGGATCTTGACTATTAGTAGGTGTAGATTTTTTTGATCATGGCTAGGTGGAGTTCTTTATGCCTCACTTATCTGTATGTCCAATTCTCCACCTCTGTCTGGGAAGTTTCCTACTATTAGTTCTATGAACATTTTTTTATGTCAATTATACTTTCTCCTGTTTTTTTCATGGACTCCTATCAGTCTTATGTTATTCTTCTTTGAATCATCTAGCAGCTGCTGGATTGATTTCTCGTGGTCCCTTACTATTTTTAAGAAATCTCTATTTTCATGGTCCTTCACCAAAATCCTGTCTTCTATATCTGATATTCTATCTTCATATTCTCTTACTTTGCTCTGCATGCTTTCAATGATGTTTTTAATCTGAATATCTGTTTGAATCTGTTTCATGGATTCCATTTCTTTCTTATGTGGGGTGACCATGGTTTCCATTTCTTTCTTATGCTGGGCATTCATGGCTTCCAGTATGCTTCTGAGCTCATCTATTATTTTTTTAAACTGATTCTGTTCTAGGGCCTCTAATCATGTCTTTCCCTCTGCTCACCATCTCTGTAGTTATCTGGGAGATTATTTCTGCTTTGAATTTTTCTAGAGCCTCATTCATCTGTTTTGTTACTTCCTGTGCTATCAGTTCAGTGTGTCCAGGTGGTTGATTATCAGACTTTTCCACCTCCTTTCCCCCAGAATTTGCCTTTTGTGGGGTGGAAGTCTGAGTTTATGACTTGCTTAAATGTCTTCTAATTTTTGTTTTTGGTACTGTCCCTGGTTTAGTTCCTGGGTTGATACTTTGAAGTTGCTTATTGTAAGTATCTTTGTTGATGTATTTAGAACACTTATGGAATCATTGCTTCTCAGAGGTGTCTTCCATATATGGCTGGTCTTTAGGTTTTTGAGTCTCTAATAGCTCTGAGGCTATCTCATTTTCATTACACCAGGAAGGACAACTGATTAGATCAATCACATCACCTTAGCTGAAGTGATACAATCAGCAACACAGCAGCATCAAGTACCTCTTAGAAAATGACAATTTGTGGTAGTTATTAATTTATCGCTTTTAACTGTGTGACTCAAAATCAAGGACCAACCAATATATGCTTATATTGGATAAACTCTTCAATATAGCAACTTTACCCTTCAGGATGGGGAGTTAGAAGGAGTTGGGGAGGGAGGAATAGGTAGGTGGAAGGGTAGGGGAAGGTTAACAGTGAAGCCAGAGAGTGCAGGCAAGCAAAGGAAAGAGAAGACAAATAAAGAAGAAATACAAACTAGTGCCAGAACAGGAACACAAAAGGAGATGAAGAACAATGTGGGGCAGCAAGGGAGTGAGGCAGAGAGAGAGAGAGAAAGGAAAGAGAAGAGAAAGAAAAAAGAGAAAAATAAAAAATTTAAAAGAGTAGAAAAGAAGAAAAAAATATTAAAAATAAGAGCAAAAAATAGTGGTAATTTTGAAAATAACAAATAGAAGATAAAAATGAAGGACCTCCTTTAGAGTATGTCTCTGCTGTCACAATAGACATCATGGGCAGCAGTGTGCAGTTATAAGTCAATGAGTCTCAGTAAGCTAGTCCCAGACCCATGAGATTCAGGCAGGTTTCTGGCTGCAAGTCCCAAGGTGAGCTCCCTGTCCTCCTGCAGAGTTGAACTCTGCAAGGTTTTATTGCAGATTCCAGCTGCCTTTCCCCTGAAGATAGTCCAGGTTCCAATGGGAGCTGATGATCCCTCCAACTTACCAATCATGGTGGTCTGGTGTGCCTTTTTTGCAGAGATTCTCTTCACTTTTCCAGTGGGCTTGTTTTCATCAGGGAGCCTGAGAGAGGCCCTCTCTCTGTTGTTCACTTCTGCAGCTCAGGACAATGGCTTTTATGTCCCCCTGTGCCTCTGTAGTGTGGAACCAAGTAGCTGCACAGCCAAAAGGCCAGAGGCTGGGGGCGGGGGAGCAGGGCAGGGGTGGGACCTGTTGCTGCAGGTGCCTCGGCGGCCAAGCTGGCAGATGGTAGGCGGGGTCCTCACCCTCTTCTGATCACAGGTTGGCGGAGCAAGCCAGAGGAAGCAGGTTGCAGTCAGCCTGCGACCGCTCTGCCCACACGCGGTCAAGCTGGTGGCTTATGAGTGTGCCCGGGCAAGTTGGTTTTTTTTGTTTGTTTGTTTTTGTTTTGGTACTGGGGATCAAACTCAGGTCCTTGTGCTTGCGAAGCAGGTGGCAAAACCACTGAGCTAAATCCCTAGCCCAAGCTGTTTCTTTTTTAAGAAACCTTGACCATCTGACCAAATACATTCTTCATGGCTCCTCTGCAGGAGAAGGTGGTTTGGGGATGTCCTTTTTGGAAACAATGCTCTGCCATAGTTTCTCCTGGATCTTCCACACCATCCATTGTCATTCAGAGAAGTCTCTCAAACTTTCCCCAGACTGTACTATTTAAGAATTGCTCTGCTGATCACTGGTATCTTTGTCCCCTGGTTCTGTTGCTCTCTCTAGTTCCCCAAGGCCACCACAGTGGGGCATATGGATTGGTTTTTCCTCGTGGCTGTGATGTTCATCACTGGAGCTGGTCTTTATGCTGCTTAGGTTCCTTCAGTTCACTCCTTGGAAAAATTGACATATGGTTCCAGTCTCATCAGATTTTCCATGTTTTGGTGATAGCAGCAGTCATTGTCCTCACAGGGTCACCAACCTTCAGGAATTCCATTGTGGTGGCCACACTGATGCCACCTTTCTCTGAGCCTTCCCACATGTGGGCTGGAGGAGCAACTTCCCAAATGCTTTTAAAAATGACTTCTTGGCTGAAGTAAGAGGAAGAACCTGAATTGTCTGTTTCTAGAAGAAACCCCTCAGAAAATTCAGTGCCAATCAAGCTTCAGCTCACTTTCAGAGCCATTGGACATAAACTTTCCATTTCCATTTCCTGGCCAGGGAAGGTGCATATGGTCAACCTGGTCACTCCTCTGGTCCTCAGTCACCGTTCTCGGCAAGGCAAAGATTGCTCCCTCCAGATATGGTACTTTAAGCTCATGTTGAGATTTTTACTCCCTCCTCCAACCATTTTTGTGAAAATTATGGACTGGAACCCTTCAGTAATTTTGTCTTTTCCTGAAAGAAAATGTTCCTCCCTTATGCCCATCCTTACTTTGTAACTTGGTTTGTAGCACACTTTTCAGAAGCAATTATAACCTGGTCCCATCTTTCCAGGGCCTGAGTCTTCTTCACATAGCAGGAAGAATAAAGTCACCAACTTTTACATACCCCAGCTAATCATGGAAGTATGTCCATGTTTCAGATAATTTAAGTTTTAATTTTTTTCTTGGCAAAGTAATATAAAATTAAAGTAAGGAAAGATATTTAATACTAAGCTATAAAATGGAACCTGCTATCACTGCTATGCATTGATGCAAAGATTATTTGATAGTAAAATCAAGTATAGAAGACAAAAAAAAGATTCAGAGGAATCTTGTGGAATCCATTAATGAAAAGTCCCTTGAAGGGAGAAGGGTTATAGGTGGAGTTAGATTTCTCAAATCCTTCCACTACCTTTCCTCAATGGTCTCAATCCCACTTCTTACCACTTAAAACACTACAATTTCTATTAGCACCTGGATGGGGGACAGCATTTCATTGTTGCAATTTAGGCAATGCATGAAGAATTTATGGACATGTCTTGGGTAGTCAAGATGAATAACAAGTTGTGGGCACTTCACTATTTTTATTTATTTAACTTATTTGATCAGCGATAGTACTTCAGCACAACAACTACTTTTCACCCGATGACCCTCATTCTTCACCTTCAGGAAACCCCTGGCTTGGGTTTCAGGAGACAGTTTGATACAAATGGCAATTAAACCAGTTGTTTTACTGTCTTCTCAGTTTGCTGGCTTCACCATGATGTGGGACTTTCTTCTGCCTTGCTAAAAAGGCCACAGCCAATTGCACATATTCTCTAAAAGTCCATGACTTGCCAACCCACTCTTCATTTATGTATGAGCATAGACCAATATTGTTCGCAATTACTTACAGTGTAATTATAATAAGGAACTTGGTGAATCTCATGGATTCCAATCTCAGAACAACAGTCTTGAGAAATGGGAAGATTATAAGCCCTCTCTCTCTCTCTCTCTCTCTCTCTCTCTCTTTCCTTCATGTTCTTAGCCTGATTATGAATGATTACTGATCCCCCCTTCTATCCTTCAGCTTCTCTTCAAGGTTGATGCTCATCCATAACATCAACTTGTGCAGGACTTTGATTTGCCATGGCATTAATTCTGGCTGCAGTTCTAGATGGTTTTATAGATCTAGACCTTGACACGATCTGACCATAAATTCTGGGTCTATTTCTAATTCTGGAAGAGAGTACCTGATAGATCATATATTATTCTTGTGTCCACCTCTAACCAGCTATTAAATAGCTCCTATTAATCTAATAAATCAAATAATTGAATATCTTAAGCCAAATCCTCATATACTTTTTAGACATCTTAAAAGCATACAATATTCACAACAGTAGATTGTCTACAAAGTCTTTATGTTGTAGTATTTGTTGTTATTCTCTTCTCTGTCTTTCTCTCTCCATATATATCCTCTCCTAGAAGTGGCTCATTTGGTTATCTAAAAAGATAATTACTATTTCAGATCCATTACAGTCATTAAACTTACACATGCAAGTTAGTATCTGATTGTAAATCTAGGCAGATGATATTACTGCTGCTTCCAGGATGATTCAAAGTTAGCAAGTTGGACTTTTTCTCATAATTAAACTCTAACAACTTCTTCAATTTTATATAAAATTGCTTGCACTGTCATTTCTGCCAGAGTTATGTAGATTCAGCGTGCTCTTCCCATTGTGCCTCTTCATAATAGAATCACAGCTTATCTTCACCTTGTTTGATTTCTGATGATAAACTTATTAAATGCTTCTGAGCTCATAACTTATCTGCCCACTAGCTAGTGCAATTCTGTACCTTCTTTATCTTTTATTTTCTCATCTGTGTCAAGTCCACTATTCTGTTGGTTTATTGCCAAGTCCCCATCTGATTCTCAGCTTTTGTTTTTCTTCCCTTCTCCACAGCCTTATGCACAGGATCATTTCCTACAAATGCAAATGTATGTCACATTTCCAGGGTCAAACATTGCCACAGAAAGGAGCCAGCTATTAAACATCATTCTGGGATTCAGCATCATATTGCCATTAGGGCTGGTCTTGTCTTGATGGGGACACAAGCCTGATCTCTGGCACCTGAACTCTGGTTCAAGCAAATCTTGGTAAATGGTTTGTTAGTGTGCGCACCCATGCACGCGCACACACACACACACACACACTCGTGCACATGCACACACATCAGGCCTTCTGAAGTAAGATTGTTTGGGGAAATTTATAGGCAAGAATACTCCATTTTCCATTACAATTTGAGATAGCGCAGAGGAATTTAGCAGGACTATATGTGTCACATGCAGATAGAAGAATCTTGGCCCTTGAGCTAAGGAGGATTTTAAACTGCAGGATTGAGGAAGATTTGGTCCCATCGTAGTCATGCAGTATATAGCAGAACCTCTAGTTCAGGATGGTGTAAAAACTAAATAAGATAAGAGCACCCAGGCTGGCTATTTTCTGTTACCATAGACAAAATAATAATGAGATCTTTGAGACCGGAATAATATAAAATTAGATCTGGACTGTGATACTCATTGTATGACCACAGAAAAGTTACAGAATCACTCTAAATTTGTATTTTAGCAATATTGATGTCACCTACTGGAGTAGAACCTTGCCTTGTATAACATGGAAATCATACACAAACTAGAACTGAAACAAAAGTAAAATGAAAGTTTATTATAGCAAAGAAGCACAGCTGTCCACCCCACAGGCAGAGTAGCTCAAGATAGAACAGCAAAGCTGACTACTCCTGACAGTGCAGCCCAGGAACAGTCAAGAGGGATGTCCCACCAGCACAGCAGCCAGGTAAAAAGGATATATTTCACTTTTATGGGGATCTCAAAGGGATGTCATTAGTTATTCATGGTTTTTTTTCAAATGGAGCAGGGGTCTCTGGAAAGGGTGGAATTTAATTATGTGCATGTATCCCATCCAATTTGCCTAAACATCCTCCTTATCTCAGGGAGTAGAACAACTTCCACCTTTGATTAAGCATTTTCTTCCCTGACCCCACTCAAAAGTACAGCTACCTACTTGTTTTCTATCAGGCAGCTGCTTCAGTGTTCTCTTTTTTTTTTGGTACCGGAGATTGAACTCGGGTCCTTGCGCTTGCGCAGCAGGCAGTGAAACCACTGAGCTAAATCCCCTTCCCCTTCAGTGTTCTCTTAATACTCCATCTCATCGAGACAAATGATCATTCATGAAGAGTAAATGAGTCGTACATGTCAGGCTCCCAATCCAGTACCTGATACAAAACAGGTGTTTAGTAAATAAAAAACTGTTTAGCTCCATTTGCTCAACCAAGAAAACACATGCCTAAGAACTATGAATCAGGTATATCCAGACAAGGAAAATAGGTTTTTTTTTGTTTCTTTCCCAGCCCAACTTCTAAGAATTATCTGTATCTATTATTTCTACTTTCTTACCTCTCAATTTCTTTGTGATGGATCAATAGAAATTGGAATGTGTTATGTACATGTACCAACTCCACACAAGGCATGTAAACATTATGTACTACAAACATATACCCCCCATAAATGGAAGGGGATCAAGGAATGGGTAGAGGGGGAGAAAGGGAAGGGAAAGCTGATGAAAAAAGGAATTAAGATATGTTATTTACCTGTACCAACTCCACAAAAGGAATGTAAACATTATGTATTGCAAACATGTACTAATCAACTAAAATTTAAAAAAGATGCTGCCTCCATACATTTTCCTCTACTCTAATAGAAACATGTCAGGGTGAAATCCTTGCCACAGCAATTGGTATCAATGATTGAATGATTAGAGATGGTCCAAACAGAAGGAAGCTCAGTCCTGTCCTTTTGTGGCTCGAGGTGGTATTTTTACATAGGCTTGATGCCTGGAACTACTGTTACCTGTTTTGCTGCCAACAGGAAAGCCAGCCTGAAGGTAAAATTAACATTAGAAAATAGAATCAAGACAGTAGTAGAACTAAGGAAGTAGAATATTGATCACACTGAAACTAAAACCTGGCTTAGCCTTGTCTTTTAAATAATGTAAGCCAATAGTTTCCTTTCTATATAAACCAGTTCAAAGTTTCTGCTTCCTGTAACCCAGACATTGTTACTTACCAACTTTTCTACCCACATTCAGATCTTTCACTTCACCATCTTCATTGTTGTAAAAAATACTCAATGGTCCTCATGGTGGAGAATCCAGTGGGGAGTTTTCTTGCTCCTCCATCTCTATGAGATTTTGAAGATTAGATTTTTCACTAGCTGTGCAAGTGTTCAAGCACAACCATTGTAGCATTGGATATTATAGAAAAATATAGACAATAGTCTAATACACTAACACAGAAAATACCAATGTACACAATTTTATTTGTTTTATTGTTTTCATTTAAAATATGTCATGTATTTAAAATGTATCTGTAAATGTAAAATTATTATATTCTTTATGGAATATATATTTACATGTATTTAACTATGTGTTCATATAGTTATCTGATTAATGCATTTATTAATTCCATAAACATATATGTTCAATCACCAACATGTAATCGAATAAGTAAATTGTGTATTTTTTCCCACAGGTTCTGGGAAAGGGCCAGGGCGAGTTCTGAATTTCTGGGGCCACATGACTGCTGCCGTTCCTTCGCCTCTTCTCCCAAGCAGGGTTGGGTGGGTAGGCGGTAGTGACTGTGGCCCATCTTGAATTCAAAACAAACAACAAGAGCTTCTTGCCAAAAAGATTTGATTGAGTGGAACAGACTTCAAAGATATGGTATGAGTTGAATTCCTTCTAACATGGAATCAGTATGAAGTAGCTGTGCAGCTTTGCTGAGCAGTACACAGATCATAACTTTAGTGACAGAAGTGGCTTCAGGCACCCTGAAGAGAACTAACACAACCACAGCCAGAGTCAGCCTAACAACCAAGGGGCAAGAGATTGCTTCTCAAATCCAGATTCCCAAGCAAATCAAGCAGCCTAGACTGGCCCAGGTGAGATCAGCATTGGTAAAACCAGAAATCAACATGGTTTTCCTAAAAGTGAAGGGTGAGTTGGCATGAACTAAAGTTAAACTGGAACAAGCCCAAAATGAAACTGGTGCTGAAAGTTTACATTTGGTAAGTAAATAGTTGTATGCCCCGTGCAGCCTTCTCTGACAGCCCAAGAGTTGGGGAAAGGGTAGGCAAGTTCACTTTTTGACACCAAGACTCAGACTCCTAAAAGCCTCATTCTTACACTGCCAGCTTGCAGTGGTTAATGTAAAACTTAGAGGAAGCTTGTGTTTCAGTTGTTTTCCCTCCCAGGTTCCCTTGTTTCAGAGGCTTGAGGGCATCACTCTGTTCAATGGAAGTGGCCACCTCTGAAAAACTCCCCTTCTGGAATAGGTAGATATTTGAGAAATGTTTCTGTTGGGACAAGCAGAAAGCTTAACTCTATGGCACAGTGTGTCTTCAGTAGTACGGAGGAATGAAACCTAGAGATTTTAAATAAACACGTAAAATTCATGTACAATATAATAATGAAATATGTATGCATTGCTCTTAACCTTAAGCATAGTGGCTTAGAGACACTCTGTATGGGTTTTGCTGGTGAGACTGTGAACTTCACCATTGTTCAACTTATGGTTCAGAACTCAAATGAGACAAATTTTGCTAGATTCATTTGCTAAGAACCAACTCTTGCACTCAGGAGGCTCAGGCAGGAGGATTTCTAGTTTGAGGCCAACCTGGTAGCCAGAACCTTTTTCGAAAGACCAAAGCAAACACAAACAAAACCAAAAAGAACCTGTCGGGAGCCATTCTACATAATTTTGGGGAAAATCATTTCACAATTAAATTATTGTTAGGCCTAGTCTTCTTGTCTACAGGCCAGCTATGACATACCAAACAGAACTCCACTTTTACCTCAATGGTCATGATCCTTGACACCCTATGGCAAGATTACATCAGTTGAAGACATCCTGATTCCTTGAGAACCAAGTAGTAAGAGAAAGTTTTCACCTTGGGAGGGACAAATTCTTTATCAGTTTAACTCATCCCACCTACTGTTGTAAGAATGTCTTTGCTTATCTTACCTTCCTAGTCAACATAAACTTCTTGTCAACCTAAGATCCTCATCAGCATAAAATCCTCATGGTCATAGAATTACTGCCACCCTCCAAGATATCTGATAATGTCCCCCAATTATAAGACCCTTGTCAATTTTGGATTATCACCACCCCTTGAGTCATCTGTTACTCCCTATCAACCCAATAAATAGTGGCAAGCTCAGGATGCCTTCATCTTTGCTGCTCAGAGCACTGTTGATCAGGCTCCTTTCCTGCGTTTACTCTTTAATTTTCCTTGTGCTGGCATGGCACGGGGGTTCTGGTGATGTTCCCTTTCCCTGTTCCCTACAAGAACCAACTTCTGATAGTCCTGAGAGGACTGAACAATAGATGTAAAAGCAAGGTACTGGCTCATATGTTTAATTATTTAATTTGGAGCTATATTACTTGATTGACCAATGTAGTTTTAATGAATGGTTGTAATTATGTTAGGTAATCATATTGAGGACTGTACAAACATAAAGATGTGTCAAACTTCAGGTATAAATTGAATTATAAACATTATTTTCACAGCTAGACTATAGAAAGACATTGGCTGGGATGGAGGCTGGCTACACTGTTTTTCCAATAGTGAACTTTATTAAATCTGGATTTTGTTTAACAGGCATATGTTAAAAGTACATTGTCATTGGTGTAAAGGGGTCAGTATGTTCATTATATTTGGGTCTTTTGAATTAGACTTTTGATATTAAATTACATTTGGGATGCCCCCCCCGCCCCGCCTTTTGGGAGGAGGAAGACAGGGTCTCACTATGTAGTCCAGGCTGGGCTTCACCTGGAGACAATTCTTCTGCCTCAGCCTCCCTAGTGCTGGGATTACAGGTGTGCATAATAAGGTCCCACATCAGCCTTTTGATATTAAATTGAAATGTACCTTCATGTAAAAAGAACAAACAAGGAATTGTACATGTACTCATATGGAATCGTTGCCAAGATATATTGAGTGAAAAATCTAAAAAACAGGATAGTATGAGTTTGCATGCTACCATTTTCATTTTTAAAATGATATTCATGCTTGATAAACACAAACTACTGCAAAAATTCATAAAAGTCTACTTGGTTGCCTCTGGTAAAAAGAACTAGACATTGGGTATGGAGATGGAAATAATATAACTTTTCATTGCATAATGTTTTTTACCTTTTGAATTTTGTGTTAAAGCTATGATGTGTGAAAAACATGGTGTTTAAATTTAAAAATCACAGTAAAAGATATATTGCCATTAATCCTTCTCAAAATACTCCTCCTGGGTTTAAACTCACTTATCTCATCATTCTTGTCACTTTCTGCAGCAGTTCTGCAATTCCTCTTTCGTGAGTGTCTTTAGCTGTGCTCTACTTCTATGTCCTGAATTGCTTCAAAACATTTACCTGTCATGGTCATTTTGACTTTGAGGAAAAGCCAAAAGTTGCATCATACCAGATCCAGTGAATAAGGTGGATGAGGACCCACCTTATTCATAGTTTTTATAGGTCTGACTTTCTGTTGGATGGCACTTGGCAGCAGCATTCACAGTATTTTTAAAAAATTGTACCTTAAAAAGACACTCACAAAAGACTTCCAGAACTGCCTCAAAAAGTGGCAAGAATGATGGAATAAATGCATTCAAAATGAGGGAGAATATTTTGAGGGTGATTAGTGACAATGTGTCTTTTACTATAATAAAAATTTTGAAAGTGTAAACATTTGCCATATTTTTTGATCACCTCTTGCATGTAGTAACATTTAAAATAAACTAAATAAATTTAGGTCATTTTAAAAAGAAAGAAATATTATATTTCGTGGCCAAATATTAACTATTTCTTAGAGTTTCATTATAAAATCTCCCTATATGGTCCCTCCATAGTGTGGCTTTGAGAGTAACTTTAATGGTGAACCCTAGGCCAGGCCTGAACCTACCGTCCCAGACACTTGTGGTCTTCAAATGAATGGACAAGCTAATGGCCAAGTGAGCTCTTACAACTAGGCATTGTGCTAGTGCATTACTTAGGGATAAAAAAACCTGCTTTAAAATTGTCTTTTGCTAGCTGGACATGGTGGTGCATGAATACAATCCTAGCACTCTAGAGACTGAGGCAGAAAGATCATGAGTTTGGGCCCAGCTTGAGGCACATAGAGTTCTGGGCCAGCAGGTACTACAGTTCAAGACCCTGTCTCAAAACCAAAAAACAAACAAAAGAATTGTTATTTATCTCCTGGCACAGAAAGATGCAAAATGTGTACAATAGGATATTTTCATGTGTGATTAGAGGAAATTTGTTTACTAGGGTGGAAGAGGGTACCTTACTGAGGGACTATATATAATAAAAAGGAAAGTCAAAAAACAAATGTTATTTTTTCACCAGAAAAATCAGATGTGTGAAGTTGGTGATTTACTATGATTATAGGGTTCACTTCAGAATTATTCCCAAAGCCTGACCTATACAAGGCAATCCCCTACATCAGGCGTCCCCAACCTGGGGCTAAGATCTGTGGCCCGATAAGAATCAGGCCACACAGGAGAGGAGCTGTGGGTGAAGAAGTGAAGCTTCACCTACATTTATAGCCACTCCTCAGAGCTGGCACTACTACCTGAGTTCTGCCTCCTGTCAGATCAGCTCAGGATTAGAGTCTCATAAGAGAACCCTACTGTGAACTACACATGCCAGGGATCTAGGTTGCTCCCACTCCCCATGGAAAGATTGTGCTCTATGAAATCAGTTCATGGTGCCAAAAAGGTTGGGGATCTATGACCTAGATCCTCCTTAGGTATAGCAGAACACATACGATGCCTGGATATTGGAAACAAGCATGTTCGAAGGGCACAAGAGGAGGGCGAATGGTAGATTCTCTTCAGCTCTGGATAAGTCATCATGAGGCCCCAGGCACTGAGACACTAACCCCGCCACCTCCACTGGCCAAGCTCAATTCATAATGTGCCCATGACTATGAGAATTGCTTATTCTTGAATCAAACAAAATGCTATAATTAAATAATCAATAAACCATCTTTATTAAATAACAAGCAAGTAGTCTACATAAATATAGTCTCTGGTCTATTGCCATGAGCCCTTCTTTTCCCATATGGAAGATGACTCCATGTGATGAAATGCAACTGGAGCAACAGCCCTTTGAATGCCCTGTAATAACGTGAAGATGACCAGCAAGGTACATAGCTCATACTCGAGTTCTGTCACTGCACACGCAGGAGGAAACCAACAGCTTCAATTCACAAAGACTTAGGTGAAAAGTTGATAGCTTCATTTAAAATGCCCATATTATGCCTTCCATACATCTTTGTTAACAATTAAACCAGTTGTTACTCTTCAAAGTATGTGTCACTCTCTTTGCATTTGGGTCAAATTCCAACTGTGAAGACTCATTGAAGAAATAGAAAAACCCTGCAAATACAGGCAAGAGAAAAAGTGAGATATGTTTTCAAAAGAAGAAATGTTAGGTAGTATACAAAACTCAGAATGATAGATAACTGAAAACAGAAAGTCTTTGTAGAGATTTACTTTGTGCCAGGAACAATGTGAAGCGTTTTATTAGATTTTTTTTTTTTACTTATTTACATAAGTCTCAGTCCATTTTACAGATGAACAAGCTGAGGTTTAGACAGATTCAGATGCTTACCCGAGGTTACTTAACAAGGACAGAGGGAGAGAGTGCTCCACATCAGATCTGTGTGATAGCAAAGGCAGGTTCTGGGGTTTTGGTTCAAATCAGAAAGAAATTCTTTGCTTGTTTAAAAACTATGATCTCTTATTTTCTTTATTTCTACTACTACTCTCTTTTTGCCACATTGCAGCCTGGGGAGCATTTCTGGCCCCAAAGAAGCACAGTAACTCTTTCAAAACACCAGAGGACTCTTTACTGCTCTGCAAATGTCATGGCCAGGTTACCTTTCAACAAAGATCATCAACATCTACTCATTTATCCATGACTAGGAAAAAAACAAAAAACAAAACAACTTTGGGTGCACAGGAAGACAAGAATTTGCAATGAACAAATGTAGTCAATCACTGACTAACAGGAAATACAGAGAAAATTTCCTTGGGAGTTAGTAGTAGAAACAGGATTGGATGCAAGAGAAGGGCATCCAGCCAGTATTAAACCTGACTACATCACCTTGTGGGATTTTTGCACTAACATACAGCTCAAGAAAGGTAACAGCATAATGTGTGAGCAAGGAGCACCTGAGTGCTTGGGTTCTGTATGCAGGTATAAAATAGAGAGGTTTTGTGTTGATTATCATTATGATTCAAAACAATTCATGTGAAATAGTCATATAATTGGCACAAAAAGTAGGAGAATATAAATTTTGGAAGGGGAAAAAAGGAACTGAGTTTTTAAAACCTCATTATTAAAACTTGTTCTTCTCTTTCTTTTCATACCATAAAATATTTCAAGTGTCCCATTGTCAACAGGTTAAACATCTTCTTACCAAATGCTTCAAAGGCAGCATCAACCTTTTCTACCCCTGGAAAGTCTTCATTTATCTTTCTGGGAAAGCCTGGCTCCATGGCCTGTTTCTTCTCATCAAATCTGTACCAAGTAAAAAAAGCACAGCTCAGGATTGCAGAGGCTCTTCTACCAAAATTCATAAATCATGCAGAATTCTAGCAAACTTTTCATGTACTATAATAAATACTAATCCATTTAGCACCATAGAAAAATGTGATTTTAATAGTACTACTAACTTAGTTCTTAAAATCAGAGACCCATCAGGAAGAGGGGCAACATCCTACTATTGAAGATGCTATTTTTCATTGTATTTAAGGCTGGTTAGAAGGAATCTTAACTTTCTGTAACAAAGGTATGAAGTTGTGAACAGATGTGTGTGTGTGTTCGTGTGCATGTGTGTGCCTACACATAGAGTGAATAGAATCCTTTATCTGAAATACAATTTCCAGTTCTCTACCATAACTGGCTTATATATACCAGCCATCCCACCATATACATTGAAGTTGTCTATGGCAGCCTCCTAGGAAAAGGGATCGGGATGAGAAGAAAAGCACAGTAAATGAATTAGTGGTCCATTAGCTGGACATTGGAAGATCTGCTCTGACATCTCAAAGTCTACATAGATGGCCTGGGAACCAGCCTGTTAGTCCTGAGTAATATCCATAAAAGAGGACATGTCTGCTATTGTTTGTCATCTCTTAAACGGGCAAAGGAAACCCTTGAAAAACATATGGTAATGTTAGAAGACAAGACAAATGAACAATGAGACAATGAGAGGAACTCTAGGACACAGGGAAAGGAATGCTAAATTGTGACCTAGAGTCTCAGGAAATCTTCTTTCAAAGGAAGAAAAGATATATTGGGTTTGAAGTTCAGATGGGAAGGCTTCATGGAGGTGGTGGGCTTGAGTCAGGATTTGAAGAATGGGTAGAATTTGAGTAGGTGGAAGAAGAAAGAAGAGGCCCTAGGCAGGTAGGGAATGGCACAGAAGGAATAGAAGTACCAGTCTATTTCACCTGGGATTTAACACAAAAGTATACAAAAGTACTTAAGAAACGCCAATTATAGGGTGCTTCTGTGTGTCAAAGTAAGCAATTCCCTAGTCTCTAAACCCTCATTCTCTTACTGAGAGGGAAGTGGGGTAGGGTGGGGTGGATTTTTTTAAGGAAAGAAAATCATCTTCTTAATTAGACTCCAAACAAAGTCATTCTTATTTCCTCATACCTCCAGTATCGGTCCTCTGCGAAGAAGTAAGTCTTCTTCTTTTCCTTAACAGAAATGGCTGCATCAATTTTCTTCACTGTTCCTGGGAAGCCCAGTGTGTAGATGCTTCTTGGAGAACCTGCTTGCACCTCCGGTCCTCTGATGGCCCAGAACTGATTTCCTATTTTTAAAAAATATTCGGAGTTATATTAAAATTATAATAGTTAAACCTCTTAGTTTTAGAAATACATTTCTGCACCTTTGATTTTCATAGTAAAGAGAAGGCCTGAGTTTTAGACTTAGTCACCAGCTCCATATTAAGCCTTTAACAAAAATTTGCATATAAAAAGAATGAACAAAGATCAAGTGAGGGAATTCACAACTCTGGTTAATTTATCTTCCTGTGTTTAGTTTTTAATCTACAAAATACAAATAGAAAGATTCCAACCCTAGTCATTTCCTCATCTACTTTGGTTACTCTTAGTAGCCAAAATTTGATATAGTAGAGAAAATGTAAATCCTCTTCAAGTTTTTGTTTTGTTTATGTTTAAGCAAGTTAAGGAAATGTTTAGGGCTGGGGGTGTAGCTTAGTGGTGCAGCATTTTTCTGGCATCTGTGAGGCTCTGGCTTTGATCCTCAGCATAGAAAACAAACAAACAACTCCCCCCCCCCAAAAAAACCCCTTAAAGTCTTCATTTGAAATAGTCTGAATATAAGATAAAATTGTAAAAAGAATAATAATTACCTTTAAAAACAAAAACAGTGTCCTTGCTAGTCACTTCATAAGCAGCATCCACTCCTGAAGGAAGGGAGGGCCAAAATGAAGAGATCAAATAAATCTCAGGTTCAAGATTCCTGAGGGATTTTCGCCAAAAATACCTAAAAGATATGTTAAAAGAAGTATAAATTGAAAACAATCTTTCATCTTTATATTCCTCACTTTCCTGTTTCACCTATCTTTTCCCAATCCCTTATCTTCTAGGCTGGATGACAAATAGAAATCAGATATATGTATATATTTTTCCTTTTTCTTCAGAAGACTGCAGTGGACTTCCTGTTACAGGTTTCCACAGAGCAGTGTCTTCTTTTGAAAGAAAGCTTACTTTAACATTCAAATTAATTACCCCATTGTAAGCTTTAACTACCTGCAGCACTTGCAAAAACAGTATATGATCTAGACTATCATTCACACTTTTCAAAAGGATACTGCATATATATATATATATATATAATCTATTCTTATATACACATAGATCAATGATGGAAAAATACACAAGAAATTTTGATCGTGGATGGATATAAGATCTGGAGAATCAAAACTTAACTTTCACTTGTTTAGTATGAGTGTTTTATCATGTGCATATTTATCCACTCGTCAGTAAATTAATTGATTAAATGTAATTCTTATCCAGGGGTCACTTTGAAAAGAAGTTCAAAAAATTTGATTATAAAGATCTACTTGTACCTTTTGAAAATGTACTTAGGACATTTGGGAATAACAGTCTGAGGACAGGGATCAAATCATTCTGAGTCTACAAAAATGAACTTGACAATTTTAGGAAAATGTAGAAAAGGTACCATTTTTGTCTTAAATGTTTAAAGATCTCTACCAGGTTTCTCCTTGTTGTTTTTTTTTAAGCACTGTACATCATGAGAATAGATAGGGGACTACAACTTCCAGTCTGACCTGTCTTTAAAGAACAAGATTTCTCCCCTCAGGGTGCTGACTGCATCAAATGACAAAGCAGGATCACACGCGGCTGGTGTCCCAGACTCTGTGGGTACCACGTGGTCACCAGCAGAGGGAGGAGGAGGTCCTAAAGAAAACAGATTAGGGGAGAATCAGCATTAGGAAAAATGTGATACATATGTCATTTTATGTGTTTTCCAGACCTCCTCACGGTGCTTTGAGTTTTACATTACAAATATTTTATGTAGCATTGCTGAAAAGCTACAAGGTCTACCTTTTCTGACATCACTCACCATAGAGGGACTGAATGCCATCCACATCATCTTGAGAAAGGCGGAATCGAGTTAGGTCTGTGAAGGAGTTGTAGACTGGGTACATCAAAGCCTCAGTATTGGCGGAGTGGAAGAGACCCAAGGAGTGGCCAAGTTCATGAGCAGCAACCAGGAATAAATTGGTCCCTATTTAAGAAATCATAAATAACAGTTACTTATAACTTAATGATCATGTATATTACATAGGCCAGTTGTGCATTGTATATATTGACATTTTTAACCCACAGAGGGTTTTATTCCCCGTATTGATTAACAGAGCTATTGAATAATTATGCACTTAAAGGAAAGCCAACTGTCTCTGCTCTAGCCTCAAGAACCTCTTATCAGGAGAACCAAATCCTTTTCTTTGTGCTTAGAAATGGAATTAACACTCTTGTCTAGAATATAAAAAATTTATCTCTTCATTTATTAGTGAAAAGCTAAACAGTATTTCAGTGTATTGATATTTGCAGGTTACCCTCTAGGTTAAACAAATCGGTGTATTCATCTCGTTTCTGACATCCCTGAACGACCATACTTCTGTTTTTTCTATTGGAATATTGCCTGTATAACTTTTAGCCTCATGATTATTACTCCATACATTCTGAGTCCAAAAAAGATGAATAATGATATATGTCATAGGATTTGCAAAACTGGTTTAAAACGCAACATGCCTAATCATGTCCAACATCTGTCACAAAATAGATTTTGGACACACAAATACTGGCTGTATTCAGATTTTTTTCTTCATATTACATATTTTTTAAACTCTATAATGCTGAAATTTGAAGATTTTTGGTAATTATGATTGCTATAACAAGTAATCCACTTTATTTTTGTAAATATGACTTATGTAAATTGTGACCCAATGAATGTTATCATTTGAGACTTTGTGGGAAGTTTCCTTTACAAGATGTTACTTAGTATGAAATTCACATTTGATCTGTTTACATTTTTTATCATAAATCCTATTTAAATCTCAGGAATAGTGTTACTTGTTTTAGCCAATTTTTTGGAAAACTTTGGAAGTCATTTCTCAAGGTTATAGACTCAGAAACATTCTTCTATCTAAACAGTGTGGACATTGTATTTGGGGATTAGTCCCTTCTTTTACAAGTTTCTAAAAATTCTTTTTAACTCAGAGGTAGTAAAAATGTTGACTTAGCAAGGAGAGAGAGAGAGAGAGGAAGGAGAGAGATTTTCAGTTTCTGGAATTCAAATCTCATTTCTTTTTTGAAAAATAAAATAAATAAATTGGAGGAATTACATAAGCAGTATCCAGGGTACATTTTAGTTCAGTTGAATACAATACACTATCTTGTGGATATCTCCTATTTGATATAATGAAAAAATGTTTTTAATAATCGTGGTCCTTAGATCACACAAGATACATGATCATTAAGTAAATGACATATATTCCCTGTGTTGTGCTTACCAACATAGGAAATAAGCTTTTTAAGCATCTGAAAATGTATTTAGTAATTACTAAAACAAAAATATATTCTGCTTATTCTTGATCCACTGAAAAATCTAGAACACATAATTTCTTAATCATTCTTGGTTATTGAGAGTTTTCTAAATATAAAAAGAAATTAGCACTAATTTATTCTGAGAGATGCATCACCACTAACCTGTTGTATCCCTTGTCCATAGCTCATCATCATCAAAGTGAGCATCTCCATTAATCCCGGGCCCAGGCGCATAGGCATGAGCCAAAACACTTCCAGGTCCATCAAAAGGGATAAAGTCTCCATGTTCTAAGAGGGAAACAAATTTAAATTGGAGTGATAAGGTTATTAGGATCTCTTGCCTTATCTAATAAAACAACACCAGACAAATGGATGCATTTCAGGTGTTTTTGGTTTTGTTCTGATCTGAATTTTACCTCGAAATACAAAAGAGATCATTATGTCAGCCTCTCCTTCATGTATCCTGGAGAACGTGAGTGGGGTCACCTCCTCCCAGACTTTCAGAGCTTTCTCAATGGCAAAATCAACTTCATCTCTTGGTAAATCCTGTGTGTAACTCACAATCCTTTATGAGAAAAATGAAGAGGGCAATATTTTCACCCGTAATACAGCTTATAAAATTTCAGTATTGTGTAAAATCCTTCTTGGAGCCATTACCTGTAAGTAAGATGGTTTTTCCTCCACTTTGGCATATCAGGAAAGGTGCTGAACTGACCAACATCTGGAACTCCACACCTAGGCTTGTGAATCATCTCCAAAGTGTCAGAATTCAGCTTCCCTGTCACCTCCAACCCAAGGAATTTCTGCATTTCTTGGATTTTTTTAACAACAAGACTACTGTCCTTTCTTTTAAAAAATTGTGTCACATCTTTTCCGAGGTTGTAGTAGTTTTCTAGGTATTGCTAAAGGAATAATAAGTACAATTTTTAATTAATTCTTATAATCTTTTAGTAATTTTCTTAAATTTCAAGATCTATTTTAATTATTACCCAGTTTATTGAAACTAATGGAATAAGTATAGTTTTTAGGTCATTCTTATGATTTTTTTAGTTATAGCTATTTACAGTAAATCTTTGCAGTAGCTCATTTTTCTTAATCTATTTGAATTGTTTGGATAGCTTGCTGAAATAATAAATGTCGTATTTCATTTAATTGTTCAATGGCAGACTTCCTCACCTTTGCTTTTTCTTTGTAGCTAAATATCTTTGCTGCTTAGTTTGCCACCAAAGCAATGAAGTGGAAAATTCAAATAAATATCCAGGGTCCTTAAAGGTCAAAACCAAAATACACAGATAAATTTCTTTAAATGTATTTGTGTATTTCAGGTAAATTTATTCAATTTCTTCAATTTCCCAATTTATGCTTCTCATAAGAATCTGGCTTTTAAAAAAAGGTTTGGGTAAATTCCCTTGTGTAAGCATGACATTAGTACTGTGACTATTTAGCTAAAATTACATTGGATTAAAATACCCAAAAAAGTTCCAAAGCAAGATATAGTTGATACGCTCTTCACTCATTCATGTGCCTTAAGCTACTACTGCTGCTTTGCTGTGTGACCTTGAAGATAACTAATATTTCACACCTTTGTTTCTTCCTGTACGTAAAAGGAGAAGCCTGAATGGTGTGATTCCAAGGCCCTTTCTACATCCAAAAGTTTGTAACTCTCTGTCCCTGAACTATTTCTACACAGTAGTTGAATGATGCTGTGGATGGCAGAGTTTGTTTCCCCTCTTAGCCCTGTCAGTGAGTGTGATGGCTGCTTCCATTAATTACCTGAAGAAGCTCCATTCTGCTGTCCTCCTTTCTTGCAGCTCCATTCAATGGATAGGCTGAGCAAACTGCCACACACAACCACAGTACGATTGGAAGATGCTTCATTCCACCAGCTTTAGCAGCTCTGCACTGTCTTAATGCCTTGTTCTCTGCCTACCTCCTTCTAGGTCTACCCTCTGCCTCCCAACTTTTATAGAGTGATGTTTATTTAGATCACCCACAGACTGACTCATCATTACTTTCATCCAAATAACAGCAGGATTGTTTCCAAAGCTTCCAGCTTCACATGATACAACCTACTTTACTAACTTCGCTCAACCTTCCCAGTTGTGCAAGGGAAAATGGTGACTAATCTCCAGGAAATGCTTCCTGGAGCAAAAGAGAAAACTGGGGCATTTTTTTATGTTAGAAAAACTGGCTATAATTCACTAGACAATTTATGTTTGTGTGTTTGAGAAGAAATGTAAATTGACTTGGTAAAAAGTCAAAATTGTACAGAATTTTAACACAAGTTTTATATTAAGAACACATGCTAAAATTATATATATATATATATATATAGTAAGCAAATGAAAAGTTGTATATATATGTGCGTGTGTAGCTATAGTCCACATTATTACACCTTAAAATATAATGCATAGTGTATCTGGAAGAAAATTTACTCTTTTTTGAGCCCTTAATTGGAAGTACCTGCAACTCATTCCTGGTTGTATTTGCTAATCCTTAAGGAAGAGAAGCTCATGAGCAGAGAAGAACAAAGAGAATCTGTGAAAAAGAAGGTTTGGGATTGGTTTTAATTTTGTACCCAATTTATTAATGAGTGATGGACCCATAATAGCTATTCTATAAATATTTGTAGAATTGAAATGAATTGTATTGCTCACTGGACTTCCAGTCTCCTGTCTTTATCTTTTATGCTTCTTTTTATTTTTTCCTTTTCAATGTCCTTCTCATTTCTAAATTCAGATTAGATGATTAAAATTGGAGTGGGGGAAGCCATCCTAAATTCTCTCCTTATGCTCTTTTTTCTTCTTTCCTTTCCTTCTCTTTTTCTTCCCCTTCCTTCCTTCCTTCCCTTTCTTCCCCTCCTCTCCCCTTCTCCTTCCTTCCTTTCCCACCCCTCCCCTCCCATCTCCCATTCCTTCCCTTCCCCTTAACTTCCTTTCCCTTCTTTCCTGCCTTCCTTCCCCTCCCTTCTCTCCCCTCCCCATCCTTCTTTCCTTTCCCTTTTCCTCTCCTTTCTTTGTACAGTGTTGTTCACATCATTGGTGTATAATAAATGTGAATAGGGAAGACTTTAAACATTTTTAGAGGAAAATATTTCACTGACCTTTTTACAGTCTTCATCACCTGCTCCCACCTACTACCCTATACTTCCCTGATCACCACCTGTTGCTGGTTTTTTCTTTGCTGGTTTATGCTGTTGCTAAAGGGAGAAACATGAAAGGAAAGAGAACTTGGTAAAATGATAAAATCATAGTATTGTGCACCTAATACGTATTTAATAAGTGTAAGATTTTCTCTCCAACATTTACATTTCTTTTGCTTTTTTGTTTTATTTTTGAATGTTCATAAATAAAAATTTGGAAGAATTTCACCCAACATGTACAAAATGTACAATAGAATGTCTCATTGGTAGTAAGATCTCTAAAACTGGAGATGCCCAAGCAGTTGTCTTATGGTCACTTCACAGGAGGTCATACATCCAATTGAAGCATCCATTTTTGGACTAAATTCTGCCCCAAAGCAGTTCAAAACTAATGTTCTTTGAACCTCTATTCCTTTGAGAAAAAAAACTCTATCTTGTCTTGATTAAGAGAAAGATATCTGTCCATGCTGATATGAGGAGAGGGTACAGCGGTGATGGCAGAGCCTGTGCCAGACATGAATGTCAAGAAGGACAATGGAACCAAGCAGAAAAAGTAGTAAGAAATTAAAACAAAAGGGCCATGGCAGCCACAATGGTTAATTCCTTCTAGATTAAGGATTTTCCTTTATAAATTTTTTCTAGCATTATAACTAAAAATATATTTAAAGTTTAGAAAGAAGTCTGAAAGATATTATTATTTTCCTAACTATTCAGATGTTATCAGCAAAATGGACAGTATTGCGTCTGAACTAAACACAAAGTTTTGCTGATGTAGAAGGTGACATTTTTAAAGAGTTCCAGAGAGTTCCCTGAGAGACCTTTCCTGAGTCCCAGGGAGAGCCAGTGCTTACTCCTCAGTGATCTCTTGTGTCTGCTTCCTTTACTACATTTTTCACACTAAGCTGTAGTGTATTGCTTTATTTATTGGTCCCCCCATCTTATTGTAGGTTTCTTGAGAATATAAATCATGTCTCATTTGATTTTGTATTACTAGTACTTAACATGGCACTTGGCATATAGTAGATACTCAAAAGTTGCTTAGAGAATTAACATATTAATTATGAATGAAACACTCCCCCCCAAAATCAAATATGTAGATTAAAAAACAAAAATTACAAATCATGCAAAGCTGTCTAAATTCCCAGATCTTACCAAATACTTTCTAATTGAATTTTTGAAACTTTTATCTGCATAGAAAAAGATTCAAGCTATCGTAGGTTTTTCTAATAAAATTGAAGACACACTCAAAGTTCTCATTCACATGTCTTCCAAACACCCAAACTAAAATTGTAGAATGAGAGAGATTTTTAATAATGAAAGAGATTGTTAAATTGAATTTCTTTGATTACATTTAATACAGAAATTCATTAATAAAAAGGGTTAGGTAAACTAAGGAACAATTGAGTAGATGAAGGAAAGGGCGGAGGGAAGATAGAAAGCAAGGATGAGTTAGTTAATATACAGTGGGAAAATGTGGACACCAGGGAAAAATGGACATTTTCAACACAGAAATGAACAATAATTCATTTCATGACTAACCGTATACACTGGTCAGATAATGGCTGATTTTACAAACCTGATCTCCTAGTGATCAGAAGTCTGTAATTAAATTCAAATTGATTGAAATTTTATATTTAAAAACTGTAGTTACAAGTGACATTCTATTTACTACATCTTCACATTTGTCTTCCTCTTTGTCATGCTTTTCTGACATACTGATTTATGACTCTTGCAACAGCTTTCTGATACAATAAATCAGCTGTACATTAATTTATCAAGTGTATAAGTCTTAAAATCTTTGGAATATCCAGATTAAAAGGGCAGATTTAGAGGTAAAATTTAAAAGAGAAATTTATTAAAAAATGACAAAATTAGGTAAAACTAATTTAAAATTAGCTTTTCCCAAAAAACAAGAAAAAAAGAAATGATGGCAAGAAGGTTTTTATTTAGAAGAGGAGATAACTCTGATATTATTAATTCTGTAAAAAATAAAGAAGTTGAGCAGAAAGTTTTTTAATTTTTATTTTTACTAGTATGTTTACAGGACATAATTACATTCATTATGAGGAGTGGGTATATGTACATAACACATCTTAATTCTTTTTACATCCCCTTCTCCTCCCCTCCCTTCCCCTTCTCTTTAACTCTGTTTACATTAGAAAAAGAAATATAGATGAAGCAGCGTTTAAGATGATTTGGAATGATTTGGATGTGGAGGAAAATGTAGCAATAGAAAACACAATTATGCAGAGTAAGAAAGTTAGAGTCCAGGGTTGGGGATGTAGTGCAGTGGTAGAGTACTTGCCTAGTATGTGCAAAGTCCTGGGCTTGAGTTCTACCACTGAGGAAAAAAAGAGTCTGTATTGTATGGAAACTGCATTGTATGGAAAATGACAGTTGCTTTTACTGAAATGCAAAGTAATAATAAAATGTGAAAAGTAAAGAGAAGAGAAGTTGGAGCCCAGTTGTGGAAGATCACTAGTCTGCAACCAAGGTGTTTAAAATTTATTCTGTTGGTGGTGTAAACTCATGTTTCTACAAAATATAAAAAGTTTAATATATTACTATGGAATTTTAAAGTATAATTAAAAGAAATAGGAAGAAGAAAATAAATCATCTATAGTCCTGTCAAAAGGAGAAAAATTAGCAATTCTAGGCAACAGAGACATGATGGGGGTTATCACAATTCCTAATTTTAAACTACACTACAAAGCCACTGTGATAAAAACAGCATGGGTACTGGCAAAGAAACAGACCCAAGGATCAGTGGAATAGATTAGAAAATGCAGAAACAACTTCAGACATACTCAGCCACCTCATCTTTGACAAA
>NW_004624878.1:0-20240 GCF_000247695.1 Heterocephalus glaber | reverse complement strand
CCTGTGGGCCAGCAACAGTGGGACTCAGTACCTTGGTCTCGTGGTCTGGTGTCCTCTGCGCCTTTGTAATGTGGAATCAGGTGGCTGCCTGTCTGCAGTGGGGTGATTCGTTGTCTTCCGCGTGACTCAGGACCTCGGTAGGGCGTGCACAGACTTGCCTGTCTGCAGCGGGCTGATTCGGCGTGTGTTCCCTGCGACTGGGGACCTCGGCAGGGTGTGGGCAGACTGGGCAGACCTGCCTGTCTGCAGCAGGGTGATTCGGAGTGTTCCGCGGGACTGGGGACCTCGGTAGGGTGTTTGAAGTCAATTTCTTATGGATAGGAAATAGTTTTAGCTTGACGATCTCTTTCCGTCAGTTGGAGTGTTTAGACAATTTATAACAAAATTACTGACATGAATGGAGTTAGCTCTACCCTGTTATCTTGCTGTTTGTTTTCTACTTGTTCCATCTGTTCCTTCTCCCTTTTCTCATTTCTCTTTTTGGATTTCTAGAGTAATTTTCAGTACTCTATCGATGTTCCTGACTTATTAGCTATGCCTTCTATTTTTAATATATGTTTTTAAAATTATCTCATCAATTTTGCCTTCAAATAGTATCATATCACATCATATATAAGAACCTTACACTTGCATTTTTTTCTCACATGTTTGTGTTATGATTATCATATGTTTTACTTGGATATATATTATCCAGGTAAAAGAATTCCGTAACTCATTTTTATTTCTTTGCTTCAGAGATTCAATTATTTTTAGAATAATTGAAGATTTAAAAAAAAACCTGAATCTTGTCTGGCATGGTGGAGCGCACCTGTAATGCTAGCACTCTGGGAGGCTGATACAGGAAGATTGCAAGTTAGAGCACAGTTTAGGCAACTTAATAGCTTAGGGAGAACCTGAATGAACGTAAGGACTAGGAATGCAGCTCAGTGTGAAGGTCCTGAGTTAAATTCCCATACTTCAATAAAACAAAACAGAAAAAGAGTCTAACAAATATGAAGCTTTTCATTTTGTAGTGTTGTTGTAAATTAACATTTTTTATCACTTTCTATTTGAAGAAACTTCTTCAACCTTTCCTATAGTATTTGTTTTCTGACAGGACTCCTTCAGTTATTTCTCCTCTGAAAAAAGTGCATCATTTTTAATTTTTAAGTTATTTTCACAAGATAAAGAATTCTAGATTGATGTCTTATTTCACCATATAAATTACATCACATTGTTATTTTTTGATTGCATTACTTCTGAAAATTCTTCAGTCAAGGGCAAAGGCAAGAAAAAGGGGGGATGAAATTAATGAACATACACTATTTATTTTGAAACTCTCTCCAAAAATGAGAAACCAGGAGAAGGCAAGGAGAGTGTTGGGGAGGGAATGATTAAAATATGTTATGTGCATGTACAAATCTGCCAAAATGAAACTCATTAATTTATATGACAAATATGTGAGGGAAAAAATTCTACAGTCAATATATATGTGTGTATTGTCTTTTTTCCCTCTGGTTATCTTTATAACTTTTCACTTTATCGTGAGTGTTCAATGACTTGTGTACAATATGTCCTGGTGTGGTTTTCTTATGTTTATCTCACTTGACATTCTTGAATTTACAGATTTCATCAAATATGGAAACATTTGGTCATTGTCTTTTCAGATATTTTCATCTTCTTTTTGGGGGAGAGTTTTAATCAAAAAGCCTAGTAAAAATGCAAAACTTTATAGGTTGAATGCCAAGAGTTTTAAATTTACTTGATTTTTTTTCCACTTTATAAATCTGAAAGGCAGAATCTTGTGGCCATTAATAACATAAATTCTGGGCTCAGAGTGCCTACTTTTGAATCCCTGCTCGAAGGCAGTATAACTTTGGGCAAGTTTGTTAGCTACATTCCTTTTTTTTCTGCTTCTTTCCTCTCCCTCTCCCTCCTCTTCTTCCCCTTTTCTCCTCCTCATCCTTCCTCTCCCCTCATCTTTCCCCTTTCCCCCCAGTGTGGGCTGTGTAATTACTGTGTGACCTTAACAAGTGATTAAATCTTAGCTTCCTCAAATTTAGGAGGAAATATTAGTAATACCTATCTCATAGGTTCATTGTGGGGGGAACAAAGATTCTCAAAATGCATGGTAAGTACATCATGCTGATAGCTTGGCCCGTCTCACATCAATTTTCTTTACTACTTTGACACATTTTCCTTATTTTCTGCATTGTGTATGTTGTAGAGCTCTTACTACTATGAATTTGTGGGATGCATCTAGTTTTTAAACTGATTGGTGCGCTCAAAATCCAAGATACAATTAAGCCTATTTCCTGTCAGATGATCATCTCTGATGAGTGGAAAGACCTGAAATCAGGGAACATTTGAGGAAGAAAAAGAGTCTAGATGGGAAGATCTTTGTCCTTCACGTCTTAGATCCATTCTTAATGTATGTGGGTGCTCCTTCAGTATGATAAACCCAGAATTGCTTTTGTAAGGAGGAGGACTAAGACATCCCTACAAGAAGGGATTATTTGCCACAGGAAAATAGAGCCTGGATTTCCTTCCGATTTCCTTCCCTTCGCCTCTCCTTTCTTGTGTAGTTAGTTACTCACTGGCATTATGTACAGGACAGAGAAAGCTTTCTTGTCTTCAGACCAGGGATACAAATGCCCTTACACAAGTGACCAATAGGAATCTAAGTTTTTTGTTTTTTTTTTTGTCATGTTTCTATTCACTCTTTGGTATACTCACAGAAAGACCTCATTTATAAGTGGCCCAGAGTTATTTTCAAAATACATTTTTTTAAGGAAAACTGGAATGAAAACCAAATACTTCCTTTAAAATTTTTATTTGAGCAAAATAATATGTTTAATTTTAGTTAAGACAGAAATAATTCTAACTTCTCAGCATAAAAATGTTAGGAACCAACCTACACAACAGCCTCCAAAAGGTATGCTTTTGACACTGGCCTATTTTCAAACTTAATAATAGAATCAAGCAAAAATTGATAGTAAAGGTTTACATTTTGTATTATCATTTATCTCCATCATCATTTATCTGTGGCCTGTAGACTTTTACCTTATTTTATGATGAATATTACCATGTAGTGGTACTCTGAGAACATAGAATATATGCATAAATATTTATTAAACTGAAGTGGATTGTTAAACACCATTAAACACATCATTCCTAACAACCAAACCAGCTATTGCTTTTCAGCCTTTTGGTGACATGCTGTAGCTGGATATCATATTCAAGTTGGTTAGGTCCTTGGAAGAAATAATAGTGTCCTAAAAATGAAAACAAATCTTTTAATTTTCCCCTTTGTATTTCTTTAAATACCTATATCTGTTTTTACAGATTGCCTAGATTAGATGAGATATGATTGAAGAATATAAATGTTGGGGACCTTTGACAGTGTATCTTGCCTCCACATATCTACCCACTCTCAATCACACTCTGAGAGAAGGACTCAAGAGATGTACTGGACCTAGATAGGGCACACAGGGGCCTTGATAGAGAAAAAGTGACTGGAGTAAAAATGTTAAATATTGGCCCATTGAAAATTTTGCTTAGGCTGAATTTGGAGATGTTCACGACAAAATTGAACTTCTCTCATCCCACTGTCAGTCCCAGTCTATGAGAGCCTATAAGGATAGAAAGAACTGAAATAGGGTAAAGACTGCAAGGTCTAGGAGAGTATGAGGTTCCAGGCTGGCCTGAGCTCCATTGACTTATGCTTATATGTCATACCGTGCAGCTGATGTGGTCATGGGAAATTCTAGAGTCTCAGACATGGGGAAAATAGCAGCGAGTTCATTCCTTCTGCCTGCCAGAGTGTCCTAGGAGTATACCATTGGTTGTCCCAGTCTTGACCATTCCCTTCTAGCCTATCCTGAGTCAAGTACAGAGTGAGTTTTCCCTCTATGGCCCTATGGAGAATTGCAGAGTCCTGTCCCTTTCTAATATGAAGCCCATCCATAATCTGATTTTGAAGGCATTATAGTGTTTTAAAATAGGATTTCCCAACCTGGTTGTGGTACTTTGGGAGGCTGAAGCAAAAGGATCATATGTTCAAGACCAGTCTCAGCAATTTAGTGACTTAGCAAGACCCTACTTCAAAATTTAAAAAAAAAATTCTTTTAAAGGGTTGGAAATATAGTGCAGTACAAAGGCCCTGAGTTTTAATCCCTATTTTCATAGATAGATAGATAGATGATAGATAGGATTTCCAATGTCTTCATGGTCTCTTAATCTACTTACTTTTGAAGTAGAATGCTGCATCAATTTTAGGCCCAACTCCTAGGAAGTCCTGTGTAATCATTTGGGGAAAATTGGGGTCCATGAACTTTCTCCTTTCATCATATCTGAGCAAAGAAATAACCAACAGGAACTTAATCAGAAAATGGACTTTATGACATGAATTACAAACCTAACTTCTGTCCTGAAAGGCTCTTCATGAAAGGGTTTAACTGAACTGATGAATGTGACCAAGGACTGAAATAGTTTGCTCATTTACTAAAAGTCCCTTTAGGACTCCAATCTTAGGCTTCTTGACTCTAGTTGAGCTCTTTGCCAATACCCCACAATGCTTCTCCCAGTGCTTGATTCTCTGTTACAGAGCCTGGCACTGGAGGTGATTTGGTACACTACAGTCCCCCTCTGACCCAGTTATTTGGCTGCCTGTTATTGCCTTCTTTTCAAAGCTTTCTACTGAGACAGAAACCAATGATTTTTATCCCAATAAGATAATAGAAGGCAAGGGTTTAAGAGCCATGGAACTAAAAGGATTTATATATACATGTCAGAAAGAAATGAAAGACAAACCATTTTATCATATCCAGGCTATGTAGGTCCCAGAGTTTTTCTTAAGTTCTCTTTTACCCATGAGTAAAAAGAATTTTGTTTCTCTCTAGACTTCTAAGTAGCAACTGAATCTACCTGTTATCAATTTAGTTCTTGAAATATCTATTGCTTGTCATGACTGTGACAATTGTAGGCCCTCTGTTTCTGGTCTTCTAGGGAAAGAAAAATCCTGGGCCAGGTGGATTCAAAAAAGTAAACACAGGCTCTGCTCAGAATTGAAATGTTAATAATAGGCTATGAATTACACAAGTTTGTGAGCTCTTCAGAAAGTCTTATTTGTTAAAATCAAAAGTTCTTTTTCTCAGGCTGTGGGTGCAGTTCAGTGGTAGAGTATTTGCTTACCATGCTCAAGGCCCAGGATTTGACCTCCAGGAAAAAAAAAAGTTCTGTTTCTCAATTATGGTAAAGGCTGGTTGTCAATCTCACGTCGTAATCATATGGTTTTCAACTGAAGTTAAGTGTTGAATTTTATATGTTTAAGAAAAAATAGAGCTGATAATGTAACCTTCTTAATGCATTCTATTATGCCTATGTCAGCCTCACAAGCAATCTGGGAAACGATTGGTTTCCTCAGAAGAGGCTATAGGGCAGTAGTGGCAAACCTATGGCACACATGCTGCAGTGGACTCTTTGTATCACTGAAAGCTCTAAAAGGTTTGCCATCCCTGGTATGGAAGATCCTATCCTAGTTCAAAATTAGACTCTGGAGAGAAAACCAGACAACTGCTCAAATGAGCTCCTGGCTTTGTCTGATCATCTGATTTCCTGTTAGGGTAGCCTGCCTAAACATCCTATCAAAGGGTGGCTTCCTGATTGTGTCTTTTAGGTCCAGTAATTACGGAAAAGAGTCTGAAAATTCATACACTCTCCAAAATGACTAGAGATTAAATAATAGGTCTCATATATCTATGACACTATTTTCCAGTGTTTCCACTATAATTAATAACATAACATTTTATTTGAAGTATTTTTAAAATTTGTGAAACCGCCCCCCCTTTGTATGTTGGGGATTGAACCCAGTTCCTCATACATGCCAGGCAAGCACTCTAAGCTACACCTTTAACCAAAAATGTCTTATTAAAAACACAGTATGTATGATATCATGTATCAGAAACCAAAAGCACAGAAAAGAAAACTAGGTTGACAAATAACTATTTCAGTCTTGTGTTTTCTTGAGCCCTTTCTCAGGAAGGTCAAGGTTTTTTGAGGTCTTGCATAGAAAGACTACCTTCTGGAAGACTTCATTCTATTTCTGTTTCACAAATCTTAGAAGTCAGAGTACCAATCATTAAAGCTCACCTCCAATATAGATCATCTGCAAAGAAGTAAGTCTTATAGTTAAATGGGTTGAAGAGAGCTGCATCAATTTTTTTCACATTAGGGGGTAAGCCCAGAGAATATATGCTCCTGGGATAGTATGGCTGTGGTCTCAAATTACTAATTAACCAGTACTTATCATCTGTGAAGACAAAGAAAAATGGTATAATAGAATTATATAGACAAAGTAATATGAACTACTGACTTACTACAGGCATCATACTTTACTTGTTTTTCCTTGAACAAGGTCTATCTTCTATGGTTTCATGTACCCCCCACCACGGGTATTATTATCTTATAATTTACAAACTTTCTTCAAAAGTTGTGCATATTTACTGTACAGTTAAGCTATTGTAACAGTTCAGAGCCACTTTTAATAAAATGAGGGGTACATTTTGGTCTACATCCATAAAAAGTAATAATATTTCTAAATTCATTCTTTTCCTTAAAGTATATTCAATGGCAAAACTAAACATTGGAATTACCTTTAAAAAGATAAACTTGATTTCCGGCTTCAATCTCATAAGCAGCTTGAATGCCATATGCCAAGTTTGGCCATAAGGAAGAAATTAAGCTAACTCTGACTGTTGGTTCCTCAGCAAACTTCCACCAGAAGAACCTGCCATGAATGACATTTAACACATGTTAAAACTTGTTGCATACTCAAACTCCCTGATATGGGAATGGCAAAGAACTGTGAAATGGTTTAATATTTCTTTCCATTATTTTCACATTCTATTCTATAGGTTTCTCTCTAGGAGAACCACAATGAAAAGATCTTACTTAACTCTTTGTTCATGACAATGACTCTAACAGGCAACTTCTTCCAATCCAAGGATACAAGGTGCTAGTCTGAGCCTCAATCTACCTGCCAGTTTTCTAACTGGAAGGAAGACATCTAATCTCAGATGTCTGTTTTGTAATCTCACAAATGAGGACTATTGGTCCTATCAACCAAATATTAATCTTCTCCATTGTCCCTACATATTTCAATCTGTGTTTCAAGACATAAACTGTTAGGTATCCTGGGATTCTCTTCTCTATATCCTTTATATTCAAGAAATACATAGAACTCTTTCATAGCCTTAGTTCCAGACTTCACCATTTTTAATCTATGATTAAAATAGTTGAGCTTCTCTGCTTCTTGTCTTCTAACAAATTCATTCTCTGTGTGTGTGTGCACGCGCCTAGCCTTTTCACTGAGCTACATCTCCTGTCTCCTTAATTTGAGATAAGGCCTTGCTAAATTGCCCAGTCTAGGCTTGATTATGGGATCCTCCTGACTGAGCCACTCAGAATACTGGGATTATAGGTGTGCACCATCATGCATGGCTTACAAATTCATTTTTTATTTGCACCTATTTTCTAGTTAAAATACAGACACAACTGCACTGCTTTCCTGCTTCAAAATCACCAAGATCTTTTCATTGCCTACTGAATAAAGTTCAAGTCCCTGCTTACAATTTTCATCTATTTCATTCTCTCTCTCTCTCTCTGTCTCTCTTTCCTATTAAGGACAGGGCTTTTAATACTAATTAGATATGAAAATGATCCTACCGGTCTTTAAAGAAAACAATTTTATTTCCCATTTTAGTGACAGCATCAAAACGCAAGTCGAGGTCACAGGTAACTGGAGTTCTATGATTAGGATATAATGTTGGTTGGTGCTCTGCTGGACCCCCTGAAAATACATTTCAAGAAGCATTAGAAAAAAATCTTTGCATTTTGACCATAGCAGGAAAAACAATTTTTTAAGAAACAATTCATTTTCTAGATGAAAAATGCATGAAAATCAATTTAAGTTTTCTATAAAACTCATAAACATATGCTAAGAATTTTTCCCATATGGTTTCAATATCAATCATGGAGAATGGTTCGATCACTTTGATTTTCCTTTTCCAGTTGAATTATTTTCTCTTTGTGCCTTTTTCAATAATGTCAGATAGAAAGAACACCATACTTGAGGCCTCAGATCTTGCCTCATATCAACGCACTAGGTCTCATACCCTCATTAATGAGATGAAGATAATATTATTAGATTATTCATAAGAGTGAATAACTTTAGATGGCAAAATGATTAAGAAGTTCAACTCACCATAGAGGGACTGAATGCCACGTATGTCATCAGCAGAGAGCTGAAATGTGTTGGGATTAAGATAACCATAACTGGGAAACATTATGGCCTTTCGATCGCTGGAATGATGAAGCCCCAGGGAGTGGCCAATCTCATGAACAGCAACAAGGAATAGGTTTGTGCCTAGAGGAAACAAGCCCAAAGGAGTACAGCTGTGAAATACATTGTCATCTATTTTTAACTGACACAAAATTATACATATTTATGGGATATCATGTGATATTTTGATATTTGTGTACATTGTGTAATGTTCAAATGAAAGTGAATATATCTATCTCCTCAAATATTTATCATTTTGTGGTGAAACCATTCAAAATCCTTTCCTCTAGCTTTTTGAATGATACACTACATAATTGTTATCTATAATCACACTACTGTACAATAGTGTAGCAGAACTTCTTACTCTTATCTAACTGGTCTTATCCTCCCTCTCCCTAAATCTCTCCAGTTATACTGATAACTACCAGTATATTCTCAACTTTAATGAGGTTAGTTCTTTAGATTTCAGATATGAGTGAGATTGTGTGGTACTTGTCTTTTTGGGCCCAGATTTTTGCACTTAACATGACTTTCAGTTCTATCTATATGGCAGGATTTCATCTTTTTATGACTGAATATTATTTGATTTTATGTACCACTTTCTTTTTTCATTCATTAGTTGATGGACACCTATGTTTCCACTTCTTGCTTTGTACTTTTGAAAACAATAATGCGACATCTGATACAGTGAAAGGGAAGGATTTAAAAGGACTTAAAATCCTTTACTTATTTCCCCATTGTCTTGAATAGTGCTTCTCAACTTCAGCATTACTGATATTATAAGTCAGATAATTCTTTGTTGTCAGGTTGGTCCTTTGCATTAGATGTTTAGATATCTGTGTTTTACGACTAAATGCAAGTATGATCTCCCTCCAGTTTTGACAATGAAAAAGTGTCTCCAGATATTGTCAAAACATCTCGTTGGAGGTAAAGTTGCCTCCAGTTAAGGTCTACTGGATTGGTAGACAAGTGAAATACATTCTACTGAAGAACTTTTCATAGTAAGTCATAGATTTGTGAGTGGAGAGATAAACCTCCTCCTTGTTAGTGAGCCCATTTCAAAATCAAAAAAGGAAGAGCTGAGTTATTCTCTCCACTCTCCATAGTACTCTGGGAAGAGTAAACAAAGATTTTATAGTTTGTCTAAACCTGAATTTTTCCTACTCTTGATTCTTGTAACACTTTGTACAAAGCATCATCATTGGTCTTCATTTCCAAATAATGGATTTATGTTTGCATCCCATTTCTTATGATATTGCATGCCCAAGGGTAAGACTTTCATCTCTGTCTTCCAACATCCCATCGCTCAACATCATAATAGAAACTCAGTCTCATTAATTTAACCATTCTTTTAATTTACTGGGTCAAAAAATAGGCTGTGAATGAGTATTTTAAGTTAGAATTTTTATTAAAAAACCTTTTTGAAAGCATAGACTCAAGTCAATTAAAAAATAAGCCTAAGAGCTAGGAAATAAATATCCTAGCCTCAGCTTTTCCACAAACTAGCCACTAACATTCTCTTGGTCTCAACTTTTCTATCTCTACAGAGCTATATCAAGTTACTTTTCTAAGATATATTAGAATTCAAAAATATTCTTTGTGGCTAACCAACATGATTATTTCATTTCAGATGAAGAGCTTATGATTTCCAAATAACCTCGGATAAAACAGATACATTTCATATGTATGGATGAGGATTTTCAGTTCACTAAGTAGTTAATCCTATATGATTTGCTTTAATAGTAGAATTTGATAAGCCTTAGGCTATGTGTCAGATTAAAATAGCCTCTCTAATGGACATAGTGTCTATAAGAATATCGGCATGCAACATGGTACAGTATTGCCAGAGGGAGGATATTGAGTACACCATATTCTTGACTTTCTCCCTGTTTATTTTCCAAATGAGTGAGTTTTATAATCTAGAACTTCCAGTAGAGAGATTAAGAAGGCTTCTGATAGGGTGGTTTGAATTTTCTCATGCTAGTAATTCCTCCAAATAATAGACAAGCTTACTATCTGAGACATAGGATCCACTATCCACTCTCTTACTATCCTCTGAGACATAGGATGAGTAATTACAGTCAGTAAATGCACACAGGTACTGTTAAATAATTGGTTTGTTCTGAAAATTTTAGGCCAGGACTCTGCAACACTACATGACCATAATCGTGTGTTTCTCCATCCAGATCTCTAAATTCTTCTGGGGATTTTTTTTTGGGGGGGGCGGTGTACCGGGGATCGAACTTGGGACCTGGCACTTTCGAGGCAGGGCCCAGAACCACCGAGCTAAATCCCTGGCCCAAGATCTCTAAATTCTCTACAACTTTATTGTTCTGTGTCTCTACAAACCCAAGCAATTGCCAAGTATCATATCATGAACCACACACAAAAACCTTATCCTATGTATTGGCTCACAGAGAGTTAATACTGGTGTTTGCTTTTGAGTTTATGGATTTTACTGTCAAACAAAAATAACAACTTTTACCTTTCCATAAATTTATACTAATGAACATTTTTATAGTTCATAGAATCCTCATAGATTGACTCTTAGAGATAATCTTTAAGCTAATCTAGTCCAAAAGCCTCAATTTTTAGGGAGTGAACTGTTAAATTTTATTTAGAAACATACTTATGATCAGAACAGGTTTTTCCATGCTATATTTGTTTATCAGAATGTCATCTTTAAAAATTAGGACATATTTTCAATTTTGTGTACTTTTTGTTTGCACTGTGCTTTTCTCTCCCTACCTGTGGAAGTTTTACTCCAGGTTTCTGCCTCATCAAAATGTGTGTCTCCTCCAATGCCAGATCCAGGTCCAAAAGCATGAGCTAAAATTCCACCTCTGCCATCAAAAGAGTTGAAGTCACCATGATCTGTTTTTTAAAATGAAAGGAAATTAGTTCTTCTGTACATGCTACAAATCATACCAAATTACACAGATGAAGTCCAGGTTCTTTACCTCCATAAGCAAAAACTATCATAATGTCAGCTTTGCCTACATTAATCTTTCTGAATTTCAGGGGGGTCACATCACTCCATACTTGAAAAGCTTTCTGAATGACATCATCAACATCCTGATGCCTCATGTCAGGAGTATAATTTTTGATTCTTTAAGAGAAAATATATGGAAACCATGTGTTAATTTTGCCTTAACACAATACTTTAGTCTTGCTACCACCTGTGGAGGATGAATCATTTCATAAATTAAGAATCCTGATTAAAATAATTGCTTCTTTAAGTACAAAACCCTTATTGCTTGGACAACTTTCTTTTAAACCAAAATTTAACTTAATTTCTCCTTACTTATGAGTTACAGGTCATCACTGAAGGATTTACTTTTACAGAAGCTTATACCTTTTGTTTCTCCTCCCAGGCTCAGTCTTATTCAACTTGACTATAAAACTTCTCCTGCCTCTTACTTATATTTATTTTATCTTCTTTCTCCTTTTATTTGCTCCTTTTGTACTTTGCTTTGGACTGACTGGGAAGCCAAACAATTAAAACTCTTCCTTGAGTGAATAGTCCTCCCTTCTAGAGATAATAAAATTTAACACAGAGATAGTGTTAGCAATTGAAGCAAGCTGTTTATCTATTTCCAGACAACAGGCTACTGTCTAAATAGGTCAGCATTCTAGATTTCAGACCAATGGGAAAGTAGAAAAATGCATGGCTTCATACACCTCCTTTACCTGTAGGTGATAAAATGCTTCCTCCACACCTGCCTCCCAGGCAGTGTTCTGAAATGTTGCAAGTCAGGCAATCCACATCGAGGTACATGCATCATCTTCAGAGTAGGTCTGTCCAGTTGCCCAGTCACTGTTAGCCCAAAGAACTTCTGCATTTGCTGGATTTTTTCCTCTAGAAAGTTTGAATTTAATTTCATTTTGTTCATTGGATTGCTCTCTGTTTCATTAAGGCCATAAAACTTTATCAAATATGTCTGTAAAAAAATACATTCAGTAATGCATAATCATACACAGAAAAGTTTCTGTTGGGATCTCTGTATATATGACTCAACTGCACACCAATGTTTTTGAGCCAGGTATTTTAATCACTGGTTTTTATTCTCTGGACAGTTATAATGAGAAAGGATTTTTAATTTTCTGTCCTAGCAAACACATATCATAAATTTTTAGAAAAATTTGTTCCTGGTAGCTCAGTAGAAAAATCTTCATGTTTCTACTACTTCAAACTTGTTTCTACTCAGTTGTAACTTGAAGAAAATCATGGCATTCTTTAAGAGATAGAATCTTTATTTTTAGGGTACATAAATTATAAATTTAAGTAGGGATAAAAACTTTTGGCTTTGTGGAATGTAGCTCAATAGTAGAGTCCTTGCCTAGTTTTGTGGCTTGTGTCTATATGTTCTCACAAAGCCCATGTGTCATCAGTGGGTTGTTACAGAGGTGGCTGAATCTAGAGTGTCTGATGCTGGGATTAAGTGTGTGATGCTGGGATCAAGAATGTGTGATTACTAAAGTAGTCCACTAATTTAGTATTTGTATTTTAGTATTAGTAATTAAGTATTCAGTAATTTAGTATTTAGTATTAGTCCAATAATTTAATTAAACTAATTAGTCACTGAACTAGTTAGGCATAGTTCTGGGTGTGGATAATGAGAAAGTCCACCCTAGGTGTGAGTGCTACTCACCCTAAGGGGATGTAGCCTGGATAGAATGAATATAAAGGACAGAAAGGGCTGCTGCTGTCTCTTGCTGCTTGCTGCTTTTGCTGCCTCCTACCTGTCTTCCACGCCATGAAGTGTTTTATCTCTTATGTGATGCTGCTCTGCCATACCACCCTGGCTTGGAGCCAGCCAAATATGAACTGAAACCTCGACAAACTGTGGCCCAAATTAAACTTCTCTTCTTTCAACTTTGGGCGTTGAGTAACCAAGACACCTAGCATATGCAAGACCCTGGGTTCTGTCCACAGTACTGCTAAACAAACAAACAAACAAAAACCCCAAACCCAAAACCTGACACAGTGAGCAACTATGATAAATTCAAAGCTAAAGTAATTTTGGAAAATAGAGCCAGGTATATACTCAGAAGACTGAAGAGCAAAGATCATCACATGATTTGGAAGACAGCCTGGGCAATATAGTAAAAACTTGTCTCAAAAAACTAAAATAAGAATGGAAAGTATTTTAGAAAATAAGAAATTAAGCTTTTAAATAGAAGAAAAGTTAATAAGTGAAAAATTATATTTAAAAAGTGCTTAAGAGTTTGGTGTGGTGCACACCTATAATGCCAGTACTCTGGGGGCTGATGTAAGAGGATCACCATGAGTTCAAGGCCATCCTGAACTCCATAGTGAGACCCTGTCTCAGAAAAACCAAAATAAGTAAATAAATATAAAAGAATTTAAAATGCTTATGAAGAATACCTGGGATGAATGAGAGTAAAGGGAATATGCTGAAACTGCTATAGGAGCTTAAGGTGGTTAAATTGGCCAAGTCATTGAATAAATTTCATATTATTAATTAGCATTAAATGACTGACATAAAATAAAATAATAGAAGTGAACCCCAATAATATGGCATTGATATTCCTTGGTCAAACATTTTTTAATACAAGGGATATATATCACCAATTTCATAACACTTCTTCAAAGCCAATGTTTCTTTTTTAAGTTCCTCTATGGCAAAGAAAAATCCAGTGCTAAAAATAGTCTCCTGCAACAGTTTTCAAATGACATTTTTCAAAATAAAACTAGCAAATGCAATAAATATTAAAGACAAAAATAAATTTAGATAAATTCTAAGTGTCAATCCTTACTTTAGCAGCTTCTGTATATTCTCTCATATTCGTATAATCGACGAGGACATTTCCAGATACAGTGACTGGCAGCACCAGAATCAGTAGAAGAAACTTCATTGTTGCTTCTCCCCTGAGAATGGCTTAGCTCAGTTTATGCTTCCCCTTAAATACAAGTTCCTTTACTGACCCTATTTATGTAACCCTTAGCCCAGACCATGAAATCCTTGGAGTGACTCACACTTTATATCATCTACCAGTTTACCTCAAAACCATGCAAGTAAAAGCATCACCTTATTTAACTAATTCTGGGTCAATTAGTGTCTGATCCATCACTCACCTAGGCATCTCAGAGTATATTTCTTAAAAAAGATAAGCAAGTCTCTACTTATATCCATTCTATAAAATAAGTGCTTGTAAAATAAAAACAAAAGCAAACCCAAGCATCTCAACTATAAAGATAACCTAAAATATATTTTTAGAAAGATTAGCATTCTCAATTTTCATTATAATACTTTCCCTATATTCATTATAGAGTAAATCAGTTTTAAAGTAAATTTTAAAAGACTACATAAATAATTTTTTTGCTGCAGTAGATGAATCCTCTTTAAACTGAAAAGAGAACTGTGATATAGAGATTTTACATTTAGCAAGGGAAAGTCATAACATCATCATAATTTGATGTTTCTTCTATATGTTGTGCAGGACCTAACTCTAATTCTATTATTTGAGATCTTTAGCCATCAAAACTGAAACCTAATCTGAAAAAAGTATCAAGAAAGGGCCAGGGATTTAGCTCAGTGGCAGCGTGCCTGCCTCAAAAGTGCAAGGTCATGAGTTTGATCCCCGGTAACCAAAAAAAAAAAAAAAAAAAAATCAGAAGAGATATCAGAGGTGAACTTCCCCTGACTTTCAAATTGTCTAGAGTTGGCAGCATGAGGGTTAACACTGTCCATTCAACTTTAGGTGACAGGAAAAGTTTGCCTCTGCAATCCCTCCATGTCCTTATCAGTTCAGCTTTTTTCTCCCATGACCTACCTCTATCATTTCTGGAATCTGCCCCTCATGTCTGAAGACTGAAAACATTTCAGAGTCTAGGAATAAACTCCAAAAGCACAAGGGCAAGCAGTGAGCTGCTGTGAGGGGAAAGGCTTGCCCAACACTCCTGCAAATAGTGCCACAAGTTAGCTGCCTCCCAATCAGTTCTACATGAACAATCTAATGGATGGAGTGGGAGGCAGGTAATAATGTAATGATTATTACTTAATCATTTCTCTGACCCATCTCTCTGGCCCTGGATGTATCTTTTTCCTATGCTTGAGACTACTTGATAACAATTCCCTTTCCAAGTAGGAAGAAAAGGAGGCTCTGTGGATTCTTCCTGTAATTCTACCTCCAAGCCCTGGCTTTTCCAAGTTCCATGATTTAACCTCTTTGAGTTCCAGGTGTTTCATCTGAAACCCAGATAATGACCTTTTCCCCTAATTCTTTTGTAATGATTAAATGAGACAATGAATTATAAAAAATAGCATATAAGAGAGCTGCTCATTAATATTTGTTCCCTTTCCTTTGACCTGAAAGGGGAATATCATGCAGTGAGTTTGTAAACAGATGTGATGAAGGAGATTATGTGGAAAAAATTGTGATGTAATCCTTTCAAACAATAAATATAGTTCAAGAATCATAAATGGAAAGTTGGATTAGAAAGTAGGGAAAAAATGGGATTTGTTGGAAAATACGAGAGGGGCTGGTTTTCCAACCACTGTATTCCTCATGCTGAAAACTACCATGAGGTTAGTTTGTGCTCAGTAAACATGTGAATGAATCTAGTTGGACAATACTGAGGACATCAATAGTAAACATCCCAAGAGGAGCAATCATTGCTTGGAGGATGTGCCTCTAAGGCTCACTGAAAGCAAGAACTGGGTTTACCCACACCAGCAAAGAATCTGGTTTTTGGAAGATTTGCAGGAAATATCTTGAGAGTCTAGGATGTAAAATTCAGAAACACTATATATAAAGAAGTAAAAAATGTCCTCAGTAGAAATAAGGATAGCTTACTACACCTAAATTTTATTTCTCTTTGTGTCATACCCCAAAAGAGATAAGCATGAGGAGATAAAGGCCACTTGGGCTGCCAGAGGACATTGCAGTGCTTGCAGGTCCTGTGATCAAGCTGATCTACTTTAGAATCTTAGCTCCATCATTTTATAAACTAAGGCAGTCACTTTCATCTCTTTAAAACCGATGTCTTTCATTGGTAAAATCAGAATAATAACTGTTTCCACCCTAAAAGTTGTAATAGATATTACATTAAATAATGGGGGAAAGTATTTAGCCTACTGCCTGACGTAAGGGTTTTTTTTTTCTTGTGGTGTTAGTGCCTCAACCTGGATTCAGTGATTACTAGCTTTCTTTACAACACTCTATTTAGGTATTTTAAAATAAATTGGTATCTGGGTGTGGTAGCTTTCACCTGTAATCCCAGCACTCAGAAGGCTGAGGTAGGATGATCATGAGTTTGAGGCCAGGAGTATAATGAGACCCTGTCTCAAAATACAAGAAGGAAGGAAGGAAAGAAAAGAAAGAAAGAAAAGAAAGAGAGAAAGAGAAAGATGATAAGAAAGTGATAAAGAAGATCACATACCTGCCCAGACTCTCTCCAGGAGAAGAAGGAACTACAAAATCATTCTGACTCAAAGCCAGGTTAGAAGCTGATAGAGAGGCATGGCTTCTGGGAGATATGTCAAGGGAAGTGAGAATCAAGGTGTCAGGGCAATGATCTTTGTGAAGAAGAGCACATTTTATGAATATGTAGGGAATAGTCAAGGTCAGAGTTCCTCATGAGAGAGACAATTTATGCTATGAAGAGTTTCTTTATTAGAAAAGCATATTTCATAGCACAAAGCTTCTCAAAGCATCCAAGACTCCTTCACATCATTTTCTTCCTTTAGTCAGACACCAGGACATTCAAGGCTACATTCCTAGCACTGGCAGCCATTGGTGGTGTTCCCCTCAGGGATCTAGAGACAAATTGAGCATGGTCACCAGCAAGGACTGGGAAGAAATGATGATCCCCAAATTCACAGGAAAACTTTTAGCTGACCCTGTGGTGTAAATAGCGTGCTCATGTAAGGATGGAATTTCAGCTAGTAATGCTCTTCTTTTATGGATAAAGATGTGGAAGTCTGTAAAAGGGAACTATGTTGCTCAAGGAGACATCCAGAAGGTCTCCTGACTCTGTCCACTCTTATTGCTACAACATGCCTCATTTGTCATTTTGGCTTTTATTCATGTTTCTGTCTCCCTAATAATTATTTTACTGAAAACACTCCAAATTTCATTATACCATCCTCAAGCTTTTTGGGGGGGGGGTACCGGGCATTGAACTCAGGACCTTGCGCTTGCGAGGCAGGCACAGTGCCACTGAGCTACATCCCTGGCCCCTATCCTCAAGTTTTGTAGTTAAAGGCCCACTATCCTCTTGCTGTTTTGTGTGCCAAGAGTAACCAGACAGTGCCAATATACAAATATATTGTAGGTGCATGGATTATCTGGGGTGGTGGCAGCCCTTTTCTGGCTTCTGCAGGCTGAACTTCTAGGCACCTGCTCCCTTCATTGGTCGGCGCAGAGCTCTGGTGTTCAGGTGTCTTCTGATGTCAGGACTCCCAAGGAATTGGGCTGGGACATTTCTGAGGAAAACGGTGTTTGGGGTCACCCCAGTCAGTTCTGTGGACCAAGACAAATCACCTTTTCTATACTTCACATTCTTCATATGTAAATGGGGATAATATTAAGATTTTGTAAAGAATAAATAACACTGTCCATCTACCTAGCTGTGTGCCTTCATATGATACTGCCTCAAAAAGTGCTAATTATTTGCCTTGTCCTTTACCTTCTTATCCATGTATGTTGGTCATGGCATATTTGATAGATCAACTAACTTTTTCTGCAATGGAGAGAAGTTCATCTAAACGAGTAAAATATGATAGTTGAAAATCTTTGTCTATAGAAAATAGATTTTTGAGAAAGTGGAAGTAAATAAAGTGCTGAGTATGGTGGTACATGCCTGAATTCTAGCACTCTGGGAGGCTAAAACAGGTGGATCTCTAATTCGAGCCCAGCCTGGGAAATTTAGCAACTTAGTGAGACCCTTTCTCAAAATAAAAAACATTTAGAAGAGGCTGTAGCTATATCTCAGTGTGAAGGCCCTAGGTTCAATACCTGGTACAAAGAAAAGAGAGAAAACTTTGCATAGTTCCTCTCTGCTCCTACTCCGTTTCCATCACAAGTGCATCTATACTCAAGAAAAGACACAAACATCCTGAAGTAAGAGCTTTTGATGTCTCATACAGCTCCTTCCACCAAGGTAACCTAGAACCCCCACGGAGCTGCTACTCTGCTCTGTTTGTAAGGCAGAGAATACCAGGGTAATTGTTCAGATTCTACTATCTTCTAAATTAGTGCTCAGCCCAGAATTGTATCAAACAGCTCTCTAACCTCAAGGCATTCTTCCCAAGGAAGTTGAAGAATGTTAGCTTTTAAAAAACCTGGAATGTGTGAGATTTGGGAGTAAGGACAATCACGCTGAGGCCCGCCCAGGGGAAGGAAGTAGAGGGAGGAAATGGGGAAGATACAGAGAGCATGGTTCTTTTCTTCCCTAGTAAATGGCTCCCTTTTAACAACTGTGAGCTAAAACATAAAATATAGCAGGAGGCAGTGTCCTATGTGTACATGATTAGGTAGAGACAATGTACAGTCACAAGCATACATGTTGTTAGTGAATTCTTTATTTTCCTCTCCTTGAGCATAGTGACAGCGCCTGAGACATAGGTGAATGGACTCTGACTTTGCACCCTGGTTGTAATGGGAAGAGCAAAGCTTTGGAAACAGACCTGCCATCAAACCTCAGCTATGTTATCAACAGGCTGTGTGGTTTTGGTCAAGTTATCTCAGTTCAGTTTCTTCATCTACAAATGACTGTTCTGAGAATTAAATGAGAGAATATGTAAAACTCCTCAGCACTGTGCCTTCTCATAAATGTTGGTTGTTTCCTTGTTAACACCCACAGCAGTATTTCTGGACATTTCTTTTGTTACTGCTCTCCAAAAGAGGTGTTCTAGATACATTTTTTTAAAGTAAAATAGCTATTTATTCAGCTTCTTGTCATGCCAAAATGTTCTGTGCATATACCACTATAATTAGCATACCCTCTGTAAGGCAAAGTTGTACATCAAATTATATTTCATATTACCTGATTATATAAAAATGTAAAATGAAAAATCAATTCCTTTTAACATTCTTAACAATTCAGTAAGAGATGTGAGGCACAAAATCTTAGTAAAATATGACACAAGAAGAGCAGTGATACAAATCTCACTTAAATTTAACTTGTCATAATTTGTTATTAATATAAAAAGACAACAAACTTTTAAAACATTGTATTTACTAAGATTCTGGCCATAGCTTTATGTAACAAGATATAGCATACCAGGCCTGCCACTTAACTGGTTTATAAGTCTCAGCTTCAATACAAAGCTGTTTAAAAACAGAAAATAAAAACCTCCTTTTTGCATGCTAAATATCTTGGCAAAGGTGCCATTAAGCATAGTAATGAACTTAAGACATCAAGAGTAAAGAGTTAACAAAAGCTAAACATGGCAGCCTAAACAACATTCATACAAAAAAGTAAAGTAACTATCAGTGTTAAATTAAATTTTCCTGCCTGGTTAAAACTCAACTACATAAAACATGCATTTTAGAATCTTTAGCTATTAAGTTCAAAAAGTACCAGTGTCTATAATGAAACAACTCCTCTCCAAAGCCAAAGTATAGTAAAAAGTTAATTCAAATGATATAACACATTCCAAAGTTAAAAAACATTCAGCTGTTATTGATGTGGAGGTAACCCCAGAGCTTCGGGGTTTTCTCACGCTGCAAAGGGCTGTTTCTCTGGTTCACTCAAAGCAGCATGTGACAAAGTCCACAGATGTCATTAAACTCAGTAAAGGGTAAGACTGCTGGTTCCCAGCTCTGACCTCCCCAGTAAGCATGGCTACTGTGTCCATGAAAGTAGGGTGTGTGAGGACCAAAGGCACACTATTCTGCTAGCTAAAGAGAAAGCAAACCACCCCTCCCTCCACCCAAAAAGCTCCTTTCC
>NW_004624877.1:4864087-4876533 GCF_000247695.1 Heterocephalus glaber | reverse complement strand
CAATGGGCTTCAATTTTCATCAAGGAGCCTGAGCGAGGCCCTGTTTCTGCTGTTCACTTCCGGTCTATCTTCTGGAGCCCAGGACAATGGTCTTTATGACCCCCTGTGCCTCTGTAGTGTGGAACTAGGCACCAGCACAGCCAGGAGGCCAGAGGTGGGAGTAGGGGGGTGCTGCAGGCACCCGGGCAGCTAAGCTGGCCCTGGGGGGTGGGGCTGGGGGGGACCTGCTGTTGGAATTTCAATTGGGATGGCATTAAATCTATAAAGAAGTTTTGGAAGTAAGGCCATTTTCACTATGTTGATCCTTCCTACCCAGGAGCAAGGGATGTCTTTCCATTTTCTGTTAGCATCTTTGATCTCTTTTTTCAGAGTGCTATAGTTTTCAGGGTAGAGGTCTTTGATTTCTTTTGTTAGGTCGATTCCTAGGTATTTCATTTTTTTGGATGCTATTGTGAAGGGAGTTATTTCTCCAGTTTCTTTTTCAGTGAGTCTGTTGTTTGTGTACAGGAAAACTATTGATTTTTGTGTCTTGACCTTATATCCAGCTACTCTACTGAATTTGGTTATTAAGTCCAGAACTTTTTCTTTTCCCTTTCCCTCCTTTCTTCCCTCCTTCCCTCCCCCCCCGCTCCCCCTGTCCTTCCTTCTCTCTTTTCCTTTTCTGTCTCTCACTGCATCTCTCTCCCTTCTTCTCTCCCTCCCTTCCATTCCAGTACTGGGAATCAGACCTGTAGGCACTCTAGCACTGACCCGTATCCCTAGTCCTTTTTATTTTTTGAGACAGGGTCTTGCTAAGTGGCCCAGGCTGGCCTCAAACTTGTGATCCTCCTACCTTGGCCTCCCAAGTAGAGGAGATTATTGGCATGCGTCACCATGCCTGGTTTAAATTTTCTTCCTTTTAAAGGCTAAATAATATTCCACTCTACATGTGTATTATATTTTGCTTATCTGTTCATCTGTCAGTGGACACTTGTATTGCTTTTACATTTCAGCTATTGTAAATAATGCTACTATAACCATTGAGGTACAAGTATGTGTTTTGTTTTGGGTTTTTTTTGGTACCAGGGATTGAACTCGGGTCCTTGCATCTGCAGGACAGGCGATGGAACCACTGAGCTAAATATCCAGCCCTAGGTACAAGAATCTCTTAAAAACCTGTTTTAAATTTCTTTAGGGAATGGAATATACACAGAAGTAGAGTTACTGAATCATAAAGCTAATTCCATTTTTAATTTTTTGAGGACCCACCATCCTGTTTTTCACAGAGGCTGTACCATTTTACATTCCCACTAGCAATACATGCAGGTTACCGTTTCTCCACATCCTTGCCAACATTTGTTATTTTCTCTTTGTTTGGTAGCAGCCATAGCCAAAAGGCCGAGAAGCATGGGTCTTTAAATAGCCAGTTTTAACCCACTTATATTTATTCTGATATATTGATATTTGGGGCTTATTCCTACTAACTTTGATACTAGGGATTGAACTCAGGACCTTGCTCTTGCGAGGCAGGTGTGGTGCCCCTGAGCTAAATCCCCGGCCCTGTTTCTCTGTTTCTTATGCTTGTTTCTTGCCAGCCTCTACCACTTCCCTACTTTTTGTGGAATTTATTGAGTTCTTGTTCCATTTTATCCCTTTCAAGACATAAAAGTTAAAAATATTACTTTAACTTATGCTTATTTTCTGCTTATGATTAAGTACTTGTAAAATTTTGGGCAATTTTAAATTGAGGTATAAGTGTATAAAGACACACAAATTATAAATGTGATAGCTCAATAAATTTTGAGAAACTCAGCCCACGTAACCAGTATGAGAACAGAAACAACTTTTCCTATGTTCTAGGATCTGCCCTGTGCTGGCCACCAGCAAAGGTAAACACAATTTTGATTTCTAATACAATAGATCAGTTTTGCCTGCATTTCTGCTTTGTATCAATAGAATCATACAGTAAGAGTCTTTTTAAAGTGACTCCTTTCCATTAGCATTACATTGATGAGATTTGTTCATATTCTTGACTGCAGTTGTAGTTTATTCATCCTTATTGCTGTATATATTCCATTGTGTGTATATCCATAGTGTAGATATTCATTTTACCTTGATTGACATTTGGGTTGTTTGCAGTTTTGGATTGTAGTGAGTAGTGCTGCTATGAACATTCTAGTATTTGCCATTCATTGAATGAATGTGTGGCCTTTTTACCAAGATAGTGCCAAAGGTGAAGAAGGAAGCTTCTGCCCCTCCCAAAGCTGAAGCCAAAGCAAAAGCTTTGAAGGCTAAGAAGATGGTGTGAAAGGTATCCACAGCCACAAAAAGAAGATCTGGGGTCTGGGTATGTAGCTTGCAGTGCAGCACCTGTCTGGCAAGAGTGAGGTCCTGAGTTCAATTCCCAGTACCAAAAAAAAAAAGACAAAGATGAAGAAGATCAAGATCTGCACATCACCCACTTTCCACCGTTCCAAGACTCTGTGGCTCCAGAAGCAGCCCAAATACCCTCAGAAGAGCACCCCCAGGGGAAACAAGCTTGACCACTATGCCATCATTAAGTTCCCCTGACCACAGAGTCAGCCTTGAAGAAGATAGAGGACAACACACTCGTGTTCATTGTGGATGTCAAGGCCAACAAGCACCAGATCAAACAAGCTGTGAAGAAGCTCTGTGATAATGACATGGCCAAGGTCATTACCCTAATGAGGCCTGATGGAGACAAGAAGCCATATGTTTGACTGGCTCCTGATTATGATGCTTTTGATGTTGCCAACAAAATTGGGATCTAAACTGAGTCCAACTGGCTAATTCTAAATACACATTTTCTCACCATCTTGAATGAATGTATAAATTTCTGTTGAGTATATATCTAGGAGTGGAGCTGCTTGGTTGTAAAATATACTGCCAATTTTCTGTCTCTGTCTGTGTGTCTGTCTTTGTCCATGTCTGTCTGTCTGTCTCTCCCTCCCTTCTCCCTGAATTTTTAGCAGTTCTTACCTCAATTTATTTAGTCCAAAAGTGTGTGGCTACTCCACATTCTTACCCATTCCTGGTAATTTTTATTTTTCTATTTTTGTCTCTGGTGGACCCCACATTGTGATTTCAATTTTAATTTCCTGATGATGAGTGAAATTGAGCTCCTTTGTACCTTTAATTTTTATATGTATCCTTTTCACTGTTTAAATTTAATTTGTATATATTCATTCTTTATGAATCAAGGAAGAAAAAAGACCTTAACATGATTTTGATTCTGCCCCATGTTAAAAGCATATGAAATTTCTGGGTTTTGTGCATTATACATAACCACTTGTTTAAATTGTTTTATTATTGATCATTGATACTTTTATCTCATTTAATTTGCTTACTGTGTCCTTGTTTTATTTTGTCTTCAGAGATTTAAACTTTCTGAGTAATTTTCTGAATGGTAAACTTTCCAGATTCTTGTATGTTTAAAATTATTTGGCTTTCCTATGTAAATATTCTTGGCTGGGTGTAAGATTCTAGGTTTAAAACTCTGAATTTTATTTATTTATTTATTTTGGGGTTTTTTTTGAGATAAGATCTTGCTACTGTACATAGTTTAGGCTGGCCTTGAATTCAGTACATATCCCAGGCTGACTTTGAACTCATGGGGATCCTCCTGCTTCAGCCTCCTAAGTGCTGGAATTATGCTAGTACATTACCATGCCTGGCTAAAACTCTGAATTTTGAAGATAATGCTCCATTATCTGCTGGCATCTAATGTAGTTGATAGGTCTATGAAATCTGATTCCCATTCCCATTGTAGTTAGCTACAATTTATTTATTTATTTTTGATGTTTTACAATTTTTCTTTCTCCTTGGTGTTCTGAAATAGCACCGTAATCTGTTTAGGGAGCATATCATTTTGGTTCTTCCTGCTCAGCACTTGGTGGTTCTTTTTATTTTAAAGATTAATACATCTTTTTGGCACTAGAGAAGTTTCTAGTACTTCTTTGCCTATATTCTCTCTGTATTCTGTTTCTGGAATTACTCTTAAAAGGGTATTAAAACTTCTTGATTTATCTTTCAAGTTTCTTGAACTTAACATTTCCTTTTCAAATGTTTTCTGTCCTTTTGCCCATATGGGTCATATTCTGGGATGTTCCTGTGCTTGACTTTCCAGTTCATGAATCTAATGTTTGGATTTGTCCACTCAGTCCTTCAGCTCATTTATTGAGTATTTTTAATGTTTATTATCATATTTTTAATTTTTAAGGTCTCTACTTTTTTTAAGGGTCTCTACTTTTTAAAATTTAATTTTTGAATAAGTAAAATAATTAGTGTTCAGCTGAGGTGGTATACACCTGTAATCCCAGCCCTCTGAGAGGCTGAGGCAGGAGGATCACAAGTTTTACCCTAAACTGGTCAATTTAGTGACTTAATGAGACCCTATATCAAAAAATTTTTTTTAAATGGGGAATGTAGATCAGTGAGTAGGTCCTGAGTTTAATCCCAGTAATGGAAAAAAAAGATAATGAGTGTTCGATACTGTATTGAAAATATTTACAGGAAAGGTGTCCTTAACATCCCTGTCCCCGTCTACTCTGTCTCTCTTACCCCACAAGAAGGTAACCATTGTCATTAGTTTCTTATGCATCCTTCCAAAGTCTCCATGCAAGTATAAGAAAATATAAATCAGGTTCTTTATTCCTTATTTTTTGCACAAATAGTAGCCTTATTTTACATCTGTCCTTCATTTTCATTTCACAATATATTTTAGGATTATCACATATAAGCCACTTGTTTTTCATAGACACAGTGTCCCTCAAGTCTTTCCAAGGCTATCTAATATTTTCTTCTTTGTGCTCCACTAACTTGTTTTCCTTGTGTATATGTTCTTTTAAGGATTTGGTGTTCCCATATTGTGATGTGAAATTAAAATGTAGTGATTCTTAAGTCAGGAGTAGTGGTGTGCACTGGTAGTCCCAGCTACTTGGGAGGTTGAGGCGGGTTTTTGGTTTTTTTGTGACAGGATCTCCCTAGGTAGCTCAGGCTGGCCTTGAACTCACCATGTAGCCCAGGTTGGCTTTGAACTAGCTCAGCTTCCTGAGTGCTGGGATCGCTGGTATGCACCACCACACCCAGCAGGAGGATCACTTTAGTCCAGATGTTTGAGGCCAGCCTAGACAACATAGCAAGACCACATCTTCAAAAACAAAAGCAAACTCAAGACAAAGCTTGGTGATTCTTACTTTGTGTGCCCACCTTTTGAGTTTGTGAATTTGTTTTCCTGTATGTTCTGTTTGCTATAACTGGCCTCTTGTGATTGCTGAAGAACTGTGCTATTGAGTGGGGTGTGTATTCTAGATGAAGGGGATTTGTTGTGAGCAGCTCAGGCTGTGTGAGGAAGGGTCCAGCAGTCCTAGTCAGCCTGACCATGGTTTCTTGGTTAATCCCCTGTCAGATTTCATCCCTTTCTTTTTTTCTACCCACAGACTCAGAGCTGGAGCCTCCTCCCATGCTAGTATTGGGTTGTGGTTTGCTCAGGTAGTCTAGTGCTGAATACTTTTGGCCTTTCAGAAATTTCTTAGGCATTTTGCATGGTCATTGGCACTGTTTCTTGTTTTCTCAGGTTTCTTACTGATTAGTGTTTTAAATGTAATACTTCTAGCTGGGTATGGTGGCACATGACTGTAATCCCAGCACTCGGGAGGCTGAGGTAGGAAGGTTATCATGAGTTCAAAGCCAGCCTGAACTGTGTAGTGAGAGACCTTGTCTCCAAAAATGCAAAAACAAAAACAAAAACCCAACCCAAATCAAACATCATACTTTTGCCATTCCATAAAATTTTAAGGTATTTGGAAATTTGGAAGGCAGATGTATATATTTAGTCCTTCATTTTGGTCCAATCTCCCATCCAATCTTTTATCTTGAATTTATTATTTTTTTTGATTAGTACATATTGATAGTATATGCAGTTTACAGTCATCTTGGGGAGTGGGCACATGTACATAATACAACTTGGTTCTTTTTAAAATTTCTTTCCCCTCCCCACTTGCCTCCCTCCTGCCTCCTCTTCATCCCCATTCTCCATTTTTGTTCTTGTTGATATTAACCTTATCTCTTGTTTGTGATGTATAATGTTTACACTCATTGAGGTTATTAGGATGCTATATATGGCATATCTTCATTCTATTTATTTCCCCTTCCATTCTCCTCTCTCCCATGTTCTCTTGGACCTCCTCCTATTTGCAAGAGATCTGTCCCCTTGTGTCCTTCTCTCCATCCTTTATTGTGTTCTTTATTTGCACTTTGCCTTACTCAAATAAGAGATATTGTGTGGTATGTTATGCTTATATGTTTGATTTACTTCACTCAACAATATATTTTACAGGTACATCCATTTTCCTACAAAAGTCTTAAAGTTAGGGCCAGGGATTTAGCTCAGTGGTTTCACCACCTGCTGTGCAAGTGCAAGGACCCCAGTTCAATCCCCAGTACCCCCCCCAAAAAAGTCTTAAAGTTTCCTTTTTTATAGCTGAGTAGGATTCCATTATTTATAGATACCACAACAAATATATGAAAAATGTTCAATGTTCCCAGTCACCAGACAAATGCAAATTAAAACAATACTAAGATTTCTGCTTACACCAGAAAGAATGACAATCATCAGGAGATCAAAAAATAACAAATGCTCCAGACATGGTGACACACACCTGTGACCCCAGCACTTGAGAGGCTGCGGTAGGAGGATTTGTGTGAGTTTGAGGGCAGCATGGGCTACTTGGTGAGTTCATGGCCAGGCTGAACTACACAGCTAGATTCTGTCTCTAAAACAAAGCAACAAACCCCACAAATGCTGATGTGAGCGCAGTGAGAACGGAACCCTACTACATTGTTGATGGGAATGTAAACTAGTACAACCATTATAGAAATTAGTATGAAAATTCATCAAAGAACTAAAATTAGAAATTCTGTATGACCTAGCTATGTCCCTAATAGATATTTTCCTTAAAGAGCTAAAGACATCATACTACAGTGATATATACATACCAGTGTTTATGGCAACACAATTTATAATAGCTAAATCCTGGAAGCAGCCTGTATACTGATCAACAGATGATTGGATAAAAAAAATGTGGTATCTGTCTTGAATTTACTACTGTGTCTGTAGTCACTAAGACCACCTGCAGATTGGGGGTTCACTAGGAGGACTCCTAGGATTGATTCTCACCATATAGTAGTGCTTAGGGGCATGATTTCTTGCAATTAAATGATACAAAGCAAAATCAGGAAAAGGAAAGGTGTATGGGTGCACATCCAGAGGAAACCAAGTACCAGCTTCCAAAAGTCCTGTCCCAGTGGGGTCACACAAGATATGCCCCTCCACCGTGACCTGTGACAATGCATGTGCAATGTTGCCAACCAGGGAAGCTCGTAGACTCAGTGCTCAGGGCTTTTTCCTGAGGACTGGGCATGTAGACCCCTCTGCTTAGCACATTCCACACTCCAGACTCCCAGAAGGAAAGCAGCTGTTTAGCAGAAACCACTGTGTTTGTAAAAATAGTTTAGGCACAATATCCCACTCTTAGCAGTTAGGATAGTGGGAACCCTAAGTTTCCAAATGCTGGCCACGGGTCAACCTGGCTTTTTAAGGGCCTTTTAAATAATAGCAGCCTCAGGCCTGCTATCTTAACCCTTTTCTGCAAAAATTCCCTGTTTTCCTAAAAGAAAAAAAAAAAAAGATGGATACTGTACCCAGAAATGTCTTCTCCCAACCAGATTATCAAGTGGGTTTTGCTCTCTCTAAAGACAAAGCAATATTTTTGAGCATTGCGAGGCAAACTATAGGGAGTGATGTTGTAGCTTACTAGTAGAGGCCCTGCCTGAGATGCCTTGGGTTCAGTCCCAGCACTGGAATGATAACACAAACACAAACATACAAACTACAGTTAAAGAACTAGTTTCTGACTTTCAAGATGCCAAAGTATAGCATATGATAAGTCAACTTGAAGGTGTATCAGTAGCAGAGCATGGAGGAACCACTCAAACATTTGAAGTTATTTTTTCCCCTTAATTAGTCTTTAGTCACTTCAAGATGAGCACCATCCAACCATGCAACCTGCATTTATTTACATCTTTTCCACAGAACCATTCTGACACCCCACCTCAACCTGCATCCATGTTGGTCTGTATTCTTCAAACTCTGGCCATGGCTTTGGTCATGTGACATTTCATCACTTACAGCCCTTCTGTCATTGTATGAGGTGGTTTGTTGCTTTACTTTTGATAAAAGTATTTGCATTTGATCTCCCACTAAATTAAAAGTTCTGAGGACTGAGCAGCAAGTCATAGTTACTCTTTGTGCTCCATGGCAGAATGACACACTTATAGTTGGTGCCTAAAAATGTTTACTGAAAGAACAGCTACAATAAATTAGGAAGCAGTGTCTTCTTCATTCTCTCCTCTCCCTACTTAACACATAGCTGATTTTTGTTCTGTGCTGAGGATGGTGGTATAAAATGCTAAGCTGATGTTAACTGCTCGAGCTGTCTGAGTTGTCTGCAGCAAATGGCTTAGTTAAATGTTTTAGTTCAAAAGGCTTTTTGAGGTCACTGAACCTGAGTGTGGGCTTAGATTGTCAAATCATCTTTTCTGTTTCACCCTATAGGCTGCATCTAGTTGAAGATCTGTTTCATCCCTTTCCCTATGTTTTAGACCTCAGGAGTGAAGAACAGAATTAATATAATCTCCTTCTTAGTACTTTGGGATCATACTTCCAGGATAGCCTCCCCCCCACTCTTGGTACTGGGGATTGAACCCAAGGCCTGTGCATTGAGCTACATCCCCAGTCATTTTTAAAAATTTTTGAGACGGGCTTGCTGAGTTGCTAAATTGCCCAGTGTGGGCTTGAACTTGCAATCCTCCTACCTCAGCTTCTTAAAGTGCTGGGATTACAGGGATGTGCCACCATGCCTGGTAAGCCCTTTTCTTATTTTACTTATTCCTTCATTCATTTGGTTCATGTACTGATTCATTCTCTGTAATCCACTCTCATTCTCTTCCCCCAATAGCTAGCTACTCTGATCTGTTCCATGAATATGCTTTTGTTACATGTATATTTAAAAATGTGCACTGTTTTGTGTGTGTGTAGTTTTATTTTGTATAAATGGTATCATTTTACAGCCTTTATTCTGTTTCTTAATGTTATCATTCACCACTGTGTCTGTTACTATCACTGCCCATCCCTGTGGTTTTGTGGTTCTTCAGCCTTTGTGTCCACCACATGTTGCCTTTCTACTTTCCTGTGTGTGACACCCAGGTTGATTCCTACACCCACATACCATAAACAATGCTGAGGGAAACTCCTGCACATGTCCCATTACGGGTTTGTGTGAGAATCTCTTTGGGATTTAGACCCAGGAGCAGGATTACCTGGTCATAGTGTGTGCTCATACGGCTGGTCCTCCATATCTGTGGGTTTTGCATTCATGGATTCAACCATGTGGGGATGGAAAATAGTTTTTTTGTTTCAAGAAATTTGGATTTTGGAACATTTTGGGTCTTGGGTTTTTTTGGATTAGGGATGCTTCAGCAGCACACCATTTTGATGATAAATATATACATTAAGGACCTAGTATATCACAGTGCCGAAGTGCCTAGTAATTTCAGGCACTGAGATTATGGTGATAAATAGACAGATTCTGTCTTTCAGGCTTAATGTTTGGGAGAGAGGTGAATGAGCAGGCAGTTACCAAAGAGGCTGACAGGCCAGGACAGGGTTGTACGCAGAAATGGGGGTTGGGATCAGGGCATGTCACAATGTACTAGAAGAAGGTGATTTCTAAATGCAGGTTCAAGAGGAGTTAGACGGAAGACAAGGGTCTCTATTGTAAATCTACAAGGTAGAAGTTTAGCTCCATATAACTGGAAAGTGGGGATCCAAGAAAGGGAGAGGTGGGATAGAATGTAGAAGAAGTGGTAAGCAGCCAAAAGTGGAACACAAGAATGACAAAGAAATAAATGGGATAAAACATCAACACACCAAATCATGAATACTTAAATAATCAAAGGTTGATGATGACAACTCCCATGCTATTAAAATGTGTCAGGACAAAAGGAATCATGAACAGGTGTCTCAACTAATTTTATGATGTTAAAATAACCTCATGTTTTCTTATAAGAAAACAGTAGAAGCTCATACAAATAAACTACAAACTAAGTTAACATATGGTATTTAGGTAAACATCCTAAAAATAGCAAAATGAGTTCAACAGAATGTTAAAAGGAATGAACTTTGACCATATAGATTTTATTCTAGGGATTCTAGAATGCTCTCATATTAGAACATATGTTAGCTTAATTCATTACACAAATAAAAAGGGGAGAGCTATATGATCATCTTTGGGGAGTCTGGAAAACTGATTGACTGAATTTCACATTGAATTTCATCATTCCTTGAGAAGCTTTCCTGCCTTGTGCCTTTGTTTTATGCAGTGTTCTCTGCCTAGTTACCTTTGGATTTCACTGGCAAATCCTTGCTCATTAGTTCTATCACTTTACGTTCATGATTTCCTTTGTGAAGCTATTCTTGTTTATTCTGTGTGGAGTAAGTGCTTCTCTTCTCTCCACTCCAGTAGCACTCCATTCTTTCATTTCAGTTGGAATTTTCAGATCCTTCTGTAGGAGCTAGGTACCATGTTATGTATAACAATCCAAAGATAAATAAGAGTGTGTAGGTGATGTGCCTCTTCATCCTCACGTTCATTGCCTGGCCTTCTGCTCTTCTGTAGCTCTAGATAATTTCTACAAACTTCATTTTGCCTCCTTGTCAACTGGCTTTGGCCATGTGTGACTAATGGGAAGCCCTGGTGAGATATTGGAAAATGGGAGGAAAGGAGAAGCCAGAGTGTGTGTTTCTTGTTTTCTGTGGTGGACACTGGCTCTGGAGGTGGTCCTGGCTACAGCTGAGGACTCTGGCAGTACCTCCTCTTTCCTTTGTCTCTCCAAGCTTACAGATGGTAGAAGGATCACACTGTGGCTAATCTCTGGACTGGCTCACTATCCTGTTTGGCTTTTTAGCCCTTCCCCAAACCTTGTAATTAGTTTGCACATTAAATTCTATCAGACTGTTGCTTTTGAGTACTTTCTCCCTGATTGGATGCTGCCTGATGTAGACAAAGTTCCTACTTCAGTGTGCTCACAAATCTCATTGGAAAAATAGACAGTAAAATGACTATAATTCTTGTTTCTTCAATGCTCCTCTTGTTTTTTGTTTGTTTGTTTGGTTGGTTGGTTGGTTGGTTTTTTTGGTACCAGGGATTGAACTCAGGACCTTGCACTTTCAAGGCAGGTGGCAGAACCACTGAGCCAAATTCCTCACCCCAGTGCACCTCTTCTTTTGAAAGCAGACTTCACTCTGGGCACAGGAATTAGCCAGAATGAGCCAGTGACCCAGAGCGAGTCTGTTAAAATATGGGCACAAACACATACAGAGGGAAGACCATGTGAAGATTGAAGGAGAAGGTGGCCATTTACCAGCTGAGCAGAGAATCCTGGACTAGATTCATCCCCCTCTGTCCTCAGAAGGAGCTAGCACTACTAACATCTTGATGTCACACTTGTTGCTTCTAGAACCATGTTTCAGCCACCCTGTCTGTGCTACTTTGTTCTGGTAGCCCTAGTAAACTAATATAATTCCATACTCTTGACCTAAACAACCACTAATTTTTCTGTCACTATAGATTGCTTTACCCTGGATGTTTCATATGAGTGGAATCATATATGTGGTCATTGGTGATTGGCTTCTCTTACTTAGCTTAATGTTTTCAAGGTTCATCCATGTTGTAGCATGTAGTAGTATGTCATTCCTTTTATGGACACATAATATTTTAATATATGAATGTATCAAATGTTTACCCATTGATCAGTTGATGGGCACTTGGTGGTTACCAACTTTGCAGTTGTTAATAATGTTGCTATAAGTTGCCAATGCTCATTATTATCTGACTTTTCTAGTCATTCTGGTGAGTATGTGTTATGGTTTAGATCTAAAATGTCTCCCAAAAGTCTCATATGTTTTGGAAGGCAATTAAAGCATGGGGAATTAATTCACTGATGAATTCATAGCTAATTTACTGTTAGAAGGTGGGGCCTGGTTAGAAGTGGGTCACTGGGAGTGACCTTGGAGGGTGAATTCTTTTCCCTGGCTCCTCACCTCCCTCTCTGCTTCCTGCCTGCCATGGGGTGAGCACCTTTCCTCTGCCATGCCCTTCTGCCATGCTGTTTCTGCCTTGGAGCCAACCAACCATGGACTGAACCCTCTTAAAAACCATGCACCAAGATAAACCTCTCTTGCTTTGAGTTGTGGGTGTCTGGTATTATGTCCCAGGAATGGGAAAGTGCCTAATGAAGTGATATAACTCATTGTGGTTTTGATTTATCATTCCCTGATGACTAATGATGTTCAGCATATTCTCATGTCTTCTTTTGGTCATTTCTGT
>NW_004624877.1:4800054-4813385 GCF_000247695.1 Heterocephalus glaber | reverse complement strand
TAACTAAAGCCTCCAGTGTAATGTTGACTAGAAGTAGGGAGAGTAGATACATCTTTGTCTTATTTCTGGTCTTGGGGGAAAGTTTTCAAGATTTTCATCACTAAGTATGATGTCAGTTGTGAGTGTTTTGTAATTACCCTTTATCAGTTTGAGGAAGTTCCGTTTTATTCCTAGTTGTTGAGTGTTTCTTTTTTTTTAATCATGAAAATTTGCTCAATTTTGTCACGTTCTTTTTCTGGATCTATTGTTCACGTGGTTTGTCTTTTATATTACTAATATGGCGTATTACATTGACTAATTCTCCTTTGTTAGGACAATCTTGAATTCCTGGATTAAATCGCCTTTGATCATGGTGTGTAATCCTTTATGTATGTTCATTAGATACATAGGATTACTAAACCAAAGGTTATACACAGATATTTATCTCATCTTGTCACTGACATTTATATTTTTATAGTGGGTTTTTATTAATTTTCAGAGGTTTGAAATTTTCAAATAGTTTTTATCTTTTTTTGTGGGGTTTTTTGGGGATTTTTTTTGGTACCAGGGATCGAACTCGGGTCCTTGCGCTTGCAAGGCAGGCGGCATTCAAATAGTTATATCTGATTTCTATTTAGGTATTCTGGCTTTGTATGTGGGCTCAATGAGACCTTTCCTACCTCAATCAAATATATTATCTTCTGTATTTTCTTCTGTCCTTATATACTTCTTGTTTTCTTCACTTACATCTGTATTCCTTCAGAATTCATTTGTGTAAATAGTATGAGTGGGAGCCTATTTTTGGACAAGTGCTTAGTCAGTTTTCTGAGTGCAATTTTTAAAAATGAAACAATCCATTCTTCATCCTCAAATTAGTAATATCATCATTATTATAATCTAAATTCTTCTATGGCTTTGTTGTGATCCATTGATCATCCTTCTCTTCCTAAACCATGCTGTTATAATTATTATACTTTTCTATTCTATTTTAATATATGACAGTCAAATTCTCTTTCAGTGTTTTCAAATGTTTTCTTCTATGGAGAAGAATCAATTATTGTAAATCTTCTGTAGAGCAGAATCAATGATTCTACCAGATAAATTTCGGGATAATTTTACAAGGAATTTGTTCATACTTGTAATTCTATTAAGGTTTTTGTTAGAATTGCAACATATTTGTAAAGAATATACTGTTTCATTAAAATTATTTGTATATAATTGTATTATTTTATTACACAATGTAATAGAATTTAGAAAATTCAGAAGATATTAATGTGAATTTAAAATTCCATTTGTAGTAGTTCCGTAGTCATTAGGTTTTACCATAGGCCGTCTATAGTACCAGGGGTTGTGCACCCTAGGTTTTCTGAGGATGCCCATACCATGTGGGAACTCTCTGGATTCAAAATTAAGTATGAATATACTTATTTAGGACCAAAAAAAAGAAATCATCATATCACTGAAGGCTCAGTGATTCAAATCTTGTCTCTGGGATCCTTTCAGTCAGCTTTCAGAACAGCCTGTTTTAATTCACTTTCTGGTTGTAACCTGCCTTCCCCTCCACACCTAGAGCACTACAACTTGTGGCACTTGTGAAGCCATGGGGTGGGGTGGGAGAGGCTGGACTCTTAAGCCTCAGGTAAGTAAACCCACTTCTGAAGGGCAGACTGACAGTATTTTGGGGTCTTGTTTTTTTTCCCCTATTTGATGGCTCATGGCACAATCAACAAGAAGCTAGCCAATTTGCTTGTTTAAATCCTTAGATTTTGGAGAAGTATGAATTAAGTATTCAGGACCTAGTTAGACAAAAATAATGATTTTGTACTGTGTGTGTGTGTGTATATGTAAGCACTAGAGAGAGGGAAAAGGAGAGGCAGAGGCATGGGGAGCAGAGCCCGCCTGCTTCCTGAGTGAAGCCTTGCTGGGATGTGGTTTTCCTCCCAGGCCAGGACCCAGCCCAGAATAGTGTGGCTGCCTTGCTGATAGAGGTCAGCAGCTCCCAGGAAGCACAAAAAGCAAAGGGCTTTGCACTAAGTACATAGTTGGTTATTATTACAGGCAGGGGTGGAAAATCTTAGAAGATAGCTCTATCTGGGGGACGAGGTCAGTTTCAGTGTCTAACTGACCCTGTGGACTCTGATGTCACTAAGGCAGCATCAGTGTATGCTTTTGTTAGTGGAGGGACTGGATAAGTTAATGATACTTGTGGGTTGTGGGGGCTGAGAATGAATTTGAAACTCATCTTCTGATATCCTGAAAACTAGTCTACCCTCACTGTCATTTTCATCCTGCAAAGTGAGGATGATTCATGCTGACTAAGAGTTAATATGTAAAGGTCTTTGGAAAAGAAGTTCTCTCTCTGTGGGTACTAATTATTTAATAGCGTGGAGATTGGCATGTAGAGCGCGTCCTGTCATCTAGCAGAGTGGCTGATAATGTCCCAGTGTTCAACATTAGGGCAATTCATTGTGCAAAGGTCTGAAATTAGATGCTTAAGAAGCCCCACGTGGCAGAATTTAAAAGCACTGGTATGACAATGATAGCAGCTTTTCTCAGAAGTTGTCTGTTACATGGTTTCTGTTTGGACAGTATTCCCCACATTCCCTCAAAAGGCTCAAGATACTTTGACATCTCTTCCTAACTACTGTGTTTTCCAGCAATTAAGTGTTTTTTGGTTTTGGTTCCCTCTTCCATTGACTAATTTCTTATTAGAATAAAATATTTAGCCAGTAAAGCAGGAAGCCCATGTTTTAAGTTTACTTGAAAAATGTGACACCCTCCCACCAACTTTTAAGTAGAAAGCAAAGGTAAAGGCATATATTTGCTGTTTCTGCTATAGTACTTATTAACATGGCTCTTTTTGTTTCCTTACAACTCCATTCAGTAGACTGTATCATTACATGGTCCTTTTTTAGGGTAGCCATGTTCCACTTCCTTTAATCTTCCCTTTGCCAAGTGAGTTAACATGTCATGTACTGTCTAAACAGAGAAACCCTATAAACAGAGGAGTACAAAATAAACCATACCAAACTTTCATCTAAACTCTGGAATTTGAAATACAGCACTACATGCAAAGTGTCTTTTAAAAAAAATTTTTTAACTCATTTCAATTTTATTTTTCAAATATGTTAAAAATTTTTAAATGATTAAAAATAATGTTTTTGAGCACTCACTGAGGGACAGGGATAGTGATCAAGGTTTCTAGAAGTATTATTTTACTTAATTCTGATAGTGGCTCCTTGGGGTAGTTACCTATGTGGCTTTCATCTCATGGGTGAGGAAACAGAGGCATGGAGTGGTTGTGTAGCTTGCCCAAGGTCAGATAGGAGGTGGAGTGGACAGATGAGTGGTACAACCAGGATGGGAACACAGGCCACCCTCAGTGCAGAGCTCTTCCTGATAGAACATTTCGGCAAGTTTGGAAGTTATACAAAACAGTGACTCAAACCCATGTCCTAAAACAACTGTCAAAATTTCTATATTTCTTTCTACTTAATACAGCTAGATCTTCTAGCACATGAATTTAAAAAATATTATTATATAGTTTTATAAGTCTTCTAAATGATGTATAATGCTCTATTTAGTGATTGTCCCATAAATTAACTATTCCTTGTTCTTAAAAATAAGGTTGGTTTTCTGTTTTTGTTTCTTTCTATTATAAATAATACTTTAGAAACTATCTTTGGCCATCAAACTTTATGTTTTAGGGTTATATCTGTAGATTTGCAGATGTGGGAATACTGGATAAAGTAATGTGCATGTGGGGGGGGGCGTGGTATGCACTCGAGCACTTGGGGATTGAACTCAGGGCTTCATGTATGCTGACCAGGGCGTATACCACTGAGCTACTCTGAGCCTGGACATGAACTTTTTAATGATGCTCAGAATGTGCTGTGGAGTTACTTTCTATTTACACTGTGTGAGAGAATACCAGTTTAATTTCATTACTCCACTAATGGACAGGACCATGGGGGAAAAAAGAGTAAGTAAAAAAGAACCTATTTTTTGTAATTGTGCATTTTTTTAAAGTAGTTAGGCTGAACATTTCACATGCTTGCTTATACTTTCTTGCTTTTTTTAAGGATCTTAACACTTTTTTTGCTAATTTGTATGGTTTTATAATAAGATATAGTTGACATTTTTGTCAGTTATTTTTTCAAATCTATTGTTTACCTTTTAAAAATGAGTTTTTAGGATTGGGAATGTAGCTCAGTGGTAGAGTGCTTGCCTAGCATGTGCAAGGCTCTGGGTTCAGCCCCTAGCACCACCTAACTAACTAACTAAATAAAATGAATTTTTAAAAAAACATGCATCCACTTAACATTTTTCTACAGTCAAATCCGCCCTCCTTTATCTGATTCTTCTTAGTCTAGAGATCTAAGTTCTTCTCTTTTAAGGGATTTATTTCCTTTTAATATTTACTTTGGTGGATGATACAAAAAGTAGATTTAAACTGACTTTGCAAAAATAATACTAACTTGCTTTTTAACATCATATATGAGCATTTCTGTTGTTTTCTAATATTTTATAATTTCATCTTTATATATTCTACTTTTGTGTGTTAGATGATATACTTGATTACCCGTTTTATTCATAGAAGCTATTTCTGTGCTTTTAAGGTACCACATTGTGATAATTTGTGTCGATAGGCAGAATAAATTGTGTGAAGTAATGATTATGTGTCAGAATAAGGTGTTGGATAGGACCTTGCACACAGGAGACAGATTGTTCAGCCTTAATTAACTTCTCTGTCCCTTAGTCTTACTTCCTGTAAAATGGGAATAGTATTCGTGTCTGTTCTGTGATGTTTTCAGGTTGACAAAATAACAGCTGAATTGGCATACACATGTGTTGAAAAAGTAATGTATGTAGATGTGTATAGAGTATTTGAAGTACAAATATATATGATTTTATATACATAACATACAGTGAGTCAAATTTATAATTTATCCTTATATGACTTAAGAAAATTTTCATATAATCTTGGTATGCAGGGAAGATTATCTTAAGCCATGAAAGGAAACAATGACATATTTGACTTCATGTACATTAAAAACTTGGTACACTAAAAGATAGGCAAATGGCAGACACAAAAATTTTGTTGTGTACACACAACAAACATTTCTCAAAGATTGCTATCCACAAAAAGTGAAGAATTCCCACAAGCCAATTAGAAAAAGATAAACAAAAATGGGCAAAGGTTATAAGGAGGCAATTCCCAGAGAAATAGAATGCTGATTCAACCACAGTAGTAATCATGGAAATGCAAGTTCAAATGCTAGTGAAATATCATTTCCCATGCAGCAGATTGGCAAAAAATTGAAAACATAGACAATATTCAATGTAAAGAGGACATATGGAGATGAGCATTGGTAATCACAATTGATAGAAACAACAATTAATAAAGCTTTTTTGTATGGCAAATTTATAAAATCTATCAAAATATAAAATATGAATACCATTGATATGTCTTAGAATCTACTGTGTATATTTTTAAGTAAAATATGGTACAGTCATATTTATGTTCAAGTTTGTTATTTATGTTAACAGACCTAAAGTACACAAGCATATTTTTATTTGTAAACACATAAAAACCCATTTTTAAAGAGTACTGGATGTGTGAGGTCAAGCTGTTTACTTCATCACCTCTGGAAAAAGGTGTAGAATGAGGGCAAGATCACTTTCTCGTCTTGTTAAATATACTTCTGTGTTTACATTTTTTATGGATCTGTATTTGTATATTTTTGTAAAATAAATCAGGAAAAGGGCACTTTTCCAGGCCTAAAGGAAAGGAGATTCTTGGGAGCAGGATCTCAAGTGTGGAAGCTCAGGATTGGGTAGGTAGATGTAAATTTTAGGAAGAGGAAACATTTAGGAGGCAGAGGCAGTGTATAAAAGTTTTAACTTAGGTTTTATGACGAGAAAAAGCAAAGAATTTGTTGAGAAAACTCAACACAAGAGGCTTGAAGGAAAAGCTATTTTATTGTTGGAAGCTGACCTCTTCCCAGCTCCTGGCCCTGTTTTCAGGCTTTGTGAGGTGTCCCCACTTGCCAGGCTAATAGATATTCCTAGTATCATTGTGTTCTGCTGGCCTTTTGGCCCTTTGTTCCTTATCTCTATTTTTAACAGGTGTTGTCTAAGGTTCAAAATAGCCCTTTGTCCAGTGTCTTAGTCCATTTTCTGCTACTATGACAGAATTCCTGACACTGAGTATTTTAAAAAGAGAAATTTGGATCAAGGATTTAGCTCAGTGACACCGCACCTGCCTTGTAAGTGCAAGGTCCTGAGTTCGATCCCCAGTACCAAAAGAGAGAGAGAGAAAGGGGGGGGGAGAAATTTATTTAGCTCCCAGTTTTGGAGTCTGAAAATCAAACATTAGGTATTCTCTGTGTTCTGCCTTTGGTGAGGGACCTCCTTGGCTATGTCACAGCTTGGCAAATGGCATCGTGGTAGGAGCACATGGGGGAGGGAGAGCACATGGTGAGATAGGAAGCCAGAGAAAGTCAGGGGCCAATTTGCTCTTTTTGTAACAACCCCTTCCTGTAGGAACTAACTGGAATCCCATGAGACCTACATTCATTACTTCCCAGGGTGGCACTCCCAACTGCTGAGCCACCTCCCACAAAGCCCCAGCTCTTAAAAGTTCTACCACCTCAACACCATCTCACTGGGGGCCAAGCTTCTAGCACATGAATCTTTGGGTGACATATTCAGATCATATCCAAACCATAGCATCAGTACACCCAGCAGTTGTCTAGAGTCTCATCAGACCAGGCAGTGTGCAAGGGCCTGGGGAGACAAGGGTGAGCGAGAGAGAGAATGTGCCAGCCTGGGGGACCTACACACTTATGGAGAAGGGACAGTAAGCACTGTAATGAATCATTGTGATTGTGATTGTGGCTATGCAGCTACCTTGGAGGGGGTCTATATTGGAGAGTTATATAGAGGGCTCCTTAGAAGGGAGGCCAGGGAGAAAAGGAAACCAGGCTGCCCTGAGAAGCTTGCAGGGGATGTCAGCATTTTCTATGAGGCTGCTCAATGAGACCCCTGCTCATATTCAGTCAATTCTCACCTCATCCTATATAATTCCACAGCTTCTGTCTCTCCTGTTTTATCCCCTCCTTTGTACCTCTATTCCCAGTCCTTAATTCCTTTCACTCGGGCCATTGTTTCCCAGATTTCAGTCACTTAATTCTTCTTTTCACAAGTTGTTGCCATAGCCAACTACCAATGCTTACTAAATTCCCTAAAATCTACTCACACAATTAACATATCTTAAAAGTAAATGCTCTGATTTACTGTAAATGAGAAACAATGAAAATGAAATTATGCCAAAATTTTTTAAAATGTAAAAACCTGTAAAGCAGAGCTCTTTAACATGGTTTAAAATGGATATCCTGGGTAGCTTTGATCATATGAGGTGCCATTTATGTGAGAGGAAAGAAATGTATTAGGTTTGATATTTAGCAAGCAGAAAATGATTCTGTTGTCAGTGAATTCAGGAAGGACACTGCAGGAAAGAGATAAGAGAGGGAGTGACTGCAGGGCATTTATATATTTTGTACTATTACAAGTGCATGAGGCAAGTATTGTAAATAAGTTTCTGAGCCTGGGGGCTTGAGGATCTCCAGGGTACCCAGCTCCTATGAGGATCTGTGGTAAGTCTCCTTCTTGATGAGGTCTCATTGGTGAAGGGGTTCTCCTGACTTTACCTGTGCTTCCTGGCAACCTCAGCATGGAGGAGGACCACAGAGAGGCAGTGTAGCAGCTTTACTGCTGAGGGATTTGGGCATCTCCTTGGCCAAAAAAAGAGGGGTGGGCTCACCTGGTGGGTCTAGGGCAGGTGGAGGGGTGATCAACAGAGCCCTTTGTGAGGATCCAGTCCCAGTGTCAGTCTTGCAGTGCAGGAACATGAATCCCCATGGACTTGCTTTTCCTGCCATAGTGTCTCGTTCCCTTGCTTTGCTGTTTCCTCTATCTGTAGATATTTTCTCTCCCTTTTCACCTAGTTCATGCTTGTTACCCTAGGATGTCACCTGAAGCCTTTTCTTCTCTGGCTTGGCCATGTCCCTTCTTGCATCTTCACTATTGAGCTCTTACATTCGTGTGGCTAATTGGTAGTTTTCTACACTGGACCCTGAACCCCAGGTAGGGAGAGATGGGATTTGTTTTTACCCATTCCTGTGCCTTGTTGCCTGCCACAGTGCCTGAGATACAGGAGGTGGTCCAGACACATTTGTAGAGCAAACAAAAGAATGAAACAGTCCTCAGACATTTGATTGTATAAACAAGTGAATTCCCATGACTGCTCTCAGGCCTGACATTTACTCTCCCAGTGCAGCAAGGCAGAGGGAATGAAGAGAAGAGGTCCCGGGGTGGAGGTGAAGAGCATGCATTTGAGCCAGAATTGGGAGCTAGATTTTGTTCTGAAGAACATGAGAACCCATTGGAGGATGTTGAACAGAGGAGTGATAGGATCTGATCTATCTTTTAAAGGGATCATTGTCATTAGTGTGAAAAAAATTAGCTGGGCAGAGGTAGAAGAGTGAGCAGAAAGATAGAAGTGAATTAGGGGGTGGTGGCTGCATCTGGAAAGATGATCCAGGTGGATTTTGGATCTGTCTTGGAGGTAGAGCTGATGGTGGTGGCTGTTATGTTTATTGCTCTGCTCAACTCTCTTAACTTTTTGTGAGAGCCATGCTGTTTCTGAGTTTCCCACCCAAAGCCACTACAGGTGTCCCTCACTCTGCCCTGACACCACAGCTTCAGCAGCAGCCACTAGCCAACTTCCAGCCCACCTTGGCTATCAGGCCCATTCCTTTTGTCATAGATAGTACTGAGCTGCCACCAACCACACAGGGAAGTGATACTCTTGCCTACAGGATAGAGCCTAACTCCTTAACCTGCCACTCTGAACCTCCACAACATTTTTCCAGGGCTGTTTTGCACTACATCCTACAGTGCTCATCCATTGCTGAGTCACTCCAATGCCCACACCGTGGTGTTGCTCCTTGCCTGTGTCTACACCTTGTCATTGGCCCTCATCTGCTTTTGAGTATGCCTTTCTCATCAAGAATGCTCATTCTTATAATTTTCACAGCTCAATGTTCTGCCTATCTCCAGAGTTACATTGGTCTCCTAGGGTTACCATAACAATACAGAATGGGTGTCTTAAACACTAGGAATTTTTTGTTTTTGTTTTTACTGTACTGGAAGCCAGAAGTCCCAGATCCAGCTGTCAGCAGGGTTAATTTCCTCAGAGGACTATCTCCTTTGCTGGCAGAGGGCATCTTCATGCCGTGTCCTCATATGGTCTTCTATCTGTGTGTGTCAGTATCCTAATCTCTTATTATATGGAATTATTTCTTATTATATTGAATTAGGGCCCACCCTAAAGAACTTATTGTACATTAATTGCCTCTTTCAAAATCTCTTCAATCATGGTTACATTTTGAAGTACTGGAGATCAGGACTTCAACATATAAATGAGGGAGGCACAAAATTTGGCCCACAACAAGAGTCTGACTTAAATATTATTTATCCTTCAAGTATCCTCCAGTGACATGCATCATAGCCCATTAGTGGACTTCTTTTTTTGTTTGTTTTTTGGTACCAGGGATCAAACTTGGGACCTTGAGCTTGTAAGGCAGGCAGTGTAACCACTGAGCTAAATCCCCGGCCCAGTGGACTTCTTTTTAATGCTAATCTCTATCCTTTTGTATTCATTCATTCATTTGAAATATCACCACAAGACCATCAAGTCTAAATTCTTGGTCTATATTGTTCTAAGTGCTCACCACACCAACTTTATCTGCTGCAGATCACCCTGGCCATTTAATTTTTCATCACCCATCAAACAACGTTTCTGACCACTTCCCATACATACATTGATCTAGATACTGTGCCTAAATGGAAAGGTGAATCAGATTTGGCACTTACAATGGCCAAATTGATTTGGAGCAATATGATATTTGCATACCCAGTCATTCAAAAGAAGGCAATAAATGTAAAAAAATGGATAAAATTCTTGGAATTTAGAGACATGTCAAATTATTTCATTGTGTTGTATGTATGAGGAAATGATAGTCAGTTAAGGTTATAAAGAAGAAGCAATATTAAACTTGGGTTTTGGGCTGGGGATTTAGCTCAGTGGTTTTGCCGCTTGTTGCGCAAGCACAAGGACCTGAGTTCCCCAGTACCAAAAAAAAAACCCCAAAAAACCCCATAAACTTTGGTTTTGAAGGATGAATATGATTTGTTTGTATAGTAGGTAGCCTGTAAGTTTGGCCTCTTTCACTTAGCACAATGTATTTAAAATTCATCTATAGCAATAGTTCATTCTTTTTTAATTTTAATGTTTTATTTTATTTTTATTTATTTTAATATTTTATTTTTTATTTCATGGTGTTGAGGATCAAACCTCATGCATGCTAAACTCATGTTGTACCACTGAGTTACATCCATAGCCCTCTTTATTTATTTTTATTTACTTATTTTTATTTTTTGGAAAGCAGAAATATTTAATCCTTTCCCCATACATTAGAACTTGCTTTATCCTCAGGGCACAGTTTGACATGTGCATGTGCACTCAGGATTCACCTCATAATGAGCTCACTGCAGGAGAGAGAGTGGAAATGCTAACCTCTGGTTAACGGTCACTCTGAAATCTAATACTAATTCTATCTTGTGACTTACTCCAAATTATTCTGGGTTTTTTTTTGGTACTGGGAATTGAACTCAGAGACTTGCACTTGTCAGGCAGATGCTGTACCACTGAGCTATATTCCCAGCCCTCCAAATTATTAACCATAATCTTTTTTTTTTTGATGCTACTGGGGATTGAACTCAGGGCCTCCCACATGCTAGGCAAATGTGCTACCACTAAGCTGCAGCCCCTCCTACCATAATCTTTCTTTTCAGGGGAGAGAATTATTGATACAAGTGCCACCAAGAAAGAATCTTTCCCACCATAATTGCAAGAGAGCCCAGCGTTCTCAGTCAACTCACCCTCCAACTTCCATAAACATGCTGTTTGTTGTGCTCAACGTGCACCCAAGATTTCCCTTTCTCCTGATACACTGTGCCACCAAAATCTCTGAATTCCCTGAAGCTCAAAATTCCAAGTATCACGCCAATGCCAGGAGTCAAACCTGAAGATAAAAGCAGAGATGTTCCCCTCTGCCAGTGCTAGGTTTCCTCTTTGCAATAATAATCATCATCACAATAACAATAATAAAAAATCCTGGTTCTGCCATTCAGGAAAAGGATTATCCCTCCCTTTGCCAGTTCTTTCCCCACTTCCCTCCTCAAGGGTGGCTCAACTGAGAGTGTCTAGGGGTGCTGTGGAGGCCACTTGGCACCTGCCCTCAGTAAGCATGCTGGCAGGAGGACAAGATGAAAATGGGAAGGTGCTTGCACTTAGGGTCCCACGGGTCCTCTAGGAACATACCACTGACCTCAGAGCACCCTAGTGCTCATCTTGAGTCCAGGAATCATTGATCCATGCCCTGGCCCTGACTGAGTTCCATGACAACGAGGCTGCATCGGGGGAGGGCTCTTTCACAGTCTGTCAGTAACTTGCTCACCATGTCCATGTCCATGCTGCAGCCAGAGGCCTCTCACCACAGCCCAGTCCATTCCAGCCAAGGTAAGAATCAATGTTCCTGATTCTCCTGTGTGATCCCAGTCACAAGAAGCAGGTTGCAGGCCATGAACTGCACGCTCAGTACACTGCTCATCTGCCCAGTGTAGACACCTACGAGCTCACTGGAGGAGCCATCTGCGGGCGCACTACCGCATGTGTTCCGGAGGTCCCAGACGTACACTGAGTTGTCCATGGAGGCAGAGGCCACTAGGCCACTGTCAGGGCTGAAGGTGAGGCTGGTGATGCTGTCTGTGTGGCCTCTGAGCTCTTTAAAAGGGGTTCCGGAGGCCAGGTCCCACAGTTTTAACCACTGGTCCTCACCAGCAGATGCCAAATGCTTCCCATTGGGACAGAAAGCCAGAGAGAGCACAGGGCCATGGTGGCCTGTGAAGAGCCTCACTGAGTTCCCCTGCTGGGCGTTCCACAGCTGGACAGTCTTGTTGGTTGAGCCTGTGGCTAAGTAGAGTTAGGGTGGAATCTGACACAGTCCACATCTCTCAGGTGTCCTGTATATATCCTCAGTGGGTACGTCCGATTGAAGGACCACAGCCTGGCGGTGTGGTCATGGGACCCACTGGCAAATACAGGCTGTACGGGCTGATGTCCAGGTCCCACACAGGGTAGGCATGTCCTTGGTACAGCACAGTGTTGGTGAAACTCCCCAGATCCCAGTACTGGATGGACATATAGCCCTGTTTATGACACTTAATAATTTTACATAATTGTGTAGTACAGTGATGCTTCAGCCCATGTGTACATTGTGTAATGAGCAACTCAAGGTAATAAGCATAGTTATCACCTCAAAGACTTTTCTTTGTGGTAAGATCATTCAGAATCCTCTCTTCTGGCTATTTTGAACTATACAATGCAGCATGAGTAGTCACCCTGCTATATCTCTTTGATATAATGATTTCATTTCATAGTGGGATTTCTGGATCATATGGTAGTTCTGTTTTTCACTTTTTTTGAGAAATCTCCATACTGTTTTCCATAATGGCTATACTAATTTACATTCCCACCAATAGTATGTAAAAGTTTTCTTTTCTTATATCCTTGTCTGCACTTATTATCATTTGTCTTTTTTTCCCATTAAGTTTATTGGTACATTTTAGGTATACAATACAATTACATTCATCATTGGGCTCTTGTACCTTTGCATGATGCATCTTGGTTCTTACTTTTTCCCCATTCCCGTGCCCTCCCTTTATCCCCTCCATCCTTCCCTATTTACAAAGACTTTGTTTTCCTGTTTTTCCTTTTCTCATATTTTTTCTTTTCCCTTCTTTCCTTTCCCCTATCCCTTCCACTTCCCCTACTCCTTTAGATGTTTTCTTCCTATTTCACAATATCAATTATACATTTTGATTCTTATTTACACTTTTAGTTTTTCACACCAGAGAAACTATTTGGTATTTACGCATTTATTTGCTATTTACCTATTTATTTCACTTAAGAGTATGGCCTCACTGTGCATCCACTTAGCTATAAATGTCTCTAGTTTCTCATTCTTTTTTTTTAATGGAACAGTCACTTTTTTTTTTTTGGTATCGGGGATTGAACTCAGGACCTTGTGCTTTTGAGGCAGGTGGCAGAACCACTGAGCTAAATCCCAGTCCCCTAGTTTCTCATTCTTTATGGCTGAGTAGTACTCCATTTTATTTAAAAAAAAAAAACACCACATCTTTATCCAGTCTCCAGTTGATGGGCA